>OY728163.1:657314364-657891864 GCA_963277665.1 Viscum album
ACACCCCTGAATGATAAACGTATAAATGAATAAATGATATGACTCAAGTCAACAAGGTTCTCCTTTATATTTGGGAGCCCAACTGATTAGAACTTCACAGTTAAGCGTGCTTGGCCTGGAGTAGTGATCAGGATGGGTAACCTTCTAGGAAGTTTCCTAGGGTGTGTGTTAGCGAGGACAAAGCACACTGGAAAGGATATGTGTTGGCCTGTGGGGGCTTTCATTAGTCAGATGACCCGTTCGGGAACTTGGGTGGGCCCAATGGTGGGGACCATATGTCTGTAGGGCAACTGGTGTTACCTGGAAAGCCAGGACCTGTGTGTCTGTGTTGTCACCGGGACTCAGTTGTCACATTTGGTATCAGAGGTGGTACCCAACCTTAAGTGCAGTGCACTGACTGAGTTGATATGTAGGGCCCACAATGAGGATGTTGTGATCTAAAGGGGGGGGGGGGGGGTGATTGTAACACCCTTGAATGATAAAGGGATAAATGACTAAATGATATGACTCATTTCAATAAGGTGCACCTTCCTTTTTAGGAGACTACCTGATTAGAACTTCACAGTTAAGCCTGTTTGTCCTGGAGTAGTTGATCAGGATGGGTGACCTTTTGGGAAGTTTACTAGGGTGTGTCTGATCGAGGACAAAGAACACTGGAAAGGATATGTGTTGGCCTGTGGGGACTCTCATTAGTCAGATGAACTGTTCAGGCATGTGGGTGGGCCCCATGGTGAGGACCACGTGTCTGCAGGGCAACTGGTTTTACCTAGAGGGCCAGGACCCGACCACCATGTTAAGGTGGGGTGTCTATGCTGTCATCAGGACTCAGTTGTCACATTAAAAAAGGGAGCAACATGAGTGCTTCCCAAGTGGTATGATAGTATTAACCGGCTATAGGATTCCACAATCTCTATGTGAACTCAGCAAAATGTGTATACACACGTCCCTATGACACTGGACAAAGAAGACTCGTCACCAACCCGTCGAGGATGTGACCCACCACAAGTATATGTGTTGGTCTGGAAAGGATATGTGTTGGCCTGTGGGGAACTTTCATTAGTCATATGACCCGTTCAGGCACTTGGGTGGGCCCCATGGTGAGGACCACGTGTCTGCGGGGAAACTGGTGGTACCTGGAGGGCCAGGACCCGACCCCCATGTTAAGGTGGGGTGTCTATGCTTTCATCAGGACATAGTTGTCACATTAAAAAAGGGAGCGACACGAGTGATTCCCAAGAGGTACGATAGATGACCCATTCGGGCACTTGGGTGGGCCCAATGGTGGGGACCACATGTCTGCGGGGCAACTGGTGTTACCTGGAAAGCCATGACCTATGTGTCTGTGTTGTCACCGGGACTCAGTTGTCACATTTGGTATCAGAGGTGGTACCCAGCCTTAAGTACAGTGCACTAACTGGGTTGAGATATATGGCCCACAATGAGGATGTTGTGATCTAAAGGGGGGTGATTGTAACACCCTTGAATGATAAAGGGATAAATGACTAAATGATATGACTCATGTCAACAAGGTGCACCTTCATTTTCGGGAGAATACCTGATTAGAACTTCACAGTTAAGCGTGCTTGGCATAGAGTAGTTGATCAGGATGGGTGACCTTCTGGGAAGTTTCCTAGGGTGTGTGTGAGCGAGGACAAAGCACACTGAAAAGCACATGTGTTGGCCTGTGGGGACTGTAATTAGTTAGATGACCCGTTCGGGCATGTGGGTGGGCCCCATGGCGAGGAACACGTGTCTGCGGGGCAACTGGTGGTACCTGGAGGTCTAGGACCCAACCACCATGTTAAGGTGGGGTGTCTATGCTATCATCAGGACTCAGTTGTCACATTAAAAAAGGGAGCAACACGAGTGCTTCCCAAGAGGTACGATAGTATTAACCGGCTATAGGATTCCAAAATCTCTATGTGAACTCAGCAAAATGTGTATACACACGTCCCTATGACACTGGCCAAAGAAGACTCATCACCAACCCATCGAGGATGTGACCCGCCACAAGTATGTTTTAGAACATTGTCTTAGTGAAGATTGTATCCAAATAACTCACTAACTACCTCAGGCTTTCATGCGTTCTTACATGATGTGTGAACTATTTTAAGACTGCTTAAAATACGATCAATCCTATTCTTCCATTTCAAAAGTTCCAATTTCTTTCCATTTAAAACCAAACAGGTTTTATTAAAAAACATTCCCTTTTCACAAGATAAAACCACTGGGTTTATATCAAATAATTTTAATCCATTTTCACCAGTTCTAAATCCATTCAAAACCAATTCCATCATTACACAGCTTTTCCTGAAGTAGTGATCAGGATGGGTGACATTCTGAGAAGTTTCCTAGGGTGTGTGTGAGTGAGGAAAAAACACACTGGAAAAGAAATGTGTTGGAATGTGGGGACTTTCATTAGTCATATGACCCGTTCGGGCACGTGGGTGGGCCCCATGGTGGGGACCACGTGTCTACGGGGTAACTGGTGGTACTTGGCGGGCCAGGACCCGACCGCTATGTTAAGGTGGGGTGTCAATGCTGTCATCAGAACTCAGTTGTCACATTAAAAAAGGGTGCAACATGAGTACTTCCCAAGAGGTACGACAGTATTAACCAGCTATAAGATTCCAAACTCTCTATGTGAACTCAACAAAATGTGTATACACATGTCCCTATGACACTGGCCAAAGGAGACTCGTCACCAACCTGTCGGGGATGTGACCCGCCACAAGTATGTTTTAGAACGTTATCGTAGCATAAAGTGTATCCAAATAACTCAATAACTATCTAAGGCTTTCATGCTCTCTTACATGATGGGTGAAATATTTTAAGACTGCTTAAAATTCGATCAATCCCATTCTTCCATTTCAAAAGTGACAATTTCTTTACATTTAAAAACAAATAGGTTTTATTAAAAAACATGCCTTTTTCACAAGATAAAACCACTGGGTTTCTATCAAAAAAATTTAAGCCATTTTTACCATTTTGAAATCCATTCAAAACCAATTCCATCATTACATAGCTTGGCCTAGAGTAGTGATCAGGATGAGTTACCTTCTAGGAAGTTTCCTAGGGTGTGTCTGAGCGAGGGAAAAACACACCGGAAAGGACATGTGTTGGCCTGTGGGGACTCTCATTAGTCAGATGACCCATTCAGGCACGTGGGTGGGACCCATAGTAGGGACCACGTGTCTGTGGGGCAACTGGTGGTACATGGAAGGCCAAGAACTGATTTCCATGTTAAGGTGGGGTGTCTATACTCTCATCAGGACTCAGTTGTCACATTAAAAAAGGGTGCAACATGAGTACTTCCCAAGAGGTACGATACTATTAACTAGCTATAGGATTCCACACTCTCTATGTGAACTCAACAAAATGTGTATACACATGTCCCTATGACCCTGGTCAAAGGAGACTCGTCACCAACCCATCGGGGATGTGACCCACCACAAGTATGTTTTAGAATGTTTTCGTAGCGTAGAGTGTATCCAAATAACTCACTAACTACCTAATACTTTAATGCGCTCTTACATGATGGGTGAACTATTTTAAGACCTCTTAAAATACGATCAATCCCATTCTTCCATTTCAAAAGTTACAATTTCTTTACATTTAAAACCATACAGGTTTTATTCAAAAACATTCCTTTTTCACAAGATAAAACCACTAGGTTTCTATCAAATAATTTTAAGCCATTTTCACCAGTTTGAAATCCATTCAAAACCAACTCCTTCATTACACAATTTATTTCCACAATTAAATTCAACAATTTAATTGAAATTATTTCCATAAAATCCACAATTTAAATTAAACAATTTTAATCTGCCAATTTTTATAAACACACCCAATTCAATGGAATTGGGGTTTTCCAAATTTCCATGCCGAAACCATTTCAAATATATCGATTCACTAGAATCGAGTTTTTATCAATTTAATTGAAATAAAATTTGAGCAATTGAATTTAAATAAAAAATTGAAATAAATCAAGAAAATACAATGATAATCAATTTGGAAAGTCGGGACGGAACCACCTACCTCAAGGTCGTCAACGTCAGCAGAAATTATTAACCACCTTATGTGGTTCAATACCCCTCTGTGTGACTGAATTATTGTAAGCATCGACACACCAATGTTCGAGGTTTTGTCAAGTGTTCCTATAACCAAAACAAGTTATTTTATTTCAAAAAGAAGTGAAATTTCACATGCGATGATGGTTTCTCTCTCCTGAATTTTCTAATTATGGATTAACATATTACATGTGATAATATTTTTATCTCTTTGGAATAATTTTTAAATTACTATTTTATAATTATAATAATTATCCTTTTTCAATTAACGTAATTATCCTTTGATAATTTAGATAATATGGTCATGTGATAATTACCTTACAATTATCTTTTAGAAAAGAAGAATACCTATATTCTAATAATTATTCCATAAAAATCATCATTTTGTAATTATCTTGTGATAATTTATTGTAATTATCACATGATAATTATTTAAAATTATTCTTTCAATTTTATATAAAACATGTTATTTCCCTTTGATAAACCAAATCAATTATCATTTTAATAATGTTAATAATTAAACTTTGATAATCTTGAAGTTATCGTCCGATAATAATATTAATTATCATTTGATAATTTTGATAAATTATCCTTTGATAAAAAACATGCATTTATCATTAGACAATTTTTATTTAATTACACCTTGATAATCCCATGTGATTATCATTTCATAAAGAAAAAATTTTCTTTTGATAATTTTATGCAATGGAATTTTAATAATTATATGAATTTATCATTCACTAATTCTTCAAAATTATTCTTTGATAATGCTGATAATCAAGCCATGTAATTATTACATTAAAGTTATCCTTTTATAAAACTATATTATTATAAATAATAATTCATGATGGAATCATAAAAAAAATGTTGAAATAAACTCTTGATAATTCAAGGTTAGCCATTTTTTCATGATGTTTTTATTTTGAATTTTAGAACTAATGAAATAAATGAAATAATTAAATAAAAGGAATAAAAATCAAACTGAAAACCTGTATAACTCTCTCTCAAAATCACAACACACAAAATCCTATAGGGGTCCACCACCGTGGAAGAAGAACACACTGACGAGTCTCTTTTGGCCAGTGTCATAGGGACATGTGTATACATATTTTGCTGAGTTCACATAGAGAGTGTGGAATCCTATAGCTGGTTAATACTATCATACCTTTTGGCAGATGACCATGTTGATCTCTTGTTTATTTATATTTGAGATATAAATATATTCCAATGTTTGTTGGAACTACTTTAAATTCCTATTGAATTTATATAAACTATTTTATATAAATGTTTTACTTAAGCCATTTTTTAGAAATATTCCTTCTCTTATAAAGTAAAGCCTATGATTTGAATGTATTTTTCATCATTTTGAAAATGTATAGCATGTTTTGTTTATATATGCTTTTGAATTGCCAAACATGTTTACTTTAACATTGAAAGCTTTTATTTGGATAATATAAATTTGGAATCTATTATGGAATCTTTGGTGGTATCCTACTGGGCTTAGGATCACACCCTACTTTTTCCTTCGGGTGTTATTATAATTTCATCTTCTAGGTTCGAGCAAAGAGAAGGGATCTCTTGGAGGTGGATCCAGCTGTTGAGTTTTGGTCTTGGTGAGTTGTGTCCTTAGGGACCTTGGGGTTGTTTTTCCTATTTTAGTACTTGGGTTGTATGACTTTGGGTTTTCATGCTATGTTGTATTCTGGTACATCACTCCCAGTAGAGTTTCTTTTGTTATGCATACTGCTTTGTTTCCTTTTGCTTCCACAATCTTGTGGCAAAAATCATTCCCACTTGTATGTTGTACGATGTCAGGTGCTAGTCTCCGACCCATGGGGATCAGGAACACCCTTCGGGCTATGTCAGGACTGGCTTAGTTATTAGGTTACCAGGATACCAGAGCTGGTTCATGACAAAGTGGTATCAGAGGGTTGTTAAACATCTTGCCTTGATGACGATATGCATTTGAGTATTCTTGTCGGAACATAGGAGGTAGTTTCAATTGAGTGCCTGGACAGCTCTCCCCGAAACTAATCTTAAGTCACCAGGGGTACTTAGAGAAATACGTCTTGTGTATTAGTTCTAGTCTTTTCCCTATCTTTTTTTGGATATAGTGAAATCCAAATCATGTATGGTCTACCAGTCGGGATCATGTTTCCCTCGTTGTTATGTACGTGCATTATCTAATGTCTTCCTTATTATCTGATGATGTTGTGTAACATCATGACTCAAAAAATACATGTGAATTGGATCTAGGAAGGGGATACTTTTGAACCTCAATGAGAGAATCCTCCAGTGGACCCAATCCTAGTTGAGGTGATTGTATGCACTGTCCAAGATCCAGGATAGACACCACCTCTAGTCCCTGTTTAGGCTCCAGCTATGGATCCTGGGGGGGATACTCTTCGAAATTTTTCTAAAGAGTTCTTTCACCATAGACCACTAGTTTTCAAAGGCTCCACTAATCCTCAACATGCTAATGAATAGTTGGGCAAGATAGAACTTTTTGTTTGAGTTCTTGTAGACACTGAATGAGATCAAGGTGAAGTGTGTCACATTTGTGTTGGAGGGACCAAGAAGGTAATGATGAGACATGATAATGAAGACAAAGAAACATGAGGGATTATATTGGAAGGAATTCAAGGTTATTTTCACCGAATAGTTCTATAAAAAGTCAATGGTGCTGGCCAAAGTTGTAGAGTTTTTCAATCCTGAGCATGCTGAAAGAACTGTGGCTCCTGCGAACGTTTGGGGGACTTGCAGAAGTTTTTCCACAACTTTTCCACTTTAGGTAATGGCATGAGATCATCAGAACCTTCAAAAACTGCGGGACAATGTAATGATTCATGTAGAAAAGAGTTCCAGGAATAAGCATCCGGAATGAAGCTTCTTCACGCAGTGAAATAGTCTCCATAGGAATCTGATACAGGTCCAACGACCGTGATAGGTATCATTACAATATCTTCATCTTTAGTGACTGTTCTATTTGATACCAGTGCATCTCACTCATTTTTTTTCAA
This sequence comes from Viscum album, assembly GCA_963277665.1. NCBI lineage: Eukaryota > Viridiplantae > Streptophyta > Magnoliopsida > Santalales > Viscaceae > Viscum > Viscum album. The sequence continues at coordinate 657,321,455 of OY728163.1, forward strand.
CCCATATCATTAATCTTCTTAATCTTCCTATGGAGCTTTTATCTTGTGCAATGGATATTACTACACCCCTTGATACGAAGGGAGAGAAGGGTCTCTGTAGTCCTAATTGTGTCTTCTCTCTATCAGATTTCAAACTTGCTTGTAGTTTTTTAGTACTTGACATGAAATCTATTGATGTCATATTCGGGATGGATTGGATCGTTTCCAATAAAGCCTAGATTGATTGTTATCTTCGATGGGTCTACCTTACCACACCCTGTGGTGTGTCTCTTGTCTTTTAAGGAGAATGAGACCTAAGGTCGAATAGGGAAAAAACTTCTTATCTGGGGTTAGGGAAGGTAATATTAGTGTTTGATTCTGATTTGGAGCAGTGATCTCCCTCCATTTGTCGTCGAATTTCTCATCATGTTTCCTTCTTATTTTTCTGGTTTTCCACTAGTAAGAGTGGTTGAGTTTTCCATTGACTTGATGCTCGGTACTCAACCAGTTTCATTTCCCTCTTACCAAATGGTTCGAGGTAAACTGAAAGAACTAATGTCCTAGTTGAACGATCTTCTTTAGAAAGCCTTTATTCACCCAAGTGTGTCACCTTGGGCGGCACCAGTTCTCTCCACCATGAAAGCTGATGGTTCTCTAACATCTCCTCTTCTCGATATGATTCTTCAGGAATAGAAGGATCTTGTAAAATTCCGTAAGTATTAGAGACTCTGTTTATGGTGGGGAGACTGATACCCAGTGGTTGTTCTTCAAAGAGGGTGTTCTATGTTATCCGAATCATTATGTTAAACTATTAGCAACAAGGAAGGCTATAATGGGATATTTTCATATATTTCAATGGGTTGAGCACCCAAGAAGTAGTAACGCGTTCTATGACTTGAAGTATCAGTTTTGGTGACCATGTATTCTTGAAGGTTTCACCCTGGTTGGGTCATCAACGACTTAAGAGGCAAGGGAAGCTTGCTCCTTATTTTGTAGGATCATTTTAGGTTTTTGATTATGTGGGGAAAGTTTTTTACCATTTAGCACTACCACCACAACTGATTTCAATACATAATGTGTTTCGTGTATCTCATCTTTGAAAATATTTATCTGACCCATCTCTTGTTCTGAGTTGGCATGATCTTGAAGTGGAACCTATTTTATCTATGAATGAACGACCAGTCAGGGTTGTTGATTCTGAGAACAAGGTACTTCATGGGAGGATGATACCTCTGGTCTATGTAATATGGATATATGGTTCTGATTCTTACGAGACATGGGAAAGGGAGGTATTGATGAGAGAGCAGTGGTCTCATCTTTCTGACGGGGAGGATTCTTCATAAGCTTTTTGGGGATAGAAAGTACCTATAGTGGGGAGGTTGTAACATTCCGTTACTATTTCAGGTATTCCTAACACTTTCTTATGTAAAATTATTATTACGTTAAATGGGAAAAAATTATTTATCAGTGAAAAGTTGCGTTTTTGTTAAACACGTCGCAGAATGGTAAAAAATGCCCAATTAACACCCCATAATATTCAATTGAATATTTTCCATGTTAAACATTGGGTAAGTATAAGTTTTCGAGGTTTGAAAAGTCTTGCGGAGGACGGAATAAAAATATTAAATATATTATTTTAAGCATGAAAAATTTATTCAATATAATTGAATAACTCCAAAACGGTCCGTTGTATGAGAAATCTGAGCATACTATTATGTTCGAAATATATTGTTTATCATAGGAGGGGTATAACATTCGAAGGTGGTGGATATTTAGATGTCTCACTCATGAGATAAAGTTATTAAATAATATTTAATATATTATTTATTAAAGATAATTAAATATCTTCCAAACGGTGCGACGTATGGGAAATCCGAGACTACCGATGGGTCCGAAATTGGGGGTTTACCCTAGAGAAGGCATAACATTTGTTCGCATCGGGCGTTTGGACATCTCACCCACAAAAAATATCCTTTTTATTTTAATTATTTAATTATTTCGTTTTTAAATATTAAATCATAAATATCTCTCAAACCGTTCATACTTTGATAAATCTGAGACCACCGTTGGGTCCGTAATGAGGCGTTTACCTAGACAGAGTATAAACTTAATTCGCAACGGATGTTTGTTGTAATTTAATTTTTATATCAAATAATTAAAATATTAATTATATAAAAACGGGATTTACTGTTCATCATCTCTTAATTTCACGCTAAACTCCTTTTTTACACCGTGGGAGTTTCAAAAGCTTCAGTTATGAATCATTTTCAATCGTTTCTTTTATTACCACATTAATGTGGTGTTTTTAAACACTCCGTTGGGTATTTGAATCATTTCAATTTGGTGTTCTCAAGTCGTGGAAGATGTGAGGTGTGGGTATTGAAATACCCAATTATCTTGGCCTTTAACCTATGTTGGCTCCGTTGAAACCAAAAAAATCCCGGATATCATTTGTATGTGACCCGCGAATCTGTTTCCTACTTCCACCTTGGCGATCTTCTTCCACGATGGTGGACGCGTTCTTCTTCCACGGTGGTGGACCTCTGTAGGATTTTGTGTGTTGCGCTTTTGAGAGAGTTATACAGGTTTGCAGTTTCATTTTTATTCCTTTTATTTAATTATTTCATTTATTTCATTATTTCTATAATTCAAAAGAAAAACATCATGAAACAAATGGATAACCTTGAATTATCCAGAGTTGATTTCAACATTTTTTTTGATGATTTCATCATGAATTTTTATTTATGATAATAAAATTTTATAAAAGGACAATTTTAATGTAATAATTACATGGCTTTATTATCACCATTATCAAAGAATAATTTTAAAGAATTAGCGAATGATAAATTCATATAATTATCAAAATGCAATTACATAAAATTATCAAAAGATAAATTTTGTTTTATGAAATGATAATCACATGGAATTATCAAGGTGTAATTAAATAAAAATTGTCTAATGATAAATGCATGTTTTTATGAAAGGATAATTTATCAAAATTATCAAAGGATAATTAATAAAATTATCAGACGATAACTTCAAGATTATCAAAGGTTAATTATTAACATTATTAAAATGATAATTGATTTGGTTTATCAAAGGGCAATGACATGTTTTATATAAAATTGAAAGAATAATTGTAAATAATTATCATGCAATAATTACAATAAATTATCACAAGATAATTACAAAATGATGATTTGTAAGGAATACTTATTAGAATATAGTTATTCCTTTTTGTTAAAATATAATTGTTCGGTAATAATCATATGACCAAATTATCAAAATTATCAAAGGATAATTATGTTAATTTTCAAAGGATAGTTATTATAATTATAAAATGGTAATTTAAAAATTATTCAAGGGAGATAAAAATATTATCGCATGTAATATTTTAATCCATAATTGGAAAATTATTCAGGACAGAGAAACTATCATTACATGTGAAATTTCACTTCTTTTTGAAATAAAATAACTAGTTTTGGTTCTAGGAACCTTTGAAAAAATGATGAACATTGGTGTGTCGATACTTACGATAATTTAGTCACAAAGAGGGGGTATTGAACCACATAAGGTGGTTAATCATTTCCACTGACATCAACGACCTTGAGGTAGGTGGTTCCATCTCGACTTTCCAAATTGATTATCATTGTATTTGCTTGATTTATTTCAATTTTTGATTTAAATTCAATTGCGCAAATTTTCTTTCAATTAAATTTATAAAAAATATATTCTAGTGAATCGAGATATTTAAAATGGTTTTTGGCATGAAAATTTGGAAAACCCAAATTCCATTGAATTGGGTGTGTTTATTGAAATTGGCCGATTAAAATTGTAGATTTGATGGAAATGATTTAAATTAAATTGTTGAATTTTATTGTGGAAATAAATTATATAATGATGGAATTGGTTTTGAATGGATTTCAAACTGGTGAAAATGGCTTAAAATTATTTGATAGAAACCCAGTGGTCTTATCTTGTGAAAAGACATGTTTTTGAATAAAACCTGTTTGGTTTTAAATGGAAATAAATTGGCACTTTTGAAATGGAATAATGAGATTGATCATATTTTAAGCAGTGTTAAAATAGTTCACCCATCATGTAAGAGCGCATGCATGCCTTAGGTAGTTAGTGAGTTATTTGGATACACTCTACTCTACGACAACGTTCTAAAACATACTTGTGGCAGGTCACATCCCTGACGGGTTGTTGATGAGTCTCCTTTGGCCAGTGTCATAGGGATGTGTGTATACACATTTTGCTGAGTTTACATAGATACTGTGGAATCCTATAGCTGGTTAATACTATTGTACCTTTTGAAAGATGATCATGTTGCTCACTTGTTTATTTATATTTGAGATATAAATGTATGTCAACATTTGTTGGAATTGCTTTACATTCCTGTTGAATTTATATAAACTATTTTATATAAATGTTTTACTTAAGCCATTGTTTATAAATATTCCTTATCTTGTAATGTAAATCCTCTGATTTGAATGTATTTTTCATCATTTTGAAAATGTATATCATGTTTTGTTTATACATGCTTTTGAATTTCCAAACCTGTTTACTTTAAAATTGAAATATTTTATTTGGATAATCTAAATTTGGAATCTATTATGGAATCTTTGGTGGTATCCTACTGGGCTTAGGCTCACACAACTTTTTCCTTCTGGTGTTTGTAGACTTTCATCTTCTAGGTTCGAGCAAAGAGAATGGATCTCTTGGAGGTGGATCCAGCTATTGAGTGTTGGTCTTGGTGAGTTGTGTCCTTAGGGACCTTGGGGTTGTTTTTCCCATTTTAGTACTTGTGTTGTATTACTTTGGGTTTTCATGCCATTTTGTATTCTGGTACATCAATCCCAGTGGAGTTTCTTTTGTTATGCATACTGCTTTGTTTCCGTTTACTTCTGCATTCTTGTGGCAAAAATCGTTCCCACTTGTATGTTGTACGATGCTAGGTGCTAGTCACCGACCCATGGGGATCAGGAATGCCCTTCGGGCTACGTCAGGGCCAGCTTGGTTATCAGGTTATCAGGGCACCCGAGCTGGTTCCTGGCATGTATTTATTTATATATTTATATTGTTCATATCAATATATTTTAATATATTTTTTTATATATAATTATAAATCATCAAAAGTATAAATACATTTTAACATATAATTTTTATATAATATAACAATATATATAAATACAAGTAAATACACATAGACATAATTACACACATATATATGTATATATTTTATATTATTTAATATGAATATACATTCATAAACACACACACACACCAAACTACCTACATAAATACCTGTAGGCACACATGCATCCATCCATCCATCCATCCATCCATCCATCCATCCATACATACATACATACATACCTACATACGTACATACCTACATACATACATATATACACATATATGGATACACATATTGTAATGTCCCAGAATTCCATGTATTTTTTTAAATTATATGAGATTATTTCGATACTAGTCACTGAGACATCGTGCGATTCCGAGGCCTGGAGTGTTGGGAATGGTCTGTCAAAAAATGTTATGTTTTAAATATCAAGCATGAGTAGTTTTACTAAAAAAGTGGAATAAATCTGAAACTTGTGGCCAGATCAGAAATCTGAGGTCACCATTACATTTAGACCAGTGAGTTTACCCTAGGCACGACTTAAGTTTAGTCATCACGGGTCTCCAATGAGAAAACCTAAAAATGGCATAACCATAAATAAAATAATTAAGTAAGATTATTTTATATTTCAAGTCCTTATAACTCATGAATGGTAACTCAGATTGAAAATACAAGACCACCATTGACCTCGTGAGGGAATGCTTTCCTTAGGCAGAGCCTAACATCAGCCAGCGTGGGTCGAGGGTAAAAGTTAATTTTCATACATTTTAAGGAAAAATAAAATAAACTTAAAAATTTTATTTTATTCGAAATTGTTTCACTGCAACGCAGTATCGAGCCAACTATTTCATTTCATAAATGAAACCGCGTAACGACGCTACAATGCAAAGTAATAGGAATGCTATTTTATAAATGAAACAGCGTAACGACGTCGACTCAACATAACATAAATGTTGCATCACTTTTTCCCCATTTAATGGGATAACGTGAATTGGAGATATGATTAAGATCTTGCTAATAACTCTAAATCTATGAAGGATCACCATTGACAAATGACAAATGACTAACGATGATTGCCAATAACTTTGATCACTCCCCCTCCTCTTCGAGAGATCTCGCCCTCGACGACGGATCAAGGACTTTCGCGGATGGATTGCCTTTAGCAAGGAAGCCTTCCTCTGATCGAACCTATTATTTTGGTAGGGGTTTATTTTTTCTAAGTGGTTACCTCCCCCTTTTCTTCTCCCTATATGAAGAACATGGGTTAAATCCACTAACAAATTTAGCCGCGGATCGGTCATCTTTGCGGGACATGGAAATTTGCATGCGGGAAATTATGGGAAGTGGATTCGTGTTTTTGTTATCATTTTTAAAACCTCATAACAAGGAAATACAACACCAAAAAAAAACTAAGGCTGTGGTCCGTACTTTGTGTCTTCTTCTACACCATCATTTTATCTATTCTTTGTGATGTGATGAAAACTACGGTTCAAGATGGACCAGAGCAGTGGATCAACCCGGGCAAGAGGCAAAGGGAGATGGAAATGCAGGGTGAATGACCGTCAACATGAGAGCCAGTGGTGGTGGAGGGAGAGTCACAGAAAATTGGGCCGCAGTGGAGACAAGGGCCATCGACTCGAAAGCCGGTGGCGATCACGTTCAACAGCGACTGCGGTGGTGTGGGGGGGGGGACGGTCGGGTGCCGCATCAAAGGGAATGATCCGCGGGGTGGGCCGCAGTGTGTGTTGGCATGCGGTCCACGTCAGACCACATGTGGAGGGAGGAGGATGACCTTAGATGGCCACGTTGCGGCATGAACCCGAACGCCAGCGGGCATCTAGGCTGGACCCAAGCCGGCTCGCCAACACAGGCCGGGCTGGTGTAGTAAACTGGGTCGCTGGGCGGCCCGGGCTAGATAAGATCCGGACCGCCGATGCGGACTAGGACAAATGTAAAATTGGGCTAATGGCTGGCCCGGTTGGTCAGAACCAGTCTGACTAAGTCTGATCAGACCAGATGAGAACTGGGTTGCTGGGCGACCTGGAATGCTGGACCCATGGCCAAACTGGTTCGGGTCCAACAAGGCCCAATGAGCCTAGCCACCGGGTCGGCCCAGACCCAACTGGGCTGGGTCGGGTCGGTTGAAATAGGTCCGATCATGCACGAACCCTGAGCCAGGGTGGTCGGGTCAGTCTAACTAAGTTGGACTGGGCTCGGATGCAACTGGCCCCTATTTACTAAAAAGCCAATATCTTTTAAACCGAGCGTCTGATTAACACGCCTTTTGTGGCTTTGGGACCCTTGCAATGAGGAAGTCCTTTGGGAATACTCTAAGTGAGTTTTTATGGAAAATGAGATACGACCGATGGCTTGAGGATTAGATTCCCCTGAAATCAAGTGCACTGGAGAGCAGGAATCCTGCAGTTGGCTGTCACATGAAGGATATGATGAGCGGACCTGAGTGGTGCAGTAGTGGAGTGGAACTTAGTGGTCCAGTAGCCGAGCAGACCTCAGTGGTCTAGTAGCTGAGCATACCTTAGTGGTCCAGTATTTCAGTGGACCTTAGTGGTCCAGTAGCAGAGCGAACCTCAGTGGTCTAGTAGCTGAGCGAATCTGAGTAAATCATCAAGGATGAGTACCTTAGTAGTACAAGATGATTCGGATTTATGACTGATAATATTAATTTCTATACTTCGAGTTATAAATGGTGTGAGCTATCTTTACATTGCGGTCTTGCTTTGTGGTCTTGCTTTGCGGTCTTGCTTTGTGGACTTGCTTTGTGGTCTTTCCTTTATAATTTGGGGTCCCTACTAAGTATTGTGTTTCTCACCCCTATATGGGATTCACCCACACATGTCATGTCTCTTGTAGGTGATCGATGATTTGATGGATACCTTGGTGGTCCATGACCAGGTGGTGCTTAGTGAGATGGGATGGATGGGCATACTTCTATGGCTATAGGAAGATACCCTTCACCTACCCTTCAGGTAGGGTCTCAAGTGGACAGAATGTGGAATTTTTACTTTTCGTTGTGGTTTTGGGATTTCATTCTAGTCCCTTTGTACTTTTAGTTTGTATTATACTCTCAGTAATTGTCTCAGTGAAAGTTGTGGTTTAATTTCCATAGTTTGAGCTTTGTCTGTGTGCACAAGTTTAAAGGTAAAACCTTCCCTTTTTGGGATATTCCTACTCGGTGCCATTCACCATCCCCTGGCCTATGTAAGGCAGGATTGGTGTAGTCATAGCACATGACCTGGGGGACGGGTCGTGAAATAGCGGTATCAGAGGGATTTCAGTTCTACCAGAAGAACTAAGAGTCTATAAATTTTTGTGGGGAAATAATGTTAAGTGTTTTGAGTTCCGCTTTCATGCCAGGGTATCCAGTGTTGGTGTGGAGGATGATGTATCCATACACCAGGACCATAAATTCTTCTTTCTAACTCGGTAAATGAAAACACTGGTTGCATTCATCTTTGAATTTTCTCTCATGATCCTTATGAGTCAAAGCCATCTCACCAAGTATACTCTATTTATCGTGGTACGTCATTTTTTGTTTCAAGATGCTTCGACGTAGGAAACCACTTAGGATTCCACTGCTTGATCATGAGGATGATCTATGGGGGTGATAAGATGGGTATAAGGGTTCGTACTAGAGACAACACCATTGAGTGGTGTACCATCTATACCACCACCCATAGAGTAGAACACGACACTCACAGTACCAACATATGAGATACACGGGTTGAGCGCACTTCACAAGTTTTAGCGACAGAGACCCCTCGGGTTCAGAGGCGAGATTGAATCAAAGGTGGCTAAGGACTAGATTAAGGTGGTGACTAAGTTTCCCATCAAGTTAGGGCACCATTAGATCAAATGGAAGTCTTGGCAGTGAGCCTTCTATATGGATCAAAAGGGTAGTGACATGGTTTATATTACCCGATCTTACGTTGAGGTGACTTTTCTAGGGACAAATCTTGAGAACCTCTCTCAAAGAAGGGGATCTTTCCATAAAAGCTAGGGGCTATGCGTGCCCAAGATATTCTAAAAATTCGGTAGGATGACATGTCAGTAGTTGAGTATTCATTGAGGTGTAATGAACTTTCTAGGTACTTGATAAATATGATACAACCAGTGTTTTATGACTCAGAACTATGAGTAAGATGTGTTTAGGGACATCCGAACCAAAACTATTCCTCTGTGAAATCTTAATTATGCTAGGGTTCTAGAGAAAAGTCCTTTGGCTGAGAAGATACAACCAGTGGATGTTAGTAGTGGGAAAACAATAAATCGATGTCAGTATCAGAGACTTGGATGTGTGAGAAATTATGAGAAGAGGTCCCAATAATTTTGGATTTATAGATCAAGAATCATAGGGTGAGTTTATTCATCCTAGAAAGAGATAATTATTTTCAAAAGGCGGTAGGGGACATCTTGCTAGAGATTTTACAACCCATCATGATGATAGTGAAATGGTGGATGGGACAATGGGGGAGAGAAAATGACAGGAACAGATTAATCTGCAATGTGGAAGACGTGGTAGAGGGGTAGGGAGAGAATCAAGAGGTGGTATACTTTTTGATATATTACAACCACCACCCCAATGTGGTCCACATATGGATCAGGATCTAGAGGATAGGGGAATGGGGTAGCTGCATGCGGCCAAGGATTATGACCCAAGGGATCCAGGATTGATTTGTGGTATGGTCTATGTCTACTCTTAGCTGCCGTATTAATAGCCACAATTTCTAATCTTTTCTTCTTTTCACGAACCTTGTTCAATACCAATAGTTTTTGGTTAAACTATTGACTTGACCCTTAATTCTGGAGATACCTATCAGAGGAGACTCGATAATCACACTTATGATTATGGTGTGATCTGACCCTTGAGGAATGATTTTTGGTTGGAACTTCTTGGTGGTAGCATTGAGGCCTTACGAAATTAGTTTGGGGATGGATTAGTCATCCAAAGTTCATGCTCAGATTGACTGTTTTAGGAAAAAGGATGTGGTATGTCTGCAGCGTTGGAATGGGGTTTTATTTGGTCAGTGAATAAGGAAATCCAGATAACAAGGGATAAACTCATGTCTAAGAGGGTGAAAATAATCATACTTGAGTTGGATATCCTTACCCACATGGCAGTGGATGTTTTGAGTTTTTAGTTCCCACCAAAAGTGATAGAGTACATGGACTTATTTTCAAATTATGTTTCTAGGATTACCTACCTGTAGGGAGATGGACTTCTGCATCATTCTACACCCCGATATGGCATCGATATTGGCATCAATATATTGGATGGATTTCACAGAGCTTTTAGAGTTGAGGGTGTAGGAAGGGATTATTAAGACCCAATGTTCGAGGTTATGTGTGCATTAATATCCCTTTTACCAAGTGTCCATGGATAATGAGTACCCACTACCAAAGGGACAATGAACCCATCAATCAGTTGAAAGGGGTGGCCTTTTGCAAGGATTGAAAGGTGCCTGCAGGATTTTCATCAATTAAGAAAGTGTTTGATGAGCGCCTTGATCTTGAGTTGGAAGCGGCAGTCTTCGCACTGAAGATGTGGTGACATTACCTTATGGGTGAACAATTCATCATCTACTCTGACCTCAAGAGTCTCAAGTATATCTTCTTTCAGAAGGATCTGAATATGAGACAACGACATTGGCTAGAGTTCCTCTAGGACTATGACTTCAAGATAGTCTATAATCCTGGGAAGGAAAATGCGGTCGAAGATTCTCTCAATAGAAGATCGAGTTCAAAACTACTAAACGAGACCTTATAATAGTTTTCATCGCTTTAGAAATCCTTTGTGGATAAAGAGGAGAAAAATTTTCTTCAGTTGATGGTCATTTCCCCTCCACTATTATAGCTAGTCAGGGAGGTGAAACTCGGAGATTCCAACTGTTAGACTACACATGCCCATATGTACATAGGGCATACCCCTGATGGTTATTCAAAAGGTGGGGATCACATCATTATTTTCGAAGGATGCACCTTAGTACCAGTGGAATTGCAGGTGGAGGTGTTGAGGAAGTTCTATACATCCTTTTTGGAAGTACATCCAGGTGTGGCAAAGATATACTAGGACCTCCGACATCAGTACTGGTGGTCAGGGATGAAGAAGCCAGTGGCATATTTTGTCTTGAGATGACTCACTTGTCAACAAGTGAAGGTTGAGCACTAGGTTCTAGCAGGTTTGACAGAATCCATCAAGGTAATGGAGTAGAATTGGGATGGAATATCGATGGACTTCATGATGATAATACCACGTACTTCTAGGGGGAAAAATACCATTTGGGTGATTATAGACCGACTCACCAAGTCATTCCACTTTCTACCCATTCGAGAGAATGGTTTATTAAAGAGCATGGGACACCTCTACGTGCGGGAGATAGTTTGAATCCATGAAGTCTCATCTATGATAGTCTCAGATCGTGATACACACTTAACATCTCGGTTGTGTAAGGGATTGTAGAAGGCATTTGGGACTCAGCTTCACTTGAGCACAACCATTCACCCATAGATAGATGGTCAGATAGAGCAGACCATACAGACCATGGAGGACATGCTTCGTACTTACATTTTGGATTTTGTTCATAGTTGGGAGGACCACCTATCACTGGTGGAGTTTGAGTACAACAACAACTACCACTCCACCATTAGTATGGCACCATTCAAGGCACTGCACGAACAACCATTAGTTCACCATTATGCTAAACATGCCCAGGGGAGTCAACACTCATGGGTCCATAGATGGTATCAGCTACCACTGAGAAGGTGTAGGTCATCTGAGAGTTGATGAAGACTACAAAGAGATGACATAAGTCCTATGATGATGGGAAATGGAGACCCTTGGTGTTTGATGAGGGGGACCACATATTCCTATGGGTATCTCCTCGATGATGGATATATAGATTTGGACGGAGAGGAAAGTTATCTCTGAGGTTTATTAGACCTTTCCAGATACTACATAGAGTGGGAAAGGTGGCGTACCACTTGGATCTACCACCACAGTTAGAGAGGGTTCACGACGTCTTCCACATATCCCATCTCAGGAGATACATACAGGAACCTTCTCACGTCATCGACCATGGTGAGCTAAAGATTGATGACGAGGAAACATTCATAGAGTACCCGGTGGAGATAGAGGATCGATGAGAGAGGATCCTTCGTGGATGGTCAATTTATATGGTACGTGTTCTTTGGTAGCATGAGAATATCCAGGAGAGAACATGGGAGAATGAGACTCATATTTGTGCTCAGTACCCCCATTATTTTGATTAGCCTTTGTTTTGGATTATGAGGATGTAAATCTCAAAATGTCAGGGTAATGTAATGTCCCAAAATTCCATGTAATTTCTTTTAAATTATATGGGATTATTTCTAGACCAGATGCTAAGACGACGTGAAATTATGAGGCTTGAAGTGATTGAAATGATCCATTGAAAAATGTTAAGATTTAAATAGAGTGTGTGAGTATTTTTCCTAAAAAAGTGGAAAACTATTAAAAATGTTCCCAAGTTAGAAATATAAGGGAAAAGTTGGGTTTAGAGCAGTGAGTTTACCCTAGGCGCGACTTAAGTTTAGTCGGCGCAGGTCTTCAGTGAGAAAACCCAAAAATGGAATAACTACAAATAAAATAATTAAGCAACATTATTTTATTTTTCAAGTCCTTATAACTCATGAAAGGTTAATTAGATTAAAAATTCAAGACCACCATTGAGATCATGAGGCTATTCTTTCCTTTGGAGTATCATAACATCAGCCGACACGGGCTTACTGTGAAAGTTGACTTTTGGGACGTAACCATAAATAAAATAATTTAAATAAAAGAAATTATTTTATTTTTTAATCCTCATAACTCACAAACGGTAATTAGGATTGAAAATATGAGACCACCATTGAGTTCGTAATGATATTTTCTCCTTAAAAAGGACCTAATCTTGACCCTAACAGGTTGAGGGTAAAAGTTAATTTTTGGACGTTTTAAGGAAAAATAAAATAAACTTAAAAAGTTTATTTTATTCGAAATTATTTCACTGTAACGCAGTGACGAGCTGACTATTTCATTCCATAAATTAAACTTCATAATGATGTTGCAATGTAAAGTAATAGAAACACTAGTTCATAAATGAAATAGCGTAACAATGGTGACTCAGCGCAACATAAATTTTGTGATGCATTTTCACTATTTATTGGGATAATAGGAATTGGAGATCAAATAAGGATCTTGAAAATAAATCTAAATCTATTGAGGATCACCATTGATGAATGAATAATGACGAACGATGATCGCCAACAACTTCGAGATCTCCCACTCCTCTTCGAGAGATCTCAACCATGACGACAGATCAAGGACTTTCCTGGACGAATCAACTTCAATGATGGAGCCTTCCTTCGATCGAACATATTCTCTAGGTAGGGGTTTATTTTTTCTAAGTGATTAACTCCCCTAGTTATTCTTCTTAAATTATGAATGTGGGTTAAATCCACTAATATATTTACCCATAGATTGGTTCGCTTTGTAGGACATGGGAATTTTCATGTGGGGAATTATGGGAAGTGGATTCGCATTTTGATTATCCTTTGTTAAACCTCATAATAAGGTAAAACCACATCGACATGAACAAAGGTTGTGGTCCGTACTTTGTGTGTTCTTCTACTCCATACTTTTATCCATTCTTCCTAACGTGATGGTAATTGTGGTCCAAGAAGGACCACAACGGTGTATTAACTTGGGCAGGAGGCCAAGGGAAACAATGACACTGAGTGAATGACCACCGGTATGGGAGACCGTAGTGGTGGAAGGAGAGTCGCGACCAGGTGGGACAAAAAGGAGATGGAAGGCCATGAGAAAGAGGGATACGACGACGACAAGGGACGTCGGATCAAAATCCGGCGTGCCCCGGTGGCACATTGAGGAAACAGAGGTTACGGCCAACAACGACCGTAATGATGTAGGGGGGCAGCGCCGGTCGGGCGCCACATCAAAGGGAGTGGCCCACGCTGCGGGTTGCTGTGTGCGCGGGCACATGGTCCACACTGGACCATGTGCGAAGGGAGATGACCGAGCTCAGCCGACCGCATTGCTGTGTGAAATTGGATGCCAGTGGGCATCTGGGATGGACCCAAGCCGGCCAGCCGATGCGGGATGGGCTAGTGCAGTAAACTAGGTTGCTGGGCGGCCTGAGTTGGAGAAGAGATGGACCGCCGATGCGGGCTGGGAAAGATGGGAAATCGGGCCACTGGGCAGCCTGGCTAGTCAGAATCGATCCGACTAAGTCGGACCACACCGAATGAGAACTGGGTCACTGGGCGACCTGGTGGGCAGGATCCATGGCCGAACCGGGCCGAGTCAATCAAGGCCCAATGGGCTGGGATGGACTAGGTCGGCCCACCCCCAACCATGTTGGGTTAGGTCGGCCGAAACAAGTTGGGTCATGAGGGACCCCTAGGCCGGGTTGGTTGGTTCAGTCTGACCAAGTCGGACATGGACCAGACGCAACTAGTCTCTGTTTACTAAAACACCAATATCTTTCAAACCGGGTGTTTGATTGACGCTCTGTCTGTGGTGTTGGGACCCTTGTGAGGAGGCAACCCTTTGAGAATAATCTAAGTGAGTTTACGTGGAAGTCAAGATAAGACCAATGGCTTGAGGAGTAGATTCTCTCAGAATCAAGCATACTGGAGAGTGGGAATCCTACGGCTGGTTGTGACACAGAGGATGTGATGAGCAGACCTTATTGGTCCAGTAGTTGAGTGGATCTCAATGGTCCAGTAGCCAAGCATACCTTAGTGGTTTAGTAGCCGAATGGACCTTTGTGGTCTAGTATCCGAGCAGACCTCAGTGGTCCAGCAGTTTAGGAGACCTCAATGGTCCAATAGCGGAGCAGACCTCAGTGGTTTAGTAGCCGAGCATACCTTAGTGTTCTAGTAGCTGAGTAGACCTTAATGGTCCCATAGCCAAGAGAACCTCAATAAATCATTAGGGGTGAGTCCGTTAGCAGTACAAGATGATTTATCTTTATGACTGATAATCTTACTTTCTATACTTTGATTTATACCGGTGTGATCTGTCTTTGTTTTGTGGTCTTTCTTTGTGGTCTTTCTTTGTGGTCTTGCTTTGTGGTATTTCCTTTGTGGTTTGGCGTCCCTACTGAGTAATGTGTTACTCACCCCTACACGGGCTTTTCTCACACGTGTCATGTCTCGTGCAGGTGATCGATGCTTCGATAGAGACCTTGGTGGCCCGAGGCTAGGTGGTGCTCAATGAGACGGGACAAACATGCATACTTCTATGGCTATAGGCATCTACCCTTCACCTACCCTTCATGTAGGGTCTCGAGCAGACGGACTGTGGAAGTTGTACTTTCCTTTGTGGTTTTGGGCTTGTATTCTGTCCCCTTTGTACTTTAAAATTATACTGTACTCTCAGTAGTTGTCTTAGGTACAATTGTGGTTACTTTGTGTTTACTTTCTGTAGTTTGAGCTTTGGGCATGTGTGCTGGTTTAAAGGCAATGCCTTCCCTTTTTGGGATATTCCCACTCGGTGCTAGTCGCCAACCCATGTCCTATGGAAGGCGAGCTTGAGGTATTCATAGAATGGGCCCTAGGGATGGGTCGTGACACATATAAATACATACATACACACACACCTATACAAAAAAAATACATATATGCACATATGCATACATAAATACACACACACACACACCAACCTACATACATACATGCACACACACACACACATACGTCTATCCATACATACATACATAAATACATAAATACATGCATACATCCATATATGCATGCATGCATGCATGCATCAATACATACATGCATACATACATATATATAGACATATATATATATATGTGTGTGTGTGTGTGTACAAAAAAAACAATCAAACATACATACACATAAATACACACACACACATACATGTACATGCATACACACACACACCCAAATTTATATCCATCCACCCACCCATCCATCCATCCATCCATCCATCCATCCATCCATCCATCCATCCATCCATCCATCCATCCATAAATACACGCATACATAGAAACATGCATTCATGCATCAATTCATTCATACATTCATATATACATGCATACATACAAATAGACACACACACATAGACTAAAAAATAGACACTCACACACATAAATATATACATCCATCCATCCATCCATACATACATTAATCAATGGACACATACATCCATCCATCCAGACACACACACACACACACACACCTTAACACACACCCACAAAAACATAGATACATACATAGATAGATAGACACACGCAAATACAAGTACATATTTACATACATACATACATACATACATACATACATACATACATACATCCATCCATCCATTCATTCATACATACATATATGAATACATGCACACACACATACACATAAATATATAGACACACATATACATATATACATACATAAAGACACATACACAAACACACATAGAAACACCGACACACACCTACATACATGCATACATACATACAGATACACATCCATGCATGTGTGTGTGCATTCATCCATCCATCCATCCACACACGCACACAAATACAAACATACATATACATACAGACAAACATACAAAAAAACAAACAAACAAAGAAACAAACATACATACATACATACATACATACATACTTACATACATACATATGTTTGTACATATGTACATATATACGTACATACGTACATATGTATGTACTTACATATGTATATACATACGAACATATGTTTGTATGTACTGACACATACTCACACAGACCGACATACATACATACATACATACATACATACATACATACATACATACATACATACATACATACATACATACATACATACATACATACATACATACATACATACATACATACATACATACATACATACATACATACATACATACATACATACATACATACATACATACATACATACATACATACATACATACATACATACATACATACATACATACATACATACATACATACATACATACATACATACATACATACATACATACATACATACATACATACATACATACATACATACATACATACATACATACATACATACATACATACATACATACATACATACATACATACATACATACATACATACATACATACATACATACATACATACATACATACATACATACATACATACATACATACATACATACATACATACATACATACATACATACATACATACATACATACATACATACATACATACATACATACATACATACATACATACATACATACATACATACATACATACATACATACATACATACATACATACATACATACATACATACATACATACATACACATACATACAAACACAGACACACAGACACACAGATATGATATATATTTAATGTATTTATGTTTTTTATTTATATGGTTCATATCACTATATTTTAATATATATTTTTCATATAATTATAAATAAAAAAAGTATAAATACATATTGACATATTATTTTTATATATTATAATAAAATATATAAATATATGTAATCACACACACATGTAATTATATATATATACTTTTTAATTTTTTTTATAAAATTTATATTTTTTAATATGAATATAAAAATATAAATTAAAATAAGAACTCCATTTAATGTATTTATATCATTCATATCATTATATTTTATTATTATATATATATATATATTTATGTATACACACCTATGTGTGTGTAACTATAATTAAATATATAATTATAAATAAGTATAAAATAATAGGGAAAAGTATGAATGGTTATATATATATAAATTGTATCTATATTAATATTTTTTTGTTATAGAACTTATACGAATTAATTTCTCCCCATAGTCAATATTACCCAAGAAGACCATATCACTATCCCTATTTGAAACAACTAGAACATCACACCAATAATTAGGTTGAATATTTTAACCCACAGTGACAATGTTAATGGAAAAATAATTAAGTGAAAACTATAAAACACTTTTTGAAATCTTCTTCATCTCTTAAAATGTTTTCATCCAAGTCAATGGTCATTGATTCATGTAAGATGATCACATGTGCCAAAAATATGATGAAGTTACCTTTATAGTTGCATTCATCACATCATAACATACCTTTAACTCAACCCTATAAATAGAGTCAATCATCAAACCATGTGTATACACCATGGATCATCATGAAAAATCCCAAGATCCTTTACTGAATAAAATATTGAATAAGTCATTATTAAGTAACAATTTAGGTAGAAAATTTTTGTGCATACCTATTAGTTGTTTCATGTTCAATAATATCATTGTATAACCAGTCATGATATTTGGTGCAACACCCAATACTTTAGAATTCATTTTCTTTTAAATAATACTTTATTCAATATCATATGTTACAGACAACCACAAAGTAAAATAACCTGTGGAACATTAGAAAAACATTATAAGGAATTATATAAGAATAATAAAACCCCAAATAAATAAAATAATAGAAAAAGATTAGAATTTAATACATTTATAAAATACATAATTAATAATATTTATGATACAAATGGTGGAAAAACAATCAATGGATAGGGATAAAATTCACATAGATCGATGAGTAAGAAATCACACATGGGTAGCAGGCTGGATGAAGGCCAATTCCCAAATAAGAAAGTCCCACACACCATATAATATCCCCAACACATATAAATGTATCCCATATCCATCATATGAAATAAATTTAGCAATTAAAGGAAAACTAACATTTTTCATGCACAACATGTTATTAGAATTAAATTGGCAGAATATAATAAAGTAAAATTCAATATGAAAACATAAATTTAATGTCATATTTCATAATTCATGATTATTAATATAAAACCCTTGATCCAAGAATGTTTTCATGCTCCATTTAATTCATGAAAACAATATGATACATAAAAGTTATGAAAAATTACAATAGAAAAACAAAATAGGAAATGTATTCCAGTTAAAGACCCAGTAATTATATGAATTATACATAAAATATATACAATGGTATTTAATTAGAATAAATTTCCAATTATTTTTCCTCATTATTATTTTTCATAAAATCTATCAAAAACATTGAAAATGTGGAGTATCCCAAAAAAAGAGATAGATAAAAATAAATAATAGTCAACGAACACCTATGGAAGAGGAATGTGTTTCATCAACATATAACCCATGAAAGAGAAATATGTTTTCATAAACATATTTCCATCAAAACATAAACCATTTAGAGAAATAATATGAATAGAAACATTGAATCATTTTCCCAGAAAGGCATGAGTAACACCAACAGATACCATCTTAGATGGGAAATAATTTTGAAAGATCTTTTAAAAAAATTTCTTGGGGAAAATATCCTTTCTTCTTTGAAAATTTCTTTTTAAAACTTAAAACCTTTGGAAAACCATTTTCTTAAAAGATAACATTGAAAACTCATAATAGAGTCTTAAAGAAAATTTTAAAACCCATTTTTCATTCAAAACATATAAAATAAGTTTGAATACATCTTGAAAACATTTTTCCTTGAAAACTTATAAAAAAAGATTGAAAACATTTTGAAAACCATTTTCCTTGAAAAAATATAAAATAATCTTGAAAAAATTTCGAAAAACATTTTCCTTGAAAACTTATAAAATAAGCTTCCAAAAAATTTTAAAACCATTTTCCTTGAAAAATTATAAATAAGATTGAAAAAAATTTCAAAACCATTTTCCATTAATTTTTTTTAAAAGAATCATGAAAACATTTTGAAAAAAAAAACTTCTATTAAAAGAATTTGAAAACTTATAAAATAAGCCTTTATATCATTTAAAATAATTTTTAAGCATAAAACATTTTTGAAAACATTTTTCATTGAAAAAAATTTAAAATAGAGAATTTAAATAATATTAGGAAAAAAATGTCATTTAAAAAAATAAAATTTTAATATTGTAGAGGTATATTTAAGGGAATTATTTTCATGGTGGTGGGTAAATCCATTAATTCCAAACATTCCTTTTGCACCGTAAAAATAATTGAAAAGTACCGTGACCGAAAAATGAAAAGAAGATTCCTTAAAAAAAACCTTTTGATTTAAAAGGTAAAACATGGGTAGAAATTCCTTTTAAATACCATATGATAATTTTATAATATTTTTGTAAACTTTTCTTTTAGGAAAAAATGGTTCTAAGGAACATAGATTTCTGACCGAAGAGAGGGTAAAGTCATGATTTATTAAAAACACATTCTTAATTGTCTTATGTACCAAAGAGTGTAAAAATGGTACCAATACATGAATATATAATGAATAAAAATAGGAGAATAAATTTCATGATATTTCTTAAGATATGGATCATAAAATTTCATAAATGGAAGCATAATCATAAACAATCTCAAAAAGCGATGATATTTTTTCAATAAACTCTTATCACTTGTTAAATATGAACCATACTCACCATTTAAGAAAATGAAATTAAATGTATCTTAAAATATCTTGAAAATAAGGAGATTAATTACATAAAATTTAAAAGGTGGTATATACACCTCATGTAAAAATATATGTTCATAACATGGCATGTGTCTCAAGGAAGGAAAATTGAGACAAAATTACTTTACCGATTTGGTAACTTTTGTAACATAAATCCCATGAAATAAATATCATAAAATGGATATTTAAATACCCATAAATTTAATTATAATAATCATATAATACATCAATGGTTAGTATACACACCATACAAAGTGAATGAGTGGTGAATAAAGCATATATCTCACGAAAATAAAAAGTGAAATGAAATTCCCTTACATTGTGTCTTGACTCTCATCGTACTCATTAAAAAATACAGTATAATAATTATATGTTAATTATACATATATCAAAGAACCATATTATTATATATAATACCAAATATGTTTTTATTTTGACTTCATATTACCCTATTGTTAACAATTTCATGTTAAGGCTATGCTTTGGGTAATATTCTCTTATTTTTTGCATGTGTCATAATTTGTTATATATTTGGTCCTTATGCATATATAATGATTTCCAAAAATTAAAAAATTATATAAATATAATTTATATTCATAATATGTGTATTATAATAATCCATTTAGTATATAAATATTAAATGGAATACACTGTTCATGGAGACGGTAGTCCGTACATACGCATGAATGTTGTTTCCATTTTATTGTCATATTGAAAGATATAAAGAAAATTAAATATAAGTACATATATAATATCATTAAATTAGAATTTTTATGTCATATATATAATATAATTTCACTAAAAAAATCCTTAATACATTCCATGTAGTGTGTGAATGAATCACATTGCTTTGAGGGGGTAGTAGTCCACACTTCCTCAGACGAAATTATCATATTTACACAAAATGGAAAGTATAAAGATATTTTTTTGTAAAATAATTAAATAATATTAAATACACATTATTTATCATATATATCATATATAAACATAATTTACATCATAATTAACAACCATTAAAGGTGGTAAATTAAAAAATAACAATCATCGTTTCGCGAGGTGGTAGTTCACCGTAAACATAAATAGTATTTTCATTACCCATTATATGGAAGTGTGTGTAAGTGTAGGATTAAAAATTAACCAAAAAAATTATTAGTATATTTATGATACTAGTTTTTTATATTCTCATGGAATAAGGATAGTGGAGTGGGTGGAGAATGAAAATTAGACGAAGGATCTTGAGGAAGGATGTTACCTCTTCTCTGGGTAACTTCTTTTGGTTTTCACAAATGGGATTCAATTTATTGATTTATAAAAAAATGGAGGCTTAAAGGAATAATTTAAGGATGTTTTTATGTGTAATTTAAAGGTATTGGATCAAACTAAGTGGTTAGAGAGGTGTGATGAATGAGGATACATGGTGGCCTTTTACAGGGGAGGGAAATGACTCAATTTGTATTTTTGAAACCAAGTTTGGTGTACCCATATTTTTAACTACCAAAAGTCATCCAAAACCAACAAAACATCATAATAGAAGGTTAATAACCTAATAATTGCCATAAAATGGGTTTTATATAGCTGTATATGTCATTTGGGCCTATAATTTTAAGGGTTATTCCCTTGTTAAGCTTAATTTTGCTTAATTGTCGTAATTAATTTTAAATGCATTCACTAATATTTCTGGTAAAAAACTAATTTGACCTTTTTAGAGATTTTAAATTATTATTATTACAATTATGGAATAAATTTTTCCAAATTATAATCACATAACTGGAATTAATTAATTTAAAATTAATCCCACATTCAGGATGACGCTGAATGTTTTTAAAGTAAAAATGATCAAAAGTGCGCTAAGTTTTTATATCCAATTTAAATGTTAAATTGGTTCTAATGGACTAAATTGGGATAATTGATCTATATTTTATCATATTATACTTTAAAACAAAAATTGAAACATAATTTAACTATATAAATAAATTATAAGAAAAAATAGTTTTGAATTAAAAGTTAGTATTTTTCACTATTCATTAAAAAATGAAACTTCATAGAAAAATACCAAAAATTTACCATAAGATAATTTTTATGTTTAAATTTAAAATATGATTTTTTTAAGTATAATATTTATAAAAGTTAAAAAAATAGTATTTAAAATAGGTTGTCTACTAAAAGGTGGTAAAAGTGCCTTTATAAAAATATTTGATTTTAAGTGAAACATTGAGTTTGTTCTTATCGTATGCTTATCAAATCTATTGGATGAACATAAAAATTTTTTGATTGAAAATATAAAACATGTATTTTATAAATATTATTATATAATTGTAGTTAATTTAATTTATTAGGGTAAAACAACTCTAATTATAAAAATAGTTTTCTATAAATATATTTCCTTTATGTTCAATTGGTCATTATATCCATTTCTAATAAATTTGTAACCAGTGAATTAATTTTATATTTTTTGTAAACCACTTATTTTAATAAGTTAGTTTATATTATTCATAACCTCTATGTTGTATCTTATTATGTTAAATAATTATACTTTAATAATATATTGTTGTTCAATAAAACTCTTTAATGTGTGTATCATAAGCCAAGTTGCTGTTACATGTAACACAAGATCACCTTGGTATAGAATGTTGAGAAAGATAACATTTATAACAAATTTAGTGTATTATTAACTTGGTATTACGTATAACACAATAAAAACTTGGTTCTTTAATATATATAAAAACTATTTTCAGTGTTGTGTGAAATGAAAAATATGAAAAATATTAAATTAATTTGAAAAAAATATTTCAAAAAATCTCAATGTGTTAAAATTTTGACCGTTGGTGATATATCTAAAATATAATCATAATAATAAATCTTGAGTAATAATACTTGTGAATGAATATCAGATCGTAGTCTTAACTCGAATCAGCAATTCTTCATCTTCTTATTTGATACTATCTCAGGTGAAAACTGCACTACATCATCAAAATGATTTTCATACTCCATCATGGTGTTGTCATCCTACTAAATTTAAAAAAACTCTATATACTTAGACAAAACCATTGAATCGATATTTCAAGTCTTTCCACTTTAAACCCTCATGTTTCTTTGCCATCACCATTGTGTCCCACCATTTCCTACTTGGTCCTTCCTGCATGAAGGTGGAAAACTTCATCTAATTTTCATTAGGTGTCACCAAGAACCCAAAAAACACTCAATACTACTCAACCATTACTCAAAAATATTTAGAGTAATTTTAACCCTTGAATGATGGTGGCTTCTGGTGAAGGAACTATTGAGAATAGTTGCAAAGATCATCCATTTGAGGTTCCATAGATGGATCCTAAACGATAACTGGTGGCAGTGCCTATCCTAGAGCTCGGATAATATGCATAATAAAATAAACTTGACTCAGATCTAAAAGGGTATTTTTTCACTAAGGTTCAGTAGAATATTCCTTAAGGGTCCGATTCACATGTCTTGTTTGAGGCATCATTCTACATGACATTAGTAGAAAAAAAGACATCAGTTTAACACTCAAACTGAGCACCAAGGGAAAATTAATCACAATAGATAGAAAAAAAGATTTGGATTTTAGTCTATCCAAATAATAGTCATGGAAAATACTAGAACTAAACATCAAGAAGTATTTCCCAAACCACCCCTGGCGACTTAAGGTTCATTGCAATGAGAGCTGGCTAGGAACTCAATCACAAATACCTTCTAAGTCTTGACAAGAATACAAAAATTCATATTGACTTCAAGGAAAGATGGAAAAAATTCACCTATGATACTAAATTTTCATGAATCACCCGAGGTACCCTGGTAATCTTGTTATCGATATTGTCCTAACATAGCTTCAAGGGAATTCCCAATGCCCATGGGTTGGTGACTGGCACCTGGAATTATAAAATACGATAGAGGGGATGAATTTTCCAAAAACATTGGAGAAAAAAGATAACAAGATAATATACATATAAGAAAGGCTACACTGATTTAAGTGTACTAGAATTCAAATAGGTATAAAATAACCAAAATTACTACAGAAAATTACAAGAAAAAATGAAAGAACAACTCATGTCCCAATGTACGCAACTCTCCAAGTCTACAGATCAGTATTTAGAACCACATCTGTAACATCCCAGGTAAATAAAGAATATGAAATTTTCATATTTATTAATATTTTTGAATAAAATATTAATATTACTTTAAAAGTGATTCTATGTTCGATGGCGTACCCAATACGCAACAACGAGTTTTTTTGAAATCTTACATTGCACACTAACAATATAATAATATATTTTTAAATAGTAGTTAACGCCTAGCCATTCTAATGGCAGGAATGAAAAGAACTAACTAAAAAATGATTATATATGTTTGTTAAATATTTTAACAATTACCCAATAAATGATAGAGTCTTAAAATACGAATGAACCCAATTTCAAGCATAAATATTCTAATAATATTTAAAAGGTTGATTAACCACCTTTTAATGGAGAACCCTTTTCAAATCCATTTTTCATCAATTTTATATGTTATATTTTACAAAATAAAATCCATCTTTAGAATCGATACATCAAAATTTACTTTGTGTAATTTTATGTTATTTTTCCGATAAAGTTCATTTTTTAATGAATAGTGAAAAATGTTGTATTTTAATTCAAAAACTCATTTTAATCTAATTTATTTATATGGTTATATTATCTATTTAATTCTTTTTAAAGTGTAATTATAATATATTTTTACCATTTAATCCAATGGTGGTCATTGTGATTAATTTCACTTTGAAATTGGATATAAACAAGTGTCAATCTTTTGATAGATATTGTTTCTTAAAAACACGCTATTTGTTTTGACAATGGGAATTAATTATAAAATTAATTAATGCAACTTCTATTTTTTTAATTTTGTAAAATGGAAATCATTTTTGAATTTTTAATATAAAATATAGCTTAGGGTTATTTTTTGGTATTTTTCTGACAAATGTTCATTTTTAATGAATAGTGAAAAATACTACATTTTACTACAAACCTGCTTTTTCATCTAATTTATTTATATAGTTAGATTGTCATTTTAATTGTTTTTAAGGTGTAATTTAATTATGTTTTCATAATTTAATACAATTTTGGTCATTGGATGTAATTTCACTTTTAAATTGGATATAAAAAAAATCAATCTTTTGGTAGATTTTACTTCTTAAAAACCCGCCTTTGGTTTTGGAAAATGGGAATTATTTTTAAATTAATTTCTGAAATTTATGTGTTTGGAATTTGATAAAATGGATTCCGTATTTAGAATCATAGGGTAAAATTTATGTAATTATGACTCTTTTGTTTTTGGACATTATAAATAGTAACGATGGTAATTATCTTTAATTATCGTGGTTAATTAGTAATCAGGTAGTTAAGGGTAATAAAATAATATCATAAAAATATAAAATGACCCCAACATGTGTAATAATGATATTTTTTGTGTCATGGAAGACCATGGGATTCCTTTTTCCAACCTTGGGCCCCCATGGAATCACTTTATTGTGATAGTGACCTTTTATCATATTTTTTTTAAAGAAAGGAAAATGTAACCAAAGTAAGTAACACCTAAGTAAAACAATTATAATTTTGTCTAAATAAATGATCTCTTAGAATATAAATAGTAATTGGAAATCTAAAAATATTTCCTACATCATAGTATTTTTTTTATAAATTTTAGACATTAAATAAATTAATTTATTTATGACACCTTTATGATGCAGCGATTATCTCAATAATGAACGATTTAAATAAAATGAGAAGATAATGTAAAATCCAAGACTTTCACTTTTCAAAAACCTATTGGATTGGTTTATTTAGAACCCTTATCACCTTATTATAGAAATATATATTTGTGGGACCTTTAAAATCCGAAATTCATTTTATAATAAAGTAACATTTTATAACATTCCAAGAGTGCCCCTCATCCCTCTTATAAAAGGCCCCCACTTATACCACCTTACCCACACCTCTCAAGCCATTGAATCAGCCAAAATCTGATCATTTCATCTCTACAAATCCCTCTCTTAATCATATAAGCCTTACCTTAGGAAGAAAGATCTTCAAGAAACCCTTTTGGTTCAAACCAAGAGGAGTTACCCGATTTAAAGGTAATGATTTCTCTTATGTTCTTTTGTTTTATTTTACTTCTCAAACACCCTAAAATCTTATTATTCCTTTCTTTTGTAACAAAAAAAGTATAATAAATATACTAGGATGTTTTTATGATAATTATTCGAGCTACACTTACACACACCTCCGTCTAATGGTTAAAGAACATACAATTTCTGTGGATGGCGAATTTCTGCCTCACGAAACGATGATTGTTCAATATTCTTATAACACCTTTCATGGTGGCCATTAATATGTCACTATATTTATATATGATATATATTATGTTTATGTTTTCCATATTCTTCTGTATTTTTAATTTATGGCATACCTTTATGGTTTCCATTATGGGTAAACGCGATATCTTCATTTTAGGAAGTGCGGACTACCGCCCCCTCAAAGTGATTTGATTCGTTAATGCCATATGTGGGATGAATAAAGGATGGAGTTAATGATATTATATATTCAATTATACTGGAATTATAATATATCTTTATATCATTATGATTTCATTCCATTAAATATGAAATATAAATGAAAGTAGCGTTCATGCGTACATACGACTTACCGTCTCCATGAACGGTGCATTTCATTTCTTACCTCTAAATGTTATGTAATATTATAAATGCATGTATATAATGGATATATATGATATATATGATATCTAAATCATGACTATAATTCTTTATATAATGGATATTTTACCACATGAACAACTTGTAATTATAAGAAGTTTATTTTTGACTCAAGTACCAATGATCGACAAAACGACCGTTATTGACTTAAATAATTACATAATATTCATAACATGATAATAAGTGATATAAAAGGAATAATGAACTTAAAAAGGTTCTTAAAGAAGTATAAATTAACTCTATTTTATTATTCATGAGATTAAAGAACGATCGAGTCAAGTCGGACACGAGGTAAGGGATCCTACCTCTCTCTTTCTTTTTAAGTACTCTCTTTTATGTCATTTATTTTAAGCTCCTCTTTCTTATGTTTGGGATGTTATTTTATATTCATCTTACTTTAAATTTTATGTTCATATGATGATATACCCTATTTGATCTCTTCAATACATTTTTGGAAGTTGTAAGTGGCGCCGTTAGGCTGCCGAGTTTTTGTAAGGGATTTTTCATCTCACTTTTATTCCCATGAGATTCATGCTACATTTGACACTATTTACTTTTGTGTGGTGTTGTACTGCCTATGATTTAATTCTTTGTGTAATATAATTTAATTTATGGGTATTCACATATTCATTGTATTACCCTTATTTCATGGGGTGTACGTTTCAGAAGTTACCCAAATCGGTAAGCGAACCTTTCACCCTCCTCTTTTTAAAAGACTTTTTTTGTTATCTCTTTTAATTTAAATCTTATTATGTTGGGATATGTTATTATATATCCTTATTGATGTAAAATTTATTTCCAAGTGATTAGATACCCTTTTGGTCTCATCAACTCATTTTCTGAATTTTAAGGTGACGCCGTTAGACTGTCGAATTTTTACAAAGGAACTTCTTAACCCAATTTCGATTTCTTTGGGTTCAACTTGTAGTTATTGAATATGTCATACTATGAATATCTGTGAATGAACTCTGATTGTTTTACACTTAATATCCACTTATATTGGGTGTATTTATATTTGTCACACATAATTATGAGATTGATTTATCCTTAATTTAAGGATACCTTCTTTATAAGGGATTTCATCTCATTTTACATTTCTATTGAGACTTCATTGTTGTTATGCACCAATTCACCCTTATATGGTTTATATACTATCCTTTGGCATATTATATCATGAATCCATTTATTCTCATGATATTATAAAGTTATGATTAAATGTTGTTCCTCAATTATTTGTATTCAAGTGTCTCTCATTTTGTTAAAAACTCTTTAACTAAAATATCATTTTAAATGTTTTAATGATTTATTATTATAAATATTTCTAATTAATATCCTTGTTTTAAAAATATTTTTAAGGATTTATTTGTATGGATATTAATGGATTAAAATGTTAAAATCTTCAAAGTGGTATGGGACACTTTGATTCAAAAATCTCTTTATTAAATGTTTTAAATGGTTTTGAAAATGGTTTTTAGAATGGATTAATTATTTCAATATCTTAAAGTGTTATATTGTTATTACACTATAGGAATGTTATTTTTCCTTTATGATTAAGTTATGTGTTATGATTATGTTATGGTTCTTGGCCATTGTTACGTATACGGGTGGTTCCGTGATAAACCTAGGGCAGGTGAGCCCGAGATAGCTCTCCAATGCATTGGGTAATGAGAAAGAGGTAAACGTTAATGTTTCTACTAAGAGATTTAGGGAATATACTGTGATGGGTATTCCAAATGTGACTCCCTATGTAGCTGTGATAACTACAATTCATGTTTGATATGGATTCCATAAGTTACCTCTATGATTTATGATTTCTGTGTGTTACTCATAAATCTTATGATTTCGTAAGGTTTGTTATGAATGAAAAGTTTTGGTTTCATTGATTTGTATTTATTGATGGGTTAATGTTTCATTTTCTTATTTTATAACCCTTACTGAGCTTTTTTTGCTCATCCCATGTTTTTGAAATGTTTTTCACAGATCAAGGGAAAGGTACATGATGTTATGATAATGTCGAGGAAGTGTCAAGAAAGAATCCATGATTTATTTTAAATATGTTTCCTTTAATGGAAAAAAATGAATACTGTATTTGTTGTAACCACCTTTTTTAAATGTGGAATGTAATGCATGTCCTAATTCTCTAAAACTCTAAAATTGAAAATATCCTCAATGTGAATTATTCATTTAATTCATTATTTTGTAATGTTATAAGGCTGGGTCCTTATAGTTGGTATCCAAGGTCGGTTTAGAAAACTTTAGGGATTAGGAGTTTTCGTTAAACATATGATTAGTCCCTATGTTTATTATTTTAGTTAAATCCTTGTTTTATAACTTTTTCAGATCAAGGAAATGGAAGGAGGAGGATCTCAAACGACATTCTTATCTCTTCCTGATGACTTGCTTGCAATAATTATTTCAAAGTCATGTTCGAATGATTTTGAAACTTTTTATAGCATACAACTCACTTGCAAGAAGATGTTTGAGATATCAAACACCTCCACTATACCTCGTTATCATCGTGGATCGTGGGTTGAATTTAGACAAATCCTATTTTCACAATATTCTCATATTTTCAAGAAAGGTAAATATTATCAAGGAATTTTCAAATATTTTACCTTATCACAACATTTTGAATCATATTATGATTTTAAATAAGGTGCTAAAGAAGGATACCCTTGTGAAACCTATTTATATTTGCTTTTAAAATATAGTCTCTCAGAACATACCTACGGTATTTTAAAAGGACCGTTAATTGAAATTTTCAACTCAAATTCAGTCAGACTATTTTATAGAAATCATGTCTTATCAGATGTTTTGAAATTATATGTCATACATGATTATTTTTCAAAACAGTTTTTTCTGTGAACACCCATATGACCCATGTTGTACAAGGTGTATTTGGATGGAGGAAGCAAATGATTTTGAAGGATCTCTAAGTCATTGTTGTGATACATGGAACTTATACCTACATGAAAAAGATGATGATGAAACCAAATGGACACCATGATCAAGGTATGATGTTATTCATTTTGGGAATCATTTTATTTTATCTTATGATGGTGAAATAAGACTTCAAGAATTAAAATGTTGAGATCATAATGAATTTGGATGAAAATGAGAGGTATAAGAAAACCATTGAGGTTAAAACATGTTAGGGTTATTTTTGAGATTTATAAAAAGGACAACCCGTAATATGGGTGACAACCCGTCGCGTCCGGCAATGCCACATGAATCGAACCCACAACCGAAGGGCGACAAGGGTGCATGGCCTACCACTAGCCTACATGATGTCCCTGGTTAGTATGACTTATTCTTTTTAGTTAAATGATTTTATGGATCAAGAATAAGTTGATATTTGGAACTTATGTTTTATTAAATGGATATCCTTAGCATAGGAAAATGATTTGGTGACTGAGTAATAAAGGTTATTTTGGAAGATGTTCTCTCTTTCGTGGAAAAAATATATGCCTATAGAAAATAGAATACTTTGGGATTTCAATTGAGGAGAAACGGTGGAATTTTATTTTGGAAGAATCTATGTTTTTATTGTGGACATATGACGATTTTTTTATTTATGAAAATGATTAACCTTTCATGGAGAATATGAGATTAGGTTAATTACTTTTTAATATGAGAATTTAAGAGCAACTGAAGTTATTTGGAGATAAATGCTAAGATTTATCTTGGAAGACTATGTGATCAAATCCTTCAGAGATTTGGGTTTCAATATTAGTTTTGATTACTTTGAATAATTTTATGTATAGCTATTTATTGAATGGTCTTTGATGAACTTTTGGTTTTGTTGGACAAATTTTGGAGATTAAGAATAGTTTTTCTTTTTGTAAAAGATTATCCTTTTTGGGGATTATCTGATCTTGTACTAACCATTTTGAGTTTTCTTAAGGTATAAAGACATGAGAAATATATAGTTCATATTTTGTGGATTATGTGATTCTCTCAAAGTTGACTTTAGCACTCTTAATGCGAAAAAGTCTTCCTAAATACTCATCTTTTGGAGAAAATATGAGTTTGTGTTAAAAATCTAGTAAAAGATGAAAGTCTACATGACAAGTAAGTATGTTTCCTTATGTTTTAGTTAAGCCCATAAATAAATTCTTCAATGAAAAGAAACTTAAAACAAAAACATTGTCTGTTGACTTTTCCTATGGGGGAATCAAATACCGTTTAACCCATCACAAGTTGTGATTTTCTGGTGGTTAACTTTTTCCTAGACATGTTTTCTATCACTCTCCATCAGAACTTGATGGTTTTTTTCTCCTCCATATCCATGTTTTCATGGAATCCTATTATCTGTTGTCTCGGGTGACCTTTGTATCTCTTTTTCTTTATTTTAAAGTGATAGTTTTATTGACTACTTTTCTGATGTGGGGCTTTCAATGATGTTTCCGTGCCCAATTTTAAAATTGCGAGGACGCAATTCCCAAAAGGGGGAAGGATGTAACATCTTAGGTAAATAAAGAATATGAAATTTTCATATTTATTAATATTTTTTAATAAAATATTAATATGAATTTAAAAGGGATGCTATGTTCGATGCCGTACCCAATACGTAACAACGAGTTTTTCGAGATCTTACGTTGCACACTAATAACATAATAATATATTTTTAAATAGTAATTAACGCCTAGCTATTGTAATGGAGGGAATGAAAAGAACTGACTACAAAATGATTATATATGTTTGTTAAATATTTTAACAATTAACCAATAAATTATAGAGGCTTAAAATACGAATGAACCCAATTTTAAGCATAAATATTCTAATAATCTTTAAAAGGTCTATTAACTGCCTTTTAATGGAGAACCCTTTTCAAATCCATTTTTCGTCAATTTTATATGTTATATTTGAAAAAATAAAATCTATCTTTAGAATCGGGACACCAAAATTTACTTTATGTAAATTTTTGTTATTTTTCCGATAAAGTTCATTTTTTAATGAATAGTGAAAAATGTTGTATTTTAATTCAAAACCTCCTTTTAATCTAATTTATTTATATGGTTAGATTATCTATTTAATTGTTTTTAAAATGTAATTAGAATATATTTTTACCATTTAATCCAATGGTGGTCATTTTGATTAATTTCACTTTGAAATTGGACAAAAACAAGTGTCAATCTTTTGATAGATATTGTTTCTTAAAAACACGCTATTTGTTTTGACAATGGGAATTAATTATAAAATTAATTAATGTAACTTCTATGTTTTGAATTTGGTAAAATGGAAATAATTTTTGAATTTGGAATATAAAATATAGATTAGGGTGAATTTTTGGTATTTGTTTGACAAATGTTCATTTTTAATGAATAGTGAAAAATACTGCATTTTACTACAAAACTGCTTTTTCATCTAATTTATTTATATAGTTATATTTTCATTTTAATTGGTTTTAAGGTGTAATTTAATTATGTTTTCATCATTTAATACAATGTTGGTCATTGGATGTAATTTCACTTTTAAATTGGATATAAAAACAAATCAATCTTTTGGTAGATTTTACTTCTTAAAAACCCGCCTTTGGTTTTGGAAAACATGAATTATTTTTAAATTAATTTCTGAAATTTCTGTGTTTGGAATTTGATAAAATGGATTGAATGTTTGGAATCAGAAGGTCCAATTTATTTAATCATGACTCTTGTTTTTGGACATTATGAATAGCAATGATGGTAATTATCTTTAATTATCGTGATTAATTAGTAATCAGGTAGTTAAGGGTAATAAAATAATATCATAAAAATATAAAATGACCCCAAAATGTGTCCTAATGATATGTTTGGTGTCATGTACGGCCATGGGATTCCTTTTTCCATCCTTGGGACCCCATGGAATCACTTTAGTGTGATAGTGACCTTTTATCATATTTTTTTTAAAGAAAGGAAAATGTAACCAAAGTACGTTACAACTAAGTAAAAAAATTCTAATTTTGTCTACATAAATTATATCTTAGAATATAAATAGTAATTGGAAATATAAAAATATTTTCTACATCATATTTTTTTTATATTTTTAAGACATTAAATAAATAAATTTATTTATGACACCTTGATGATGCATCGATTATCTCATTAATGAACGATTTAAATAAAATGAGATGATAATGTAAAATCCAAGAATTTAACTTGTCAAAAACCTATTGTATGGGTGGATTTATAACCATTATCACCTTATCCTATAAATATATCTTTGTGAGACCTTTAAAATTCGAAACTCATTTTATAATAAAGTAACATTTTATAACATTCCAAGAGTGCCCCTCCTCCCTCTTATAAAAGGCCCCCACCTCTACCACATTACCCACACATCTCAAGCCATTGGCTCGGCCAAAATCTACTCATTTAATCTCTCCACATCCCTATATTCATTATAGAAGCCTTAACTTATGCATAAAGCTCTTCAATAAACCCTTTTGGTTCAAACTAAGAGGAGTTACTCGATTTAAAGGTAATGCTTTCTCTTATGTTCTTTTGTTTTATTTGCTTCTCCAAACCCATAAACTCTTTTTATTAATTTATTTTCTAACAAAACAAGTATTATAAATATACTAGGATGTTTTTATTAGAATTATTCGACCTACACTTACACACAACTCCGTCAAATGGTTAAAGAACGTACTGTTTCTGTGGATGGTGAATTTTTACCTCACGAAACGATGATTGTTCAATATTCTTATAACCCATTTCATGGTGGCCATTAAGATTTCACTATATTTATATATGATATATATTATGTTTATTTTTTCCATATGCTTCTGTATTTTTCATTTATGGAATACCTTTATGGTTTCCATTATGGGTAAACACGATATCTTCATTTTAGGAAGTGCAGACTACTGCCCCCTCAAAGTGATTTGATTCGTTAATGACATATGTGGGATGTATAAAGGATGGAGTTAATTATATTATATATGAAATTATAATGGAATTATAATATAACTTTATATCATTATGATTTCATTCCCTTAAATACTAAATAGAAATGAAATTAGCGTCCATGCGTACGTACGACTTACCGTCTCAATGAATGGTGCATTTCATTTCTTACCTCTAAATATTATGTAATATTATAAATGCATGTATATACTGGATATATATGATATATATGATATATACATCATGAATATAATTATGTATATAATGGATATTTTACCACATGAACAACTTGTAATTATAAGAAGTTTATTTTTGACTCAAGTACCAATGATCGACAAAACGACCGTTATTGACTTAAATAATTACATAATGTTCATAACATGGTAATAAGTGATATAAAAGGAATAATAAACTAAAAAAGGTTCTTAAGAAAGTATAAATTAACTCTATTTTATTATTCAGGATATTAGAGAACGATCGAGTCAAGTCGGACACGAGGTAAGGGATCCTACCTCTCTCTTTCTTTTTAAGTACTCTCTTTTATGTCATTTATTTTAAGCTCCACTTTCTTATGTTTGGGGATGTTATTTTATATTAATATTACTGTAAATTTTATTTTCATATTATTAGAGACAATATTTTATCTCTTCAATCTATTTTTTGGAAGTTTTAAGTGGCACTGTTAGGCTGCCGAGTTTTCATAAGGGATTTTTCATCTCACTTTTATTCCTGTGAGATTCATGCTACATTTTCCACTATTTACTTTTGTGTGGTTCTATAATGCCCATTATTGTATTCTTTTTGTAATATAATTTAATTTATGGGTATTCACATCTTCATTTTATGACCCTTCTTTCATGGGGTGTACGTTTCGGAAGTTACCCAAATCGGTAAGCGAACCTTTCACCCTCCTCTTTTTAAAAGACTTATTTTGTTATGTCTTTTAATTTACATATTATTATGTTTGGATATGTTATTATATATCCTTATTGATGTAAAATTTATTTACAAGTGATTAGATACCCTTTTTGTCTCATCAACTCATTTTCTGAATTTTAAAGTGATGCCGTTAGACTGTCGAATTTTTACAAGGGAACTTCTTAACCCAATTTCGATTTCTTTGGGTTCAACTTGTAGTTATTGAATATTTCATCCTATTAATATGTGTGAATGAAATAGGATTGTTTTACACTTAATATCCACTTATATTGGATGTATTTATATTTTTCACACATAATTATGATATTTATTTATCCTTAATTTAAGGATACCTTCTTTATAAGGGATTTCATCTCATTTTACATTTCTATTGAGACTTCATTGTTGTTATACACCAATTAACTATTATATGGTGTATATACTATCCTTTGGAATATTATATCATGAATCCCTTTATTCTCATGATATTATAAAGTTTTGATTAAATGTTATTCCTCAATTATTTGTATTCAAGTGTCTCTCATTTTGTTAAAAACTCTTTAACTAAAATATCGTTTTAAATGTTTTAATGATTTATTATTATAAATATTTCTCATTAATATCCATGTTTTAAAAATGTTTTTAAGGATTTATTTATATGGATATTAATGGTTTAAAATTTTAAAAGCTTCAAAGTGGTATGGGACACTTTGATTCAAAAATCTCTTTATTAAATGTTTTAAATGGTTTTGAAAATGGTTTTTAGAATGGATTCATTATTTAAATATCTTAAAATGTTATATTATTATTAAAATGTGGGAATGTTATCTTTACTTTACGCTTAAGTTATGTGTTATGATTATGTTTTGGTTCTTGGCCATTGTTACGTGTACGGGTGGTACCATGATAAACCTAGGGTGGGTGAGACCGAGATAGCTCTCCAATGCCTTGGGTAACGAGACAGAGGTAAGCGTTAATGTTTCTCATAAGAGATTTAGGGAATATACTGTGATGAGTATTCCAAATGTGACTCCCTATGTAGCTGTGATAGCTACAATGCAAGTTTGATATGGATGCCATAAGTTACCTCTATGATTTATGATTTCTGTGTGTTACTCATAAATCTTATGATTTCGTAAGGTATGTTATGAATGAAAAGTTTTGGTTTCATTTATTTGTATTTATTGATGGGTTAATGTTTCATTTCCTTATTTTATAACCCTTACTGATATTTTTGTGCTCATCCCATGTTTTTGAAATGTTTTTCACAGGTCAAGGGAAAGGTACATGATGTGATGATAGTGTTGAGGAAGTGTCAAGAAAGAGTCCATGATTTATTTTAAATATGTTTCCTTTGATGGGAAAAAATGAATACTGTCTTTTTTGTAACCACCTTGTTTAAATGTGGAATGTAATGCATGTCCTAATTATCTAAAACTATAAACCTGAAAAGATCCTTAATGTGAATTATTTATTTAATTCATTATTATGTAATGTTATAAGTCCGGGTCCTTATAACATCCAAGTGGTGATTTATTGTTGCTCAAACCTGGAAGAAGATAATCTACAAACACCTAAAGGAATATGTAGAGTGTGAGATAAAATACTAGTAGGTTCTCATGAAGGATTTTATAATAGATTCAAAAATTTGATTAATGAAATAAATATATTTCAATTTTCAAATAAAAACGGTTTGGAATTTCAAAATCATATTTTAAGAAATCATTATTTACATTTCAAAATATGGAATAAATTTCAAATGATGGAAATAATTTAAATAGATGGATTAAATAAACCTTTATATAATTTTTTTATATAAATAAGAAGACATGTAAAACAATTTACAACAATGGAATATATTCATTTTCAATACAAATTAGAGAGAAACATCGTCATATTCCTAAGAAGGTACGATAGTTCTTGGATATAGGGACTCCACACTCAAGGTGAAATAGAAATATTTATATATGTACCTTTCAAATCAGGAAAAATATAAATCATCACTATCTCCTAAGGGATGTGGCATGCTACATTTTTGTTTTAGAACATTGTAAAGTGTAAAATTCCATCCAAATAACTCACTAACTACCTAAGGAATGAATATGATCTAATAAAAATTCAATGATGGGGAATTTAATTTAAAAAACCTTAAAAAAAATAACATTTTCCATTTAAAAATATTCCAATTTTTTATTTAAAAACCACAACAAGGATTTAATCAAAACATTTCTTTTTCCAAGATAAAACCCAAAGGTTTCTATCAAAACCACTTTAAGATTTTTTTTATTGAATACAATTTGAAATAAATTTCATCAAATTAATTCACAAAATTTCCATAACTTTTTTTTACAATTTAAATTCAACAATTTAAATGTCACCAATTTACATCAATTTCTCAAACACACCATAATTTACTTGAATTGGGTTTTTTTCCAATTTCTTTCCAAAACCAAATTTCCAAAACCAAATCCCCCAATTAAATGGAATTGGGTTTTTAATAAACCAATTAAAATTAGTTTTTAAGAAAATTAATTTAAATAAGAAAATTTAATTTAAATCAACCAATTTTGGTTAAATCAAATTTTCCCATCATAACGAAACCAACTACCTTTCATAGAAATACAAAACCTGCAGTGGAAACTACTAACTTGAATGAAGGCACATAAGATCTAGAAACTGAAAATAGAAACAAGATTTTATAACATAGAGTTTAGATCCATATATCCTAAGATGATCTATCAAACTCCAAGGAGATAAAGATAAAGCGATAAAGAGACTGAGATAATGTAACACCCCAAGATTTCATAGTGTGTTAGTTCTTCAAAATAATTCAATAACTTTCACTACATGCAACACAAAGTTCAAGTACACCATGACTTACCAAACAATCCGTTCAAAAGAGGTTATGAATAGTATTAGATAAATTTTAATGTTTATATAATCCTTATAATTTTAGAATCCATATTACGAGTTTCTTAGATATAATGCAAGAACAAATTCATTTTCAGTATTGCACTTTTATCAACTTTAATAGTGAACCCTTTTTAAATACTATATTTTAAACTTTTTGACTAAATGGGGACATCAAAAATTTAAAATTAAACATCCCAAGCTTCTACGGTACGCTTCTCTTTGAATAATGTGATAGCGTGTGTCGTACGCAACACCGAGTTCTAACACACCATAACTAATCAAACTAGCCGTTATGAATAGTAATACCTACTTTTTGAAATTATATATATTTTATATTTGAAAATGGACTTCATTTTTGGATTCTTAATATCTAATTTAGCCTAAGGTGAAATTTTGGTACATTTCGGATAACTTTCATATTTTGATGAATAGTGAAAATTACTAAATTTTAATTAAAAACAACTTTTTTAATCAAAATAATTAATAGTGATAAATTATGAATTTGAGTGGTTTTAAAGTATATTTAGAATATATTTTTACCATTTAATATAATGTTGGTCATTGGACATAATTTTACAATTAAACAGAACATAAACGAGTGTCAATCTTTTGATAGTTATTATCTCTTAAAAACACGCTTTTTGTTTTGACAGCGGGAATTAATTTTAAATTAATTTCTGCCACTTCTGTGTTTTGAATTTAGAAAAATGGATTCCATATTTGGAATCAGGATGTTCAAATTGTGTAAATAGGTAACTTTTATTTTTAGACATTTTGAATAATTACTGCGGTAAATATTTTATTTACCATGGTTAAGGGTAAATCCGGTAAATAAGGGTTAAAAAATAATATTATAATAATACTAAATTACCCTAAAACGTGTCTTAACCCTATTAGTTGATACATGGTCGACCATGGGAATCTTTGGGTCTATTTTGGGACCCCATGGATCCACTTGTAAGTGATAATGACACATTATATTAATAAAGCTTAAATAAAAATAAAAATGGCATAAGCTTAAATCTTTTAGAAGAACAATTTTTACATAGGGTTATACATGTTGGATTTTCGATTATAAATATTAATTAGAAAGATAAAAAGATTTCCTACATAATGATATTTTATTTATAATTTTTAGACCTTAAATAAGTTATTTTATTTATGACACAATGATGATGCAGTAATTACTATAATAGTGAAAAATTAAAATAATTGATATTATAAATACCCAAATAAATATAATATGAAACTTTTAATGAATTAAACTAATTTTATAGGATAATATGATATATTAGGATTGATTTAATTGACTTTGTTCGAAGTAATCAATCTGTTATGAGTTTCAAAAAAATCAACTATTGAATAGTGTCAAAATTGACATAAAAGAGTTCTTAAAACAAATATTATATTATTAATTGATATTAAATTCCTAAAAATCTAAGGTTCGGACAA
Source organism: Viscum album (assembly GCA_963277665.1). NCBI lineage: Eukaryota > Viridiplantae > Streptophyta > Magnoliopsida > Santalales > Viscaceae > Viscum > Viscum album. Next base: position 657,361,048 of record OY728163.1, read on the forward strand.
GAGACTTATATTATGATAGTTTAATAATTAATGGACCACTTGGGGGTCGCTTGGATGTATATAGTAAGTTTATTAACCATATTATATAAAACTACAAAGAGACATTGTAAAAGTGAAACTAATTAACTTAGAGTTAATACTTAAAGATAAGGTTAATATAAGTACCCAAACCTGTCTAAATTCTATTGGATGAGTTGTTTTCGACCTATAACTACCTCATCCTTTGAATAGTCAACTTTGGAGCCTTTGGAAACCGAATATGAATTTATTATAAATTAATATTTCTAGCTTTTCCAAAGGTGCCCCTCACCCCTCTTATAAAAGGGCACTTCTCCTTCTCATTTCCTCACACCTCTCAAGCCACTTGGCTCGTCCAAACTCTGCCCAACTAAGCTCCCCAAATCCCTCTCCTCCTCCTTGAAGCTTCCCCTTAGGCAAAAAGCATTTCAAGAAGTCCTTTGGTTCCAACCAAAGTGAGTTACCTAAATTAAAGGTAACAATTTCTCTTAAAGTATTTTCATTTATTTTGCTTCTCCAACCCCCAAAATCTTTTTATTTCCTTTCTTTTGTAACAACACCAGTATCCTCAATATACTAGGATGTTGTTATAATAAGGATTCAAACTACACATACACACAACTCCATCTAATGGATGATGAACATAATGTTTCTGTGGATGGCAAACTAACGCCTCACGAAACGATGATTGTTCAAATACATCTTACCACCTCTCATGGTGGCCATTATGATGGAACTGTAATTAAATATGATATTAATGATATATATTTTATATATAAGCTTCTGTAATTCCATTTTATTTCATTCCATTATTCGTTTCATGTTGTATATACATACGATAATTTCATTTGAGGAAGTGCGGACTACCGCCCCCTTAAAATGATATGACTCGTTCATACCACACATGGAACGTATAAAGGATGGTGTTAATGAACTTAAGTAACATATATAAAATATTATATTATACTGGAATAGTAATATACCTATGTATCATTTGGATTTGATTCTTTTAAAATAAAAATTAAATGGAAATAGCGTTCGTGCGTACGTACGGACTACCGTCTTCACGAACGCGATAAGATTTGTTCTCCATCATATCCATTCAAGTATTATTCTCATTTTAGGGTTAAAAATAATGTTAATATCATTCTGATTATGAATAAGATATAATCTATCCATTATAAACATGTCTTACGTAACCAAACATTTAAGAAGAACGAATCAATTATCACCCGAAACGACGATAATACTAAGATATTATTAATAAAGCAATGTTAAAAGATCATATATGATATCATATTAATGTATATGATTATTGTACAATTTAATAACAATTATTTAACCATTATACAGGAGGTTAACCTACCCCAACCAAGGAAAAGTTCAAGGTAAGGGTTATTTCACAATCTCTTCATTATCCGAGGTTGTTTATACGTAATAATCTACTGGGATCTCTTTATCATCCACATCCATGTTTCTTCAAAATGTATTTCAAAACATTCTTATTATTTACAAGAATATGGGTTAAAGTCATTTATACCCTTTTTGACTTTTATAAGAGGAATCTTTCCGTCGTTTTCAAAACAAGGTCCTTTTTAACCTTTTCGATAGAATTGAGGTAAGAATGTTTTTTTTAACTTATACGGCGGGTGCGGTTATTTTACGCCGTTATAAAATCTTCAAAGATTTCCTTACATGCTTATAAGAATATTTTCAAAGAAAATGTTTTATTTTATATGGATCTTAAATGATTTTAAAATAAAAGGAGATATTTCTTTAAAAAGAATTTTGATTTCATCTACGTCAACATCCTTTGATGGATTTTGAGATTATTTGAAGTTGATCTGTTATGATACAAAACATCTATATTGTATTGAAGGTTTTGTGATATGTTTGACTATGGATGTGCTATTTTTATACCATTCATAGTTTATGGTGAAATTATTGACATTTCGTATGCTAGTTTTAATACGAATGTTTATGTTATGTTTAAACCTTTTCATATGGGAATGCATTGGACTTAATAAGTGACGGGTGGAGCCCGCTATAGCTCATCGATGCATCGGTAGGTCTCATGAGACAAACTAGTGTCTTGGCACAAGGCCTTGACAAAATCTTATTTGTAGTCTTGGCACGAGGCCTTGGCTATGTGGTTATGATAGTCTGGAATTATGCATTCCAACATTATGAAAGTGGTTATTGATTTCGCATGTGATTATTCGATTAGTAGAATATCCATGTGAATAAGTAAATGGCATTATTTCATTTTACTTTTGCCATACTATGTTGAAGTTCATGTTTAAAAGGCTTTTGTTTTAGTAATTCATTGCCTTAAATGTTTATGCTTATTTTGAATGTTCCGCTATATTGTTATCCTTACTGGGCATTTGAGCTCACCCCTTTTCTATGTTTTATTTTTCCCAGGTAGTGAAGAAGTAAATTATGATTGACTTGCAGGGATATTATGAGGGGTTAATAGTGTGGATATGAAGACTTTTTTGTTGTAGTAGTTTTTCTCTTTGAAATGTAATGTAAAACTTTATGAATATATCTAGTGTTTCCAAGGCTACTAAACCAATCGGTCTTTCGAGATTTGATCTTTCTTGTGATCATGCCAATGTTACGAAGTAATGCACCGACTCTGGGTAGCTGGGGTCGGGGCGTTACAGTTGGTATCAGAGGGAGGTTTAGTACAAACCTTGGAAGCTAGATTTAGATAAACTCTGATTAGAGCACGTAGACCTGAGATAAACTTTGAGGATTAGTATAGAATAACTTCCTAGAATTTTGGTATTGTAGAGATTTTGTGAGTTTTCCGAGCAATACATCCCTGTCTGGATACGAGCAGGTAGAGGCGGCTCTGGCACAGATGTACCTAGGGGTAAAACCCGAAAACACCGCTTTGAGCTAGACTCGAACGGGAACTGGTGCACGACAACGGGCCTTGCTGCACTCTTGGTTACGACACTCCCGGGGGATATGCTTAGGATAACTCTCATTTTCTTTACAAATCATTTTGAAGGGATTATTAGTATATACTTCCTCAAAGAAAACATTCTTATGATTATGGATTATATCCATAAATAGTTCAATTTATGTTAAGTGTTTTATAAGTATGGGATTATGTATTTTGATTCATAAACTGATATAGTGTATGCCATTGTTTAGAAATGGCGCCCAGTAGAAGAAATGAGAACTCTAGAAATGCACATGATCCAAAGAGAAGGAAGGATCATATCTTTCATGGTCTTAAGCTAGAATTTATAAGAGGAATAGTCTCCCATGTATTATCATCATGTGAAGAAATAATATCATGTGTTGATAAGATAAGTAAAGAGTTTACTGAGTCCTATGGCTTTGAAGGGAAGTAAGAGAAGAAAAGTATGGAAGAGAGAAAAATGGATAAAGGGAAGAGGGAAAAGAAGAATTTTCCCATATGTGGTAACTGTGGGAAGAAACACCCTGGAACTTGCCTGAAAGGAATGAGAGTTTGTTATAAGTGTGGAGGAAAAGGGCACAAAGTACGTGACTGCAAGGGTGAGAAAATGGTTTCAAATGTACAATGCTTCATTTTCAAGGAGTTTGGACACTACGACAACCTATGTCCCAGTCATCAGACTATGCCGCAAATGATGTTATTGGATAATAATCAAGTTATGATACTACCACAGATGAAGAGGAATGATTAGAGTTCTTATGTTGATTATGTCAATTGAGTGTTGTATCAATAATGTACTTGTTATAATAATTATGGAGTATATAAGGATTGTACTGCAGTACTATTTCATTAAGGACTTGAGATTGTGTGGAACAACGAAAAGTGACTCAATAGCAGGATAAATTTTTGGAAAATATATGGTTAAGAGAATGATAAATCATAATATAATTCTGATACTGAGGTAGTGATTTTGGAATAATCCATGATTATTTTGGAAAAATATATATTGGATATTCTTGACTACCTTGGAACTGATTAATGATTTGTATATTCCATCATTGTTGGGGTTTAAAACATTTTTGGATTGATGAAGTATATTCAGCATTCTATATGGAATAAGGGAGCATGAATGTAATCAATAAGGAATATGGTAATACATGATGAAGGTATTCATATGATATTACGGGGTAAAAAGGATCTATATTATGTTTACCTTCCTTATAAATGTTAGACTGTGAGTTTGGACATAATTATTTTGGATAGTTCTAGTTTGGATTATTTTGGATTTCCATAAAAGGACAACCCGGAGGTCGGGCGGCAACCCGTCGCGTCCGGCAAGGCTGCGAGACTTGAACCCGCAACCGAAGGGCGACAAGGGTGTATCACCTACCACTGGACCATGAGATGTCCTGGATTAAATAATGTAGTTTTTATTAAAATATCATGTAGATGAATTATAAATTCGTTTATTTTAGAACCCTATAGGAATAGTGTAAATAGAATTTTTTTTACATTCTATTATCTTTTAGAGTGAAAGATGAGTTTGTGGTAGAAATTTATTAATGGATAAAACTCTAATTATAAAGTAAGTATATCTCTTTATGATCTTAGCCAATCTCATGAATAAATTCCTCAACATTAAGAAAAGCAACTTAGAACAAAAATGTTTTCCTAGATGGTACCTTAAATCATCACTAATTTATGGATTTGGGATTGTTGGCCTTTTCATAGCCATGTTCTCTACCACTCTCCATCAGATAATTGATGGTTAGATTTTTCTTCCATATCCATATTTTCCTACATGGAACCCTAGTATGTGTTATTTTCGGTAATCTTCATACTTTCGACTCTTTATTATAAATAGAGGCCTCATTAATTCATTTTTCGATGTGGGATTTCAACTAAGATATTTTGAAACGTCAAAAATGTGTTATCCTAATACCCTATGTTTTGTTGAACCGATGGTATTTCAAATCATCATAGATTGATGAATTTAAGGACCTCAATTTTATACTTGTTTGTAATTGATGACCTCAATCATTACCTATAAATATTTACGTTTTCCTCCAATTATATGTCTCAAATTGCCACCAATGTTCTCCTAATCGAGATCATAATTTGGTGGTGACCCTTTCATTTCTCTTTTCCTCATATTAAGACTAAATTTTAGTAACCCAATTTCCGATGTGGGGTTTCCCACAAATATATTATATATTTTCAACCTTTTATTTTCGAAGAACAATTTCAAATTGCGAGGACGCAATTTATTGAAGGATGGGAGAATGTAACACCCCAAGATTTCATAGTGTGTTAGTTCTTCAAAATAATTCAATAACTTTCACTACATGCAACACAAAGTTCAAGTACACCATGACTTACCAAACAATCCGTTCAAAAGAGGTTATGAATAGTATTAGATAAATTTTAATGTTTATATAATCCTTATAATTTTAGAATCCATATTACGAGTTTCTTAGATATAATGCAAGAACAAATTCATTTTCAGTATTGCACTTTTATCAACTTTAATAGTGAACCCTTTTTAAATACTATATTTTAAACTTTTTGACTAAATGGGGACATCAAAAATTTAAAATTAAACATCCCAAGCTTCTACGGTACGCTTCTCTTTGAATAATGTGATAGCGTGTGTCGTACGCAACACCGAGTTCTAACACACCATAACTAATCAAACTAGCCGTTATGAATAGTAATACCTACTTTTTGAAATTATATATATTTTATATTTGAAAATGGTCTTCATTTTTGGATTCTTAATATCGAATTTAGCCTAAGGTGAAATTTTGGTACATTTCGGATAACTTTCATATTTTGATGAATAGTGAAAATTACTAAATTTTAATTAAAAACAACTTTTTTAATCAAAATAATTAATAGTGATAAATTATGAATTTGAGTGGTTTTAAAGTATATTTAGAATATATTTTTACCATTTAATATAATGTTGGTCATTGGACATAATTTTACAATTAAACAGAACATAAACGAGTGTCAATCTTTTGATAGTTATTATCTCTTAAAAACACGCTTTTTGTTTTGACAGCGAGAATTAATTTTAAATTAATTTCTGCCACTTCTGTGTTTTGAATTTAGAAAAATGGATTCCATATTTGGAATCAGGATGTTCAAATTGTGTAAATAGGTAACTTTTATTTTTAGACATTTTGAATAATTACTGCGGTAAATATTTTATTTACCATGGTTAAGGGTAAATCCGGTAAATAAGGGTTAAAAAATAATATTATAATAATACTAAATTACCCTAAAACGTGTCTTAACCCTATTGGTTGATACATGGTCGACCATGGGAATCTTTGGGTCTATTTTGGGACCCCATGGATCCACTTGTAAGTGATAATGACACATTATATTAATAAAGCTTAAATAAAAATAAAAATGGCATAAGCTTACATCTTTTAGAAGAACAATTTTTTACATAGGGTTATACATGTTGGATTTTCTATTATAAATATTAATTAGAAAGATAAAAAGATTTCCTACATAATGATATTTTATTTATAATTTGTAGACCTTAAATAAGTTATTTTATTTATGACACAATGATGATGCAGTAATTACTATAATAGTGAAAAATTAAAATAATTGATATTATAAATACCCAAATAAATATAATATGAAACTTTTAATGAATTAAACTAATTTTCTAGGATAATATGATATATTAGGATTGATTTAATTGACTTTGTTCGAAGTAATCAATCTGTTATGAGTTTCACAAAAATCAACTATTGAATAGTGTCAAAATTGACATAAAAGAGTTCTTAAAACAAATATTATATTATTAATTGATATTAAATTCCTAAAAATCTAAGGTTCGGCCAAGAGACTTATATTATGATAGGTTAATCATTAATGGACCACTTGGGGGTCGCTTGGATGTATATAGTAAGTTTATTAACCATATTATATAAAACTACAAAGAGACATTGTAAAAGTGAAACTAATTAACTTAGAGTTAATAATTAAAGATAAGGTTAATATAAGTACCCAAACCTGTCTAAATTCTATTGGATGAGTTGTTTTCGACCTATAACTACCTCATCCTTTTAATAGTCAACTTTGGAGCCTTTGGAAACCGAATATGAATTTATTATAAATTAATATTTCTAGCTTTTCCAAAGGTGCCCCTCACCCCTCTTATAAAAGGGCACTTCTCCTTCTCATTTCCTCACACCTCTCAAGCCACTTGGCTCGTCCAAACTCTGCCCAACTAAGCTCCCCACATCCCTCTCCTCCTCCTTGAAGCTTCCCCTTAGGCAAAAAGCATTTCAAGAAGTCCTTTGGTTCCAACCAAAGTGAGTTACCTAAATTAAAGGTAACAATTTCTCTTAAAGTATTTTCATTTATTTTGCTTCTCCAACCCCCAAAATCTTTTTATTTCCTTTCTTTTGTAACAACACCAGTATCCTCAATATACTAGGATGTTGTTATAAGAAGGATTCAAACTACACATACACACAACTCCATCTAATGGATGATGAACATAATGTTTCTGTGGATGGCAAACTAACGCCTCACGAAACGATGATTGTTCAAATACATCTTACCACCTCTCATGGTGGCCATTATGATGGCACTGTAATTAAATATGATATTAATGATATATATTTTATATATAAGCTTCTGTAATTCCATTTTATTTCATTCCATTATTCGTTTCATGTTGTATATACATACGATAATTTCATTTGAGGAAGTGCGGACTACCGCCCCCTTAAAATGATATGACTCGTTCATACCACACATGGAACGTATAAAGGATGGTGTTAATGAACTTAAGTAACATATATAAAATATTATATTATACTGGAATAGTAATATACCTATGTATCATTTGGATTTGATTCTTTTAAAATAAAAATTAAATGGAAATAGCGTTCGTGCGTACGTACGGACTACCGTCTTCACGAACGCGATAAGATTTGTTCTCCATCATATCCATTCAAGTATTATTCTCATTTTAGGGTTAAAAATAATGTTAATATCATTATGATTATGAATAAGATATAATCTATCCATTATAAACATGTCTTACGTAACCAAACATTTAAGAAGAACGAATCAATTATCACCCAAAACGACGATAATACTAAGATATTATTAATAAAGCAATGTTAAAAGATCATATATGATATCATATTAATGTATATGATTATTGTACAATTTAATAACAATTATTTAACCATTATACAGGAGGTTAACCTACCTCAACCAAGGAAAAGTTCAAGGTAAGGGTTATTTCACAATCTCTTCATTATCCGAGGTTGTTTATACGTAATAATCTACTGGGATCTCTTTATCATCCACATCCATGTTTCTTCAAAATGTATTTCAAAACATTCTTATTATTTACAAGAATATGGGTTAAAGTCATTTATACCCTTTTTGACTTTTATAAGAGGAATCTTTCCGTCGTTTTCAAAACAAGGTCCTTTTTAACCTTTTCGATAGAATTGAGGTAAGAATGTTTTTTTTAACTTATACGGCGGGTGCGGTTATTTTACGCCGTTATAAAATCTTCAAAGATTTCCTTACATGCTTATAAGAATATTTTCAAAGAAAATGTTTTATTTTATATGGATCTTAAATGATTTTAAAATAAAAGGAGATATTTCTTTAAAAAGAATTTTGATTTCATCTACGTCAACATCCTTTGATGGATTTTGAGATTATTTGAAGTTGATCTGTTATGATACAAAACATCTATATTGTATTGAAGGTTTTGTGATATGTTTGACTATGGATGTGCTATTTTTATACCATTCATAGTTTATGGTGAAATTATTGACATTTCGTATGCTAGTTTTAATACGAATGTTTATGTTATGTTTAAACCTTTTCATATGGGAATGCATTGGACTTAATAAGTGACGGGTGGAGCCCGCTATAGCTCCTCGATGCATCGGTAGGTCTCATGAGACAAACTAGTGTCTTGGCACAAGGCCTTGACAAAATCTTATTTGTAGTCTTGGCACGAGGCCTTGGCTATGTGGTTATGATAGTCTGGCATTATGCATTCCAACATTATGAAAGTGGTTATTGATTTCGCATGTGATTATTCGATTAGTAGAATATCCATGTGAATAAGTAAATGGCATTATTTCATTTTACTTTTGCCATACTATGTTGAAGTTCATGTTTAAAAGGCTTTTGTTTTAGTAATTCATTGCCTTAAATGTTTATGCTTATTTTGAATGTTCCGCTATATTGTTATCCTTACTGGGCATTTGAGCTCACCCCTTTTCTATGTTTTATTTTTCCCAGGTAGTGAAGAAGTAAATTATGATTGACTTGCAGGGATATTATGAGGGGTTAATAGTGTGGATATGAAGACTTTTTTGTTGTAGTAGTTTTTCTCTTTGAAATGTAATGTAAAACTTTATGAATATATCTAGTGTTTCCAAGGCTACTAAACCAATCGGTCTTTCGAGATTTGATCTTTCTTGTGATCATGCCAATGTTACGAAGTAATGCACCGACTCTGGGTAGCTGGGGTCGGGGCGTTACAGATAATGCTTACTCATAAAGTCACACCGTAACCGTAATAATGATCAATCTCTGATTGAATTGAATCAGAAGGTTTTGAGAGTTCAAAAAATGCATAGGTAAGGATCTTGGGTCGATAGAAAATAAATATTGAAAAAAGAAATATATATTTCATCCAAGAAGACTATTTAAAAACAACATTCGGTATGTTACATGATATATAACCAAATTATATGTTGTGTAATTAAAAATTCCCAAAATCACTGAAAAACCCATCAGCTTTTAATAAAAATAGGATTTATTATCATTAGAACTCACATGACATGTAACCATATTACAAGGCATGTAAATCACTTGAATACTATATAACTAGTAGGTTTTTATACTAATAGTTCAACAAAACTCTGACTTCACCATTATAGGTATCCTCCCAATTCCTTCTTGGCCCTACCCAGACAACAAAAAAGGAAAACCGAGACAAGGTTTTAAATGTACCTATTAAAAGAGTAACAGGATGTTACATTCCTAACATTATAAATCCTAATAAAATATGTGAAATATGGGTTATATGTAATAAAAATAGAAATAACTTTGCAAAGAAGGAAAATTATAGTGCTGTTGTACCACTCGAGTAAGTCCACACTGATGTGTGTGGTTCATATAATATGAAATTGAAATAAAAAAATAAAGAACTTACTATTATTTATTGATCATTATATAAAAAAATGTATATAATTTTTATATAAGATATTGGAAGTGTTTGACATCATCAAATAATTCAAGGCACTGGTGGAAAATCAAGGAAACTATCATATAACAATATTTCATTTTAATTGGGGTGGGGGTACACCTATGAGGTATTTTAGAAGTAACTCAATAAAACTTTAATTAAACACCATTTTACATCATCATAGAAACATTGAATCAATGGGTAACCAAAATAAAAAATCAATCCATTCCTAAGCTGGAAAGATCATATTGAGAGACAATGGAGTGCCTAAGACTTTCATGGATGATGTGGCTTTGTGTATGGTGTATCTACTCAATTGATTCCCAATAAAAAATATTAAAGAAAATATATTGCATGAATAATGGAGTACCCACATACCCAATGTAATTCATCTTATAGTTTTTGATTCAATTTGATATGTCAAGATCCTAGAGGAAAAATAAATAAATCATGATGACAATGTACTGAATTGAGTCCTAATGGAATATAGATATTGAGTAATGGGATATCACTTATTTAATACCATCTCCAAGATGATTATATTTAGAAGAGATATTATATTTTAAGAAAAGGATTCATTGAAATGGAATCAAGATGAATATCCAAGAGAGGTACAACTCAATTTAGAAGAAGAATGAGAAAATGATGAAGAAATACTACTGAAGGAACCAAGCGTTGAAGAACCAATGATTCTATAAAAACATACTTCTACTTCATAAGATATTGAATAATAACTTTCTTACATTCAAAGTTATACCTTGGGAGTGATTATTTCTAATTATCATAAGATTTTATTTTTTTTGTAATGGGATCTTCTGTGCAATGAATTTTTTCGTATTGGATAAAATGTTCTATGGATTTCCCCCTTTTTGATGCACGGTGTTGTTCTTCCTTATCAGACTCTTTGGATTCTTTTTGGTTTGTTTTTGTATGGTCTATTGAGCACACAATGGTTTTATCTTGGTTTATTTCTAATATTAAAGGTTTGATCTATTTTTTTTCATTTTCTTGAGTGTTTCTGCTCCAGACTCGTGTGCTTGTGAGATTAGTGATGGTGACTGGTTTAGAACTTTTTTCAAGACAATTATTCATTTTTCTAAGCTTCAGGTTATCTACTACATGGGTTTTCTTCCTTGTTGTAATAATGATATTCAGTTCCCCCATTTATTATGGGGTATGTTGTGCGATGCTTGATAATTTTATGGGGGACACTATGTGATGCTTGGAATATACAATATACAGTTAAAATATTGGATATTGAAATGAATTGGTCATATGTGGGAAGTTGATGTTTATCACTTTTTGTCATGTTTTTCATTAAGATCTTTTTGCAGTTTGGAGACACACATTAATTCTCAACATGATGATTTCATGATACCTTTAGGGATATTCTGTGATTAGCAATGAAGAGTGGTTTTACTAGAAGATGATTTTAAGACCTAGATCTAACCATACTTGATAGAAGGTGAGATCAAGATTTTTTAATGTACTTTTCATTGTATTATAATTGTTGTCTTGAATGCGTATCTACATTTACTGTTGTTGATTGTATAATCTCCTTACACCTCATGTGTATACTGTAACTTTCATTTTGTTTTATAATTTTTTGGGGGTATGGACCAGGTGACCAACTCATATCTCATTCCATTTAAAAAAATATGAAACCAAAAAACCAATAGAGGAGTATGTGAATATTTACTTCATCTTGGTGGATTTTTACCTAGATAGATTAAAGAACCTAAATACGATAAAATATATAGGAAATATATGGATGAAGAAATATATTCCCTCAAGAAGAACAAGACATGTAATTAACACACATTCAAAAAGGGTGTAAATAAATGTGTGTGAGGTGTGTGTTCAAAACTAAGAAGAATTATAAAGGTGATTTTCTAAGGGTAAAGGGAGATTCATCACTAAATCTTATTAGAAAAAAGGAAGTCATTTAATATGTTGAAGTTTTTCACCCACTGCAATGATATAGATAATTAGATTACTGATCTCAAGAACTTCTCAACCCAAATGGAAGATCAATCATCTATATGTAAAGTCAAAATTTATAAATATTTTTTTAGAACCGGTAATATATATTGATCAGCCACCCAAACTCATGATGAATGTTAAAAAAGGATGATGAAAATTCTTGAGAAGCAAGGAAAACAAGTTTAATGTGTAGTGTTGAAAAAATAAACTTATTTTTTTTAATTTGGACCAAAATGAAATTATTTATGTTATGATGTGGGGGACACTAAAATACCAAGTGCCTATTAAAGGATAAATATATTTATTGACCAGATAAATTAAAATTTAAGTAATTAATTTACTCATATATAATAATTAGTGATGATAGTTCAAGGAATCAACCCATTATCTATAGTTTTATTTTTTATATAAATTAATGTTTTTCCCATGAATTATAAATTTTAACCTTTGGAAAATTTATCAAAGAGATGAAATAAAATTTTCTAAGTATTTTATATTTTTTCTCCTCCAATCACCACCAGTGATCTGTATTTTTTTATATGTTTTTTCTATAAATCCACCCTCCACAACTCACTAGGTTTCACTTTATCTATGTGTGGTCACTACAAGTGTCTAAGTTGAGTTAGTGACTTTTGGTAGGGTTGAGACCAAGTGACCTCAATTGCGGCCTCTAATTTTAAGAGAATCCTCCTCGGATGAGGCAAATTTGAATCACACTATGTTGAGAAGTGATGTTGTATTTTATTTATTGTAGATTTCCTAATATTCTTAGTTCCTCTTCAATATGGATTTCCAGAGCATTTCACTATCATTATTATAATTTTTAAAGTTGTATCACCTATCATCATTGTTCTATTTCCTCAATATCAAATAAATACAGGGTTCTCACATGAATATAGTGATAAATACATGATATGAAACCAGAAATTTCAATAGTGAAACCAGTCCCATTACAAACATAATGCTGGACTTCAATATTGGTGTAAATATGGACATATATTGTTTAGGTATCTTATTCCATCATGGAAAAAATATTATTTTCCTTGAATTCACTTTTACTGAGTAGATGTGTAACCATGTATGAAAATATTTAGTAGGAGTGCATTAATGCAACTTTCCTTTTTTATCTCTTGAAAAAATATAGTTTGTAATATTTTAAGTTTAATATCCATTTGGGAGTAAGGTATATTTTAATTCTTTTCTTATCAAATAAATTCAAATTTCTCATCTTGAAAACTATCTGTTGAAATTTATGAGAAACCTAACTTAAAAATAATATTTATAAATTTAGATAATAAAAAAATCACATGAAAAATATAAAATTCAAGTTTGTAAAAAATATTACAATACAATGAAAATGTAAGGAAAAATTATGTGCAAATTAAACCCTGATAAGCCTCTTTTTTATATCTAAAAATCATCACATGACAAAAAAATCATCACTTAGAGATCATAGTCTTAACATCCACCATTATAGACACTTGTTCAATGAATTCTTCAGAGAAAAAAATATCTCTATTATATCACCCCATTATTTAAAAATATATTTTCTTTAAATACTATATTTTATATCATGTGGTACACACAACACCAAGATTAAATAAACCATGATATATGATAGAAATACTTTTATTTAATTATGACCGTTATGACATAGTCATTGGTTTTGCAGGAATGAATAAGAATAACCATATTATGATATATATATATATATATATATATATATTTTAATTAAAAATTAATAATCATTCATTAATTTATTATAATTTTTTTTGAAATAAATATAAAATATTTTTAAGGAAAAATGGAAGTATTTTATAAATTTTTTCGTGAACAATGCATTTTTATCATCATAGATTAAATATTCCACTATTAATAGACGATTATAATGGAATAATTATAATATATGTATGTATATATATATATATATTAATATATAATATTTAATGAATTAACATTCATTAAATTATGTTTATTAAAAAATTAATGAGAATAATTTCATTTTATACTCCAAAAATATATTTCCATCAAAAATGGATTTTATTGCATTTTATGCATGCATATTATAATTAATTTCTTCCACTTTTATAATTTTTATTTGAAAAAATTATATCATTTTTGAAATCATAATGTCATAATTATCTTTGGATTTTTTTTTTCTGAAAATATTGATTTTTATGTGAATATTGAAAAAGACTAATTTTTTTCAAAGTTGTCATATATTTTCATTAAATAAAGTTATTTAAAAGACCTATTATGTTTTGGATTTTTTAAGTGATATAATATATATTTTAATAAAAATAATTCTATAGTAATCAATATTATATTTTATTTTGGTATATAAGATCATTTTTATGCTTAAAAATGAATTTTTCTTAAAACTTTTTGTTGGTGTGTTTTTCACACTTATAATAAAATTAATTTCTTCCACTTAAATAAATTTAATCCTTAAAATTTGATTACATATTTTTAAATAGTTTTCTAAAATTTATTAATGATTTCAATTTTATTTTTTTTCATTATGAGTAGTAATCATGGTAAAAATATGGCATAATGGTAAAGGATGAATCAGGTTAATTTACATAAAAACTAAGTGATTTGTCCATATAAATCTTACCATAATTATTATTTTATGGTGGAATTTCAACCCTTATTACCTTATATTATAAATTATATCGTTTTAGCCACTTTCCTAGGATTAAGACTTTATAATATTTAAAATTTTAGAAAAATTACAATTGTTCCATTCTCCTAACTTATGAAAGTAAAACGCATATCCTCCCTTATGACCAAATTTCGAACACTCTAGTTCAAAAATCCCTAACCTAACCACACCCCAATATCCCTCCATATGTTCTTTATGTCATTTTCTTCTAAAAATTCCAATCATATATGGCTTAATCAGTAATCCAAAGGGAGACATATATGGAGAAAGTATAGGTTGGAACCGACCTATTTCATGTTTAATTATTCTTCTCACTCCTTAAAATATTATTAAAACATGATTTAATGAAAAAATAAGTATATTAAATATAATAAAATGTTATTATGATTATGTTACAACCGTTTTTCATCTCAGTTTCCATCTTATGGGAAATGAAAACATCACTTATACGTACATGTGGAATACCACCTCCACGAAGTGATGCATTTCATTTTTCATCAGTGAATCGTATAGATGGTTAATATGTTAAAACTCCAGAATATATATTATATTTATGAAATAATTATTATTATATAAATACATTATATTACTTAACTTCTTACCCTTTATATCCGTCTGAAATTGATTACACCGCTCGTGCATACTAGTGGAATACCACCTCTACGAAGTGATGAGATTCATTGTTCATCTCCAACCTAGAAGGATAGTAATAATGATGGAACTAATAAATATATATTAAATTTAAAACACATTTAAGATTCTATAAAATTAAAATATCATATACTTTTTTTCCACCCATTAGAAAAATGAAAATGTAGTTCAAGTGTACGTATGGACTACTGTTATTATGAAATGATGTGTTTAATTTTTCATGAAAACATTAGATTATTTATTTTAAAAGTTTATATAATGAATAAATATGATAATAATAAATATTTTAATATTATTGAGTTAATTTAACCCTAAACCATTTGACCATGGTCAACACACTAATGTTGTTTTGAGGTTATAAGTAAAACATCCTCAAAACATCCAACATAAACTTAAACATTTTAGTAACTAAATAAAATATGGTAAAAAAATGATATTAAGGGAATAATAATAATGGAATTAAAATGAAAAAGGTTCTTAGGAAATTAAATAAAGAAATGAATTTTATTATTTAGGAACTAGATAATGAACAAAACTAGATGATATTTAATTTAAGTGGATTTATTACCTCAATTTCTTTTTATTGTGACTTATGTCATTTTTGCTCCACGTTTTATTTTTTATGGTGTATGATATTCAACATAGATGAATTTTATAATCTATTTATTAAAAATAAATTGATTTACAAACCATTTCAGGTTCTCTACTTCAATATCCTTTTTATTTTAAAAAGTTACAAAAGTCTTAAGGGGTTTTTATTTAACACCATGTTTTTATGTATTCCTTTAAAATATTTTTCTTCCATGACCTTGATCTTTAAAAAGTTCAAATAATGTTATTATTTGTACGTAAATTATTTTTAAAGCTATTTAAAACTACTTTTGAACATTTTTTACAAATATTTTAAAATGAATCATTTAAAAATTTACCGTAGTAGTCATATTAATGTTTTTTACCAAAGTAAAAAAAATTAACATCTAAAGATTGACTTTATTTTACCATCCACATATCCCTTATTAGTTAATAAGATTAATCTAAAATTTAAACTATTTTTCCAAATAATATAATATTACCGCTCTTTAGGAAATTATTCAATTTTATGAGTTTTCAAAGAAAAATGATATTACTCATTATAACTTGTAAAAAATTGGAAGTGTTTTTCTAATGGGTTCAAATGAATTATTCAATGGTTTTATTACTAAAAAGATAAATATTTGAAAATTTTTCTTCATGATACATTACATGATAATTATATATGATGATAGGCAAGCTCAATATTGTTTATTGTTGTAAGTGAGTGCCCAAGATCCCACTTATGAATGTACTTTGAGTACCATTACATGTATAAAATTTAATATATTCAGGTGTTTATATTACCAGAATAGTGTCAATTCTTATATTTCCACAATATTTATGGTAATTTCGTTATATTACATGTCATATGAAAAGGTTATAGTATTTACCAAGCTGTAATGAGAACCTAGAGATATCATGATAGTAATCATAATGTTATATATTATAGTCCAGATACATTATAATGATAGAAATTATATGATGTGAGACCATTAGTTATCGGGGGATCAAAATTTTTGAGACTTCTTCTCATTAAGTTCACAGATGGTGATCTCTAGTAGGTGATATCATTAGGACATACCCACCAATAGGAACACCACATGTTTAATGTGTTATTCGTTTTTATTATCTATGAACACATTTATTAGTCTGCATACTTGAGGTCATTAATAATGTATACCATTTTATTAAATTATTTGATGCAACAAAAAAAGAATTACATTTAATTCATGTTTAGGTATCTTGTGTTGTGTGTCTTTGGTGGTATGACATTGGACGAATGGTCAGGATGAAAATTTTCACTTCTGAGATGAGGAAGTGATATATCAAGACTAATTGATCAGGAAAGTAGTAAATTCTTAAATACATGACCATGACACTCAAAGATATTTCCATCTAGTGAGATCAATAAATAATAAATCAAGAAGGGATTATGGAATATGTTTTGCATCCTACTTTATGAGATATCATAAGATAAAGACATTATATTACATGATGAGTGTTTATATGAAAGTCTGTCATTTTTATGAATTTTACTTATCTCCTCAGGGGTCTTTATAGTTTTATAAACTCTAATCCTAGTCTATAAATAGTATGAACTAATATCGAGATAAGTTCTAAGAGGTTCATACATAATAACATATTCAAGAGTCTACCCTATTCCATTGAATAATTTTATATGACGTGGTTGGGCCACTATGGGGTCTGAGATGTGTGAGAGAATAAAATATATCCAATTAATAAATAAATAAATTATCATTTGAGTATAGAATAATTGGGTTGAATTTATTTCTTAAATTTATTCACAGGGTTTTAAGTGAATACATGGAAAAATATTTTATGAATGAATATTTTTTTTATATTCAATGTTATTTTAATATTATGGGAATTAAAAGTGGAGTTAATGACTCGATTTTGTCACATAATATATTTAATATATATTTCAATTACGAGATAAAATATAAATGTTGATTATGATTCATTTACTTCATCATAACTTGTCATTTATTTCTTATTTAGTGGGAATTGAATATACAGGGGATGGGGAATCCTTTCCGAGCATTTTAACATAAAATATATAAGAAAAGAAGGGATCTCATTCCATTGAATATTCATACCAAAAAATTTTAGATATGATATCTACTACTTCCTGCATTCAAGAGGGAGAAACACTCATCCAAGCTTTAGATCTTTGATCTTTTTTACAGTTCAAAGAGACAAGATCATGGTGATCATCCTGATACTGAAGTATTTTTTAGAGCTCTATGATAGAAACTATAATTAGATGAATGGTGTTTATGTGGAATCTTGAAGCATGTGTGGATGATCTAGAGGGGTTAAAGATCAGATCCTTCAAGCAACTATATCTAGAAATGATCGATAATCATACATTTATTCTATCTAAATGAGGTATTTATTTGATTAAATTATATGCTTATTTAATTCATGTGGGATCATAAGACCTCTTCCATTACTTAGATCACCATAGATGAAGAATATTTGTCACCCCATCAATGAAAAATTTCAAATCCCTATCCCACTAGCTTCGGTTATGTGCCCCAGAACCAACAATTGATATTAGAGTGATCACGTTAATATTTTGAGCTAAAAAAATATAAATTTTCATTAATTTAATTGGTGGTATTTTTTGGTCCTAATGGATCTGACCAAGATTTAATATGATCTTATATGGCCACATTATGGTTATATGGAAATTTTTATATAGATCATAAGTGGGTTTTATGAATATTATTTTGTAAGAATATATATATTTATATATATGTTAAATGTTATTTTAAGATATCGATATCAGTTGTTTCTAGTGAATCTGGGTATTCTAGCTATTTACATTTTTATAGAACATATTTCCAGTGAGGCAACTAATTCCACATGATTTTTGAATCTAATTAAAATTAAATGACCCTATTTTTTATAGGCTTTAAAAAATAGTTAACAACCAAACAAGAGGAGATTTTTTTTCCAAGGAAGCAGTTAGCACTTCCCGTGGCACTAATATTATTAAAAAATAATGGAAATGGATTTTTTCAAATGTGGGGGTTGCGCGACCTAACAAAAAATCTACAAGAATATTTTTTAATTAAAAATAATAAGGTTTCACCTGGAAGCCTCTCGACTCTACATCCTTCACCCTTAGCCTGACCATCACCCTATGGTCATATCCAACCCCCACCATTTTTGGTCTTACCTCCATCATTTTCTAGATCAATCAACTCCATCACCTGCTCCAACCATCTCCATTTTCAGGTCACATCATCAGATCACCATAGCCGATTCTCACATTGGTAGACCCTCCATTTTCGTCTGACCTAGTTGGCTTGTATATTCCCTCTTGATCCCACGACCATCACCCATCTAAATAAACCGATTCCCACCACTGTGTGTGAACCCACCCATGTGGACATAGACACAACACTATCATCTCCATCAGTTCCAATGAACGCTATCAAGGGAA
Organism: Viscum album; assembly: GCA_963277665.1. NCBI lineage: Eukaryota > Viridiplantae > Streptophyta > Magnoliopsida > Santalales > Viscaceae > Viscum > Viscum album. The sequence goes on from OY728163.1 coordinate 657,380,606, forward strand.
CCACCTTCCTCAAAATCCCTCCCCGATTGTGAAACTTTTAGGCTTCTTTGTGGGTCATGTCTAACCTGACCTTCCCCGCAATGGGCCTGGGTGGGTCTGCCTGACCTGGAACTCCGCTGCGTGGGGTCTTCCCGACCCGCAACGACCATGGGGGGGGGGGGTCATCCCTGGCTTAGAACAAGACTGTGTAGGTTCGGCCTGACCCACAATGGGTCTAGGTAGGGTTTTAGGCCTGAGAATTTTTTAATATAATAAAAAATAAATTTATTAATTTTTTATTTTAAAAAATAATAATTTTATTATTTGAAACAATTAATTGTTTTCTATAAAAAATTAATTTAATTGATTAATTTAATTATGGAATAAAAACTAAATGAATCATGGGACTGAATGAAATTACATTATTTCAATTTAATAATTCATCTAATTTATTAGTTTTCCTCCAAATGAAATTTATTTCATTTGAATTTCCATCAATCTTTTATTTTACCTATTCAATGGTCTTGAGCAGTGATAAACTATTCATTTTTTGGGTTATTTTTTAATTATTACAATTTCATGCGATGTATATAGTAATTATTTATTTATTGATAGTATATTAATTATCTTTTTTATTCAATATGTATAAGCACACGTGTGGTTATTATTTACTGCATATATATTGTGCTTCCTAAGACCCTATCACCTATATACGAGTACATTTTTACCATTGAAGATGGCGATGTAAGAAGTTGACCATGCCATGATGTGGTGGTACCCCATACTAGAAGTGAAAACACTAGACCAAGGATAGATACGATACAAGTCAAGAAATGATTTAGGTATTATAAACCTAGATCACAATTGATCCATTGAGTTTAAATGGATCAACCGATATTAAATTCACAAGAAATATTGGGCAATTTATTTACTTTATGCATTGTTTATTATTTTATGCATTATCATGTTTGTGAGAAACCTATAAAATAATAAACAAAAAATTCATAAATATATGATGAATGTATTCTATTAATGCATGTTTATTTTTGAGTGTGACATCATAGAATGAAAATATTTAGTAAAAAAGTATTACATTCATTGAGAAATATTAAAAAACCCTCATATTAATATTAAGACATGAACACCTTCCATCACTCAAATTTGAACAAAAATGGGTGTACAAGGAGATTTTTATCCATAATTGAGGGCGTATACAACTATAGGAGAGTTCTTATGAGATTTATTGGTTTAATTAACTAAATATGATACAAAAGAAATATCCAAATATAGTTATCTATCAATTTAGAGGAAAACATAGAGGGAATCAAGGTCACAATTCCAAGAAACTGGGACTTCACACAATAGTTTGTGGAGATATGGTTAAATGTGGTTAGACATCCTATTTCCTACCTTTAAACTCTATGAGTATTGGTGTAGCCAAATATTTTAGAATAAGAGGGGATGTTTTGAGGATATTTTACACTAAAATACTCAATTGATTGATTATTTTTAATCTAGTAGTGAGGTCTACTGGGGGTTTATCAAACTGTGGGAGACATTTAATGATTTGATAAATCTAGATAAAGCACTAAATAATATATTTTTGTTGTGTTTGAAAATAGAAATCACCAGAACCAATAGAAAACTATCACTATGATATATTTTGGATAAATAAAATATCATGAATGGACATAACTTCTAGGATTGGTATAGGTGATTGCACATAGTACTACGTTAAGAAAGGAAGCTTAATATGTTGGAGTCCTCACATTCTAATGATCCTCCTCATGGATAAATTATGGTTGATGAATACAAGTAGAAAAAATTATGTAGATGATTCACTATATTTATAATATATCATGTTGTAATTGAAGTATAGTCAATTGAAGAAAATTCATGATGACGAAGATTCCTAAAAGATGATTACTCATCTCTGATAGTCATATAAAGATAGAGCTATGAAATAAAGGTATGAGATATCAAGTGAACTTTAATAGTGTATGAAAACAAAAGGGAATCAAGTAGGATCTCACATACTCAAGATTATTGGGTACATTGGGAGACTTAAATCCATTATGTTCAAATTGAACAAAAAACTAGCAACTGATCTCATTATTTCCTCTTTTCTACCAAGATTATGGAATTTTATTTTTTATTATAATATGAATAACATGAAAAATTATCTCCCATATCATTTGGATTTAGTTCCCAAAGATGATATGAATACAAATAATACAAATTATTTAGTCCGTGTGGTGAATAAGAGGAGGAAGGGAAAGGTAGAGGGTTTCAAGGTTAAGTACAATCCAAAGACACCTATACATCATCCTTGAAAAAATACAAAGATATATATTAATGGAAATGAGTAGGAGGTTTTCATATTTTTATATGGAAAGAAAGGCCAATGGAATAATAATTACAAATCTTTGAAAAATAAGTAAGGTGATGCTTCTACTTCAGGTATCTTTGTAATTGAATGCAATATGTATTTATCTAAACTTTGGGTATTTGATACAACATGTGTCTCACAAATTTGTATTCAAATACTAGAACCAAATATATTCAAGAATATTGAAAATGGTGAGGTGGATATCTAAACCAAGAATAGTATGAGACTAGTATCCTTGGAAGTGGAAGATTATTACCTAATTGTCCCTAGTGGTTTGGTTCTATTTTCAAATAATTTTTATTATGTTCCTTTAGTTATGAAAAACATAATCTCAATTTCAATTTTGGACACTATGAGATTTTATTTCAATTTTAAAAATAAATGTTGTCTCTTTTATATGAATAACATAAGTTATAGTAAGGAAGATCTTAAAAATGTCTTGTATATACTTGGACTTGAAATATTTGTAATGATAATCAATGAAAAAACTAGCAAACATGACTCATATACCACCCACCTATGGAACATAAGTATTAATTATTAAAATGAGTAGTGTTTATAGAAGTTACATAAAGTGGTCTATTTAGACTCATTTTAGTTAAAGCCCCAATATGTATTTCATGCTTGTTTATAAGGGAAAATGACAAAATCGCCCTTCTCTATGAAAGGAGAAAGAGCCAATGAGTTACTGGGATTAGTTCATATTGACACATGTCATACATTTCCTATAGATGAAAGGGGTGGGATTTTTTACTTCATTACTTTTACAAAGGAATAAAATAGGCATGGTTATATCTATATAACATGGTATAAGTTAGATACCTTTCAGATGTTTAGGGAATAATAACATGAAGTAGAAAACTAGGTTGATAATAATATAGTTGAAATTTAAATAGACTGAGGAAGATAGTATCATAACCAATCAGTCAATGATAAATTTAAGGAATTTGGGATAATTTCCCAACTCACTTCTCTTTATACACCTCATTTTAATTGTGTTAGTGAAAGTATGAATCAGACCATTCTTGATATGGTCAGATCAATGATGAGTCAAGAAACTCTTTTATTATCCTTTTAGGGATACAAATTACAGAGAGTGGTATATAATCTTAACCAAGTACTGACTAAAGCGATATATGGGATTTCATATTAGTTGTGGTTTAAAATGAAACCCAATCTATCATATATATGTGTATAAGGATACAAGGTTTTTTTCACTAATATACCTAGTGAAAAACTAACATTCTGAATCATGAAGTACATCTTTAGGTTATCATAAAGAAACCAAAGGATATTAGATATATAAACCTTCTGATATAAATGTTATTATGGTAAGAAATTACATATTTCTAAAAAGTTAACACATTTACAATAGAAATATTGGGAGAAGGATTGAATTCAAAGAAGTTGGTGTTCCATATGAAAGAGATTTGGTACGGAAACAATCTCCATAAGTGAGAGTGGGAGATGAAGATGTTATTGAGACACAAGTACTTGATAGTTAAACTTGAGAGGTTTTAGAACTAGAGAATTATGGTTTTATTTTTACTAAGTCAGGTGACACATTACCCCTAGAGAACGATTAACCACTAACATACAAGGATGAATAAGATGGAAAATATGCTTCTCAATGGAAAGAAGCTATGTATAATGATATAGAGTCAACACACCAATTTTTTTGGATTTTGGTAGATCCTCCACCTAATGTAAATCCCACTAGGTGAAAATGGATATTCAAGAAAAATTTATACATGGATGGTAATGTAAATAACTATAAAGAAAGATTAATAGTGAAAGGTCTCCTGAAACATCAAATATTAGATAATGAAAAAATCTTCTCACTAGCAATGATGCTAAATTCTATCAGAATATTCCATGAAATAACAACCTTCCATGATTATGATATTTCAAAAATTGATGTTTAAACTACTTTTCCTAAATGATATATTGATTGAAGATATCTATATAACCAAACCTAAAGGTTTTATAAATACAAAGAATTTTGATAAAGTGTGGAAGCTATATAGATCCATTTATGGGTTGAATTATACATCATGATCATGGAATGTTCATTTTAATGAGGCCATAAGATAATTTAGTTTCATCTAGAATGAAAGAGAGCCATGTTTCTATAATAAGGTTAATGGGAATGATATAATTTTCCTTATATTATATTTTGATGACATATTAATAATGGGAAACAAAGTGAAAGACTTATAGTCAAATAAGAATTTGTTAAATGTGCTATTATCCCTAAAAAAATTAGGCGAAGCAACCAATATTATACAGTTCAAGATCTATCAAGATAATTCTTAGAGGCTGATTAGGATATGTCAAATTACATATATTAACAAGGTATTTAAGGAGTAAAAAATAGAACAATCCAAGATGGGGTTATTTTCAATGTTACATGGTATCAAACTCTCCAAGAAAATGCTCCCACAAACACAGGAGGAGATTGAAAGAATGAGTAGAATCCTTTATTCTTTAGTAGTGGGATATATTACGTATGTGATGTCATATACTAGGTTTGATGTTGCCTTTTCTTTAATCATGGTGGGAAGATATCAAGATAATCCATGTGAAATAAATTATATTGATGTAAAAAAATCCTGAAGTAATTGAGATGTACAAAGGATATGTTTCTAGTGTATATAGAATATTAGAAACTTGTAGTGAGAGGATACATTGGTTATAGTTTCTAGATTGATTATGATGATCTGAAATCACAATTAGGCTATGCATTTTTATTTAATGGCGGGCACATTGAGTTGGAGAAGCTCAAATAACCTATTTTCACTGATTCTATAGAAGAATCTAAGTAAATCAAAACTTTTTATGTAGCTAAAGAAATAGTTTGTAAATGGAAATTTTTAATAGATATTGGTGTTCTTCCTAGAAGTACAGACCCTATTTTGGTTTATTTGGATAATATTGCAGTAGTGATGATTTCCACGGATCCCAGGTCACACCATAGGGTAAATCATATACTACATAAGTTTCATATCTTGATGAGTTTTACTTGGAGAGGTTTATTCACAGTTATAATATTATCCATATAGGATAACATGGACAACCCCCTAAATAAATATATATATATATCAGTAGAAGCATGATTCTCATGTCATATCTAGAGGTTTGAGACTTATTAGTAGTTGGATCTAGTGTATGTGGGAGTGGTTTCCTTAGACCCAAATTAAGGATGCACTTTAATTACCATTACATATATACAATTTGAAATATACTTATTCTTATCTTACTAGAATAGTGTTGATACTCTGGCTTCCACTATATTTATAGTAATGTCCTTATATTACAAGTCATGTCAAAATTTTATTATAGTTCATAAGATATAATTAGAACATAGAGATACCATGATAATATTATTTAAGGTATAAAAAATGGCCAAGATACATCATACCAACAAGACACAGATGATGTGTGGCCATTAGGCGTTAGGGGATCAAAAGCATTGAGACTTCTACTCATGAAGTTTGTACTTGGTGATTTCTAGTAGGTGAGATCCTGAGAATAGGAACATTAATTGGAACACCACATGTTTCAGGAGTTATTGGTTTCTCCCATCTAAAAACATGTGTATTGGACTCATGAATTGAGATCATTATCATTGTTTACCATTTTATCATGTACTTTAATGTATATAAAAAACCATAAAATTGAAGTCATGGTGAGGTAGCTTGTGTTGGGTGCATCTTTGATGGTATGGAATTGGTTTAATGGTCAAGATAAAATTTGTTTCTTCTAATTTTATCAGGATAGAAGTACCATCATATATCCATGTCTATGGTAGTTGAAGGTAAGTCTACCTAATTAGACCAACCAATAATTAATAAAGGATGGATGATGTCACAAGCTATTCATCCTCCATTAAGAGATATCACAAGATAATGATATTATATTACATAATGCTTGTTCATAGGAAATGTTTTCATTTCTATGACCTATCTTTATATCCTCAGGCTTCTTGATGGGCCGATATAATCTACTACTGGTCTGTGAATAATATTCACTACTGTCATGATAAGGGCATAGAGGGTCACTCACAAAAGTGTATTCAAGGGTCTTCCCTATTATTTTTATTAGGTTTACAGGACAAAGTGGGACCCACAATGGGGTCTGAAATGTGGCCTAGAATAAATGATCACTAAAGAATAAATAAATTCATTATTATTAAAGTATAGAATATTTGGCTTGAATTTATTTACCATAAGTATTCATAATATATTAATTTGATATATAGAAAAATATTATATGAATGAATATTTTTTTATATTCAAGTTTCATTTAATATTGTAGTAATTATGAGTTGAGTTAATGACACAGTTTTATCATGTAATATATTTAATGTATATTATAATCAGGTGATAAAATATAAATTATGATTATGAAATGTTTATTTCATCATTATGTATCATTTATTTCTTATTTAGTGGGTGTTGGATATATGGGGGTCGGGGAATCCTTTCCAAGTATTTTAATATGAACTATATAAGAAGAGAAGGGCTATCATTCCATATAATATTCATGCCCATGAATTTGAGAGATCCCATCTCCTTCTTCCCACATCTAATAGGGAGAATGATATCTTATAATATTATGATCTTCAATCTCCTTCACGGATCAAAGGGATGAGATCATGGTGATCATTGTGACATTGAAGGGATTGTGGGGGATCTATGCTAGAACCAATAATTTTATGAGGATAATTTGAATGGACTCTTGAAGTGTTTGTGGATGATATATATGGGTTTTCTCTCAGATATTTATAGCAAATTTATTTGATGATGAGTGAAAGGAATAAACATATTTGATCTGAACATAGTCTTTGTTTGATTAAATGTTTTTCTTATATAATTCATGTGATATCCTTAGACCTATAGTAAGGCTCTTATCCCTAGAAAAGATGAAGTTTAATCACTCTGATGATGAAATTTTTTAAATCCCTAGCCCAATAGACACCTTTTTGAGCCCTGATACCAACACTCATGATAACAGGTGATCCTGATATAGCTATCCAAAACATTAGGGAATTTATATTCTTTAAAGGATAAAAATAGGGAGATTACTAGTTTGGTCACTCCCATGAAATTAACTTGGATCCATTTATTCCGACACAATTAAACACAAGTAAAATCAAGTTATTAATATAATGCTCCAAGATACTAGTTTTATGCTTACTAAAGGTTTCTATATAAATATCCTGATTTCATTTTGTATGGAAAGTTTGTGAACTTTTAAAGTTGAAGGGTTTATTTTAAATAGAAATTTTTTCATGATTATTTATTTGTTTTCCTATTCTTAATAATGGGTTTTAAAGATTTTATTTGAGAAAAGTTTTATTTTATCATGTGGATATGTTTTATTTATATGGTCAAAGTTTAACTGTAAAAAAGTTAAACAGTATCATGTGTTTTCTTGTTTTTTACTAGAATAATGAGATTAATTTATTTTTATATACCTTACTGATATTTTGTTTTCTCATCCCATAATGTAAATCATTTTTACAAGGAATAAATGTGATTAAGAACTATTTTGTAGTCTCATCCGAAATAATGTAAATTTGACTTCAATGAAGCAAATGTGTCTTGAATGAAACAAGAGTTTAATCTTAAGAATCTAATTTCTATGAAAAAATGGACACTGAATTCAAGTCATCCTAATGTAATGTAATAACTTTTTCCACAATCTCTTGAACACTAATCCTAAAAGATCATGGGAATGTAAGAAAGTTTAACCCTTATCATAAGTAATTTTATTATGGGTTTATTAAGGTGAAAGATGTTATACCAATCTCATAACCTATCTATTTCCCTCTTCACATTATTTAATCTTCTACAAATGAGACCCTTGATCCATAGATACTACCATTACCCTTTATTGAAAACAATAAGATTCATAAAATGTAAGGAAAAATACAATGGGAATCAAAATAGGGAATTCATTCTAGTTAAATATGCCAACAACAACATGAAAATTAAACAATACTACATATTTTCATTTTTTCACTGGTGGATTTTATTAACACTATCTAAAAGAATTGATAGAGGTTAAATTTTATTAGTGATAATTAAATTTATTGATAATTTTTTATTTCATTAGTGATAAAAATTTTGATAAAAGTTGTATTTTATTAGAATGGGGATGAATGTGGGGTGCACAGGTGGTAGATGCCTTTGACGATGAAGACATGCATGACCCCCGATAGAAAATGAGGTATGGAGAAGGATATGAAGGTCAACTATTGAAGTAGCAGTGATGGTGATATAACCCCTAAAAGTGGGGGATAGATGGCTATAGTGACATCTACGTGGTGATTGACAGACTCGTGATGACAAAGGTGTACCCCGCTCTTCGACAGGGATGAGAAAACAATAGGGGCTAGTAGCCCATAGTGTCTAATGGTGGTGGTTTTCCACAGATGATGAACCCCCATCGACCGTAGAGGATGGTGATGAATAGAGGTTTACCACTAAAGAAGACCAACGATGGTTACGAGACCCATATTTTAGGGGGTTTCATGGGGTATACAAGCAATGGCCTTCAAGACAGTATTTGTAGGGACATCAAAAAGGGTAGACCATTGGGACTTATGGGCCATTTTAGGGATTATAATACCACTGAGCCTTGAGGACTTTATAAAATTACAATAAAGTCCTGGTGGGTGCCTACCAATCCCAAGGGGGAGGTATGGGGCTTAACACATTAGAGTACCTAGGTTTGTGAGTGATTAGGTTTGTGGGTGTTTGGTTTTCTTGTAATCTCCACGAACTAGTTAAAAATTTAAAAAATATAACTATAAAAATTTTTATATTTAATTATATTATTTTATAATTAATTATATATCATGAAAAACATTTATAAATAATATTAATATCTATATATTTATGTTAACAATATATTTATTAAAAAATTATACATTTATATAAAAATATTAATTTTATTTATAATTAATTCATTGACAAATACATTTATTAGTAAAAAATTTATTATAATATTAAAACATTTATTAATAAATTTATTACAATATAAATATATCTTTATGATACATTTAATATAATAATTTTTATTATTTATTTTTAATATTTCTGTAATTTATTCGTTTTGTATGTTTTTATATAAAATATTGTATATATGAACTACTTAAATAACTATTTAAATATATTTAAATATAATATGTACATCTATAAAATTAATTAGAAATAATAATATATCTATATTTTGAAATATATATATTATTACATTTAATTTAATATTTTTATAATTAATTATATATTTTAAAGAACGTTTATCTAGAATATTACTATTTATACATTTATATATACTATTTTTAATATTTTTTAATCTACATAAATAATATATATATATTAATTTTTTTTCATTTTATATTATTTTTTAAATCCTTATACTATTATTATTTATTCATTTTTAAGTAGCAATTTATTGTAAATATTTTGTACTTAAATGCAACCTTTAATACTTACTCATTTTATAATTTTTTTCTAATTCATGTAATTAATGTTATGAATTCAATTTTTTTAATATTTTTGTAATTTATTACATTTAAGTTATTCATTTTTAAAATTATTTTATTTAATACTCTTTATTCATTTTTATTATTTGTGATTTTTTTAATATTTTTTGAATTTATTCATTTATTAATATTTATTAATACAAATTTATTTATTAAGTTTTAATATTTTCAATATTTTTTGAATTTATGTAATTAATACTTCTTTAATTTTTTATTATGTTTTAATATGTTTAAAATGTTACAAATTTATATAATTAATTTATTTAATTGAAAATTTTAATATTTTTATAATTTAAAGAGTTCTTATAATTAATTTTTAATAAATTTTTTATTTATATAATTAATATTATTTTTTTTCTATTTATATGTTTTTGGTAATTTATGTAATTACTCTTATGAATCCATTCTTTTTTTTTTAATTTTTTTAATTAATTAAATTTATTTAGTCATTTTTAATATTCATTCATTTAATATTATTTTTTAATTTTTAATATTTATTAATATTTTATATATTCAGAATTTATTCATTTATTATTATTTATTTATACATATTTATTTATTAAGTTTTAATATTTTCAATATGTTTATCATTTATAAGATTAATATTTATTCATTTTTATTTTTTATGTTTTATTATGTTTTTTATTTATATAATTAATTAATTTATATGATATATTATATGCATACACCAGCTTACCCACATAAGCCTCTATGAGGCACTCCCCTAGGCTAAGAAAACTAGTCAACTAGGGATCACTATCTAGGGTGTGAAATAACTAGTGTGGAATAAAGCAAGTTCGCTCACTAGGTTAACTAGTTTTCCATGACCAATAAAATTTAGAGGTTAACATACAACCATCAAAGAGTATCACACACATTACAACACATAAGAAAATTAATATCATCTCACATCCAATGCCCTCATAAGAAACCAACCCTCTCTAAGGGGCCTCAAGAGGGTCTCACACTCACCAAACCATTTGAAAACCATTTAAAATTTTCAAATGTTCCTTCAATTAAAATGAACCCAGAATTCCGACTCACCTTTGGTCAACTGAATTCTCATTTTAGATCACACATTGAATTCAACCCATTAGAACACATTTCTAAAAAAATTTCTAAAAAAATTCATTAAAGCCCTTTCTATATCTTTTTCAAAATAAAATCAGTTTTTTTAGATGATATAAAAACCTCTAATAGTTTAAACATTGATTCCTAATTTATTTCTATGACCCGAACGAGGTTAAATCAATTAAAACATCACATATCACTACAAATAAATCATTCCAAAATTTATATATACATTTAATTTCAAGTACCATATTAAATGATAAATAATTTCTTATGAAAAAAGGAATAATATCTTGAAATAAATTTAATGAATAAAAAACTAGATTGAAATCAAGTTTCCACATATTGAAAATATTAATCATTTTTCTTGAAATACCCACACCATGTATGAAAATAAGAAAACCCTTTTAGTCCAAGTAAAACATTTAGAAATTCATAAAAAACTATAGGGATACCTTTAATAACCCCAATATAATTTTTAAAATTGTTACCAAGAGATATATAAATCCATTTTTATTCTTGAAAAGTAAAATTTTCTTTAAAATATCCATTAAAATACAAAAAAACCCTCTATTTATAATAAAATCATTATAAAACAATGTTTTAAACATAAATTCTCAAGAAAAACACATAATGTAATCATTTTAAAACAAAATAAACAATTTAGAATTCAATAAATCAATATTTCAACAATTAAAATTTTAGGTCATGGAAAAACGTACCTGAAATCAATGAATTATGATCCAAAACATGAATACGGAATAAAAAAACCTTGACGAAAACTCTTCCAGCCTTAAAAATAAAGAATCTCCAAAAATTATGTCAAATAGGTACCCCTAGGGTTCAACCAATATAGTCATAGCGATGAGGGGGTATAAAATATGAGGAAACCCTGAAGGGACGGTAGAGGAGTTCATATGTCAATGGTTCTCCCATGCATCATGAAGAAACCACATGCAAATTCCAAGTCAGAAGATGGATGGGGGAGGAGGGAGTACGCGTAAGGGGTATGACCTAGGGGTGTGACATGTGATGAATGTTAGGAAAAGAGGGAAATGGTAATTTACTTTTATTGGGTTTTTTAATTTAAAAATGGAATAACTTGATATCATAAAAAAATCTAGTCATGGAACACGATTTACCTGCATAGTTTTCTAAACCATGCGGTGACCACGATGTATGCACTGCATAGGAGAAAATGGCCTTATAAGGTTTCCCCTACGAACTAACACAATCCACCTATTCATGTGATAACCATTCATAATAGCATTATCCCAATACATATTCAAATTCAAAAATTCTTCATGGTTTCTCCTAACTATACATAACACATGTGATGCCCAAGAACTTTTTAAAATTTATATATTCCATCCTGAAACTCCCAAAATTTTTTGAAGACTCAAAATAATATAAAATAATATAAAATAATATAAAATAATATAAAATAATATAAAATAATATAAAATAATATAAAATAGAATATAATAAACTCTATAGTGACATGGAAAGGGTCACAATTCTACCCAACATTCCACATTATACCCCCTAAAAGTCTTCAGTCCAAGTGAAGGTAATAGAGAGAAAAGGAAAACTCAATAAGACTAAAAAACAATAGAGATTGTACAAATGATCCACCCCAAAGGTCTATAAAATTCATAAAATAGACACAAAAAATTGTGTAAGAATAAAATCCCAACATCTAAAAAGAAACTTAAAATGAAGGGAGACTGAATATGTATATCCCTAACATTTATAATTGGTCTAATGGGTGAAACACCACATGAATACTACTACAATAAGAGTGTCATAAAATAAAATATGATTAAAAAAATATAGTAAGTATACAACTGGGTTCCACTAAATATGGAAATCAATAAAATCATATCAACTCTAAAAAGAAATCACCATCTAATAAACATCCAAATATCATGATACGGGGTTACCCGAACCCTTGAATCTCGAAACACCAAAAGTCCATAATGATTAAACACATCACTCAATCAAAAAAATGAAATGGTCTCTAAGCTTGGATCAGAAACTGAGAGAAAATTAATCAAAGATGGACCTTATACATAGGATAACCTCTCATGGTGAACCCAACTAGATTTGAAATGAGACCAGCCACTGTGTAATACCAATTAGTTCCATATCTATCATAGCCACCTGAATCACCCACACAAAAACATCCCATGTCCAAAATTCGGATCAAAACTCAAAAAATGTACCATACCTGACTCCTATAACATTGAGGTTGTGTTTACTTTATTACATTGGTATAAGATAAAATGGATCACACTACCCACGATCAATCATTTTAATAGTCATGGAAAACTAGTTACATACATGATTCCAATATTAAATTGTAAATATAAAAACAATGAATGATAAAAATTATTTGATCCTAGAAATCATTTAAAATATCCATATTCATATCCTTGGGAAAGGAAGAAAAATAAATGGGGAGTTCATATTATCAGGAATGGTTACACAGAGTGGAATATAACATGAACATATAAAGAATAATCAATATAATAGAGTGGATAATCAAAGCACTTTCCATTAAATAAAAAACTCAAGTTCAATATAAATTCATGGATAATATCAATATAGTAATGAAATGGATAATAGAATCTAAATTCTCAATAAAGGAAATGTTTAATTATGTAAATTCAAGATCAAACCATCCATTCCTCAACTATGATATCATGAATATTACATCAAGGCCTTGACCAAGACCTTCTTAATAAATGGGTAGGTGTAAACTAGATGCCCATATAATATAACATACATAATAATTTTTCTCATGAGACCTATCAATACATTCAAGGGATATTTAAAACTAAACACCAAACATTAATTTGATATTCAAATCATTCCTCATATATTTAATTATCAATAAAATTTATTCTCAAAATTTCTTTTAAATCAATAATAATCTATATTAAATCAAAAATTTGAAATATATCCCCATTAAAATAAATAACTTTCTTAATAAAATTATATCAATTAATACCATATATAGCAATGGTATTTAGTTGAAACAACATAAATATAGTGGAAAATATGTCATATAAATCTATGATTCTTAAAATACGATATTGGAGGATAAATTAATGTACAATGAAATGATGGAGTGTGATAGGGAATGTGATCAGGAGAAAGTTTATAACCACAAAACCATTAATCAGTAATAGATGAATGAAGGCCATAAATTCATTAGAAATGAATCTTTTATTGTAAAAATAATCCTAGAAAATAAATTATAAGGAAATAATTAAAAATATCTTCATTTATCTTTTTTTAAGAATGATGTTATAAATCAATTTCAAAATAATTTTAATTCCTTTAAGAAAATAAAACCCTTTTTGTATCATTAAAAACCAAAAATTCACATTTTATTGAAAAATGATTTTATTTTAAACTAAAATTGAATACCTGTAATATGATAATCAAATTAAATAATTTTTATGGTGGTGGTAAATCCTTTTTGTGTAGTATATGTTAAAACATAGATTCATTTCACATTTTTGGTAGAAAGTAAAAAGTACCTCATTTTAGAAATAGAATAATATTATTATTAAAACAATGTAAATAAATATAAATATGGTTGAAAATTAATTTATATAACCATTTTAGTGTAATGAATAATATTATTAAAACATTTAAAAAAACCTTAACATGGATGAAATAGAGTTTTAAGGAAAAATTTAAAACATTAATTTTTAAAAGAAAGTCCCATACAAGTAATTTACTTGTTGATTACTGATCCAACAAGAGAAGAAATGAAAAATAAATATGTAAACCTAAAAATAACTAGATAATAATAAAATATACAGGTTTAAGAGATTAATATCATATAATTTCCTTAATGGAAATATGAAAATAAAAAATCTTTATGTCAAATTAGATTGTAATTGAAATCACTTACCTTGGTTTTTCTCTTTGTCATACTTGTTTAGTCCTCCCATATAATGAATTTAAATTTATTAAATAGTTTCTTAATAAATTTTTTCATCTATATTAGATTATTTATGGTTATTTTATAATCATTTTGAATCTATTCATTTAATTTTTCTTTCTTATGTTGACCATTTATGGTCATTCAGTCAATTTCTCCAAAATTGCTTCCGTATAATTTTTTTGGTTAAAGGTGTTATTAGATGGGTCTTCCATCTATAAATTGTTAATAATTTTAGGAATATAATTTTTATTAATTAATATTCCCATATAATAAGTAATATTGAGCGTGAGAGAGTAGAGATATTTAACGATGATCTTGATGGAGGTTACACAAAAAAAACGCAATCCATACGAAGAGATCTTCAGTATCAAGGAACTATTTTTAATCTCTAATTTCAAAACTAATTTGAAAAATCAAGGATATAATGAAGGTAATATAAGGATATTTTTCTTTTTTGGTGGTGTACCACCTTTAAGGAATCATTTGAATGGAAAACACAACCCATGTATCAGCAAATTTAGAAGTAGTTATTGAGAGAATTTATTCTTATAAACACTATATTATTGAAAGGATCACACTAACACATGGAAAAAATACATGGAACTATAAGGAACATATAAAAATAATTTATTTAATTTTGGTTTCTCATTAATGGAAGATTATCTTGAGGGACCGAGATGATTCACACTCAAATTTACCCAAGAGATGAAGGTAGAACGGTCCTTGAAGTTTAGCTTGGGTTGTCGAATCCTCAGAGACCTAAGAAGAAACCTATAGAAACATACATTCTATGGAATGTTTTTGTCTATGAAGTGGCCAACTTGGGTTGATTATATATGGGTTTAAGTGAACTCTAAGACACTAAATTTAATTCAATTTTAAAGTATGAGATGATCCTAGGTTATCACTTGGGGTGGATTGGACACATTCCCTTTTCAACTATTTCAATTTCATATATTTGAGATGAGTTCATTTAAGAAGATGAAATAAAATCATCACTCACTGGTTTAATGACTACACACCCTAATACTAATCACCTATACACTTTAAGGATCAAAGTTTTGGGCACTCCAAGGTACAGGTTCGTATTAGCACTTGAAGTGTGTGACCTTAAAATTCAATAAGGATGAAGAAGTTTTAAAATAATCAAATAAAAATATCATTTTAAAGAAGTGATTAGTGATTAAGGTAGTTATAAATAACATCCAATCCATCCCCTTGCTACTCCCTTGGATCAACCCATAAGTGGGTTAGCCCTCCATTGATGCTATAGTTTCAATGGAAGTGAGAAGTAGACTCATAAGGGAGGAATTGGAGAAGTAAAAAAAATAACAATGAAATAACAATCACTCCACCGTTGTGTGATGATCTCACAAGGTTTGTTAAGAAAAATTTCACACCTTGAGGCAATGGTATCAAATTGATAATAATAATAATAGAAAAAGATAAGATAAATAACTTTTTTAAAGAAGCTAAGGTAATTCAAGGAACTTACAATTGAGGGAAAGCGATTACAACATCAAATTGGCAGCCTAACATTAAGATAAAAACAAAGATCAAAAATGAAAAACTTCTCCATAACTACTACCTTAAATATGTAGTTTGGAAGCATTGGGTAGAGCCTCCAATAGTACAAAGTATCCCACTGGATTATGGTAGGCCTAGGGTGGTGGGAAGCTTGTGGAACATGGACTTTTCCACTCTTGACCCGAGGTGACAGCAAGCTTGCAACCACCGAACAGATGCGCTTGGAAGACCATATATATGTCTGAATTAGAGTGTCCCATAGAAGAATAAAACGGATCCCCGTATGTCTCCTAACTGTATGTAAAGTTGTAGCCAAAAATATTTTATTTTTAACTAGATATATGTAAAATGGTGGGCTATTTTTCTGGGCCGTAGAATCTAGCCCAGAATTCTATCTTCAAATTGGGATGCCTGAATAACCACACTGGAAGCCGAATTAGCACTGAATACTAAAGAATTATTTGTTCCTCTATATTTCTTATATAATCCCATGAAATTTAGGCTTCATTGAGCCTATATGTTGGGCCCCAAATTCTCAACAGTGGGCTGGTGTCTAATCTGCCTTCTCCATAATTCTTTCCTTTCATTTCCAAATATATCCATCATCATTTATGAATCCTCTATTGATCCCTGAATGAGAAATGTTCATATTTAAGTTTAGATAAATTTCCAAAAATATCAAATTAAAATATTAATAATTACAATCCTTAAACTCAGATGAATATTTGTGCCTAAATTGGTTTACATTAAGCATGAAGTGCACAAATGATAAGAATGGATGTTCAAAAATTAAAATCCACTAACTCAAGACCATAAGATCAAAAATGAAAATTTAATACCATTAAAATGTAATTAAAATATGTATTTTTATTGGCTAGTCACACCCCCTAACTTGAGATTTTCTAGTCCCAAGCAAAATGTATCTCAACAATATGAAATTTGATTTCCCTTTTCCAAAAACATTTTAATACAGAATGATCACCAAAAACCCTTATACCAAACAATCATGAAACCCATCAAAATATTTTAATAGATTATAGTTTCATAAGAATATCCCAATCCCAAGCCCATTCATTTTTTCAAATTCATCACCATATTTCATCCAATATCAATTAAGATTGTTGATGTGTTGTGCATCAAATTAGACACGGGGGTTCATCTTTATTCAAGAGGGAAATGATGGAAGCTCTAGGTGGAATCAAATTTCAATAATAAGATGAGTATTCAATTTTTTTGTTTGTTTTTTTTGTTTTTGTAATTTTTCTATGGTAATTGAAATTTTACTCAAAAGAGTCAACCCCTGTAGCGAGACTTTACCGATGACTCCCAGGCTCAAAGAGCTTAGGGCACCAAGTGAAGCCCACATACTCGAGAATCATCTCGAGTTAATTAAATATAAAACAAAATAAAATTACAAAAAATAGAGATAAAATTACTAACTCTGGGCCAGGAAACTATGGAGTCACGATCCCCAAGTGTCGAAAGCCACGCATTAGGTCATTTCATTTCTCTACGAGCAAATTTATTGTTTTTTTTAATTTTTTTATTGAATACTCATATTAAAACTAAAATTATTACCAAACCTATGCTATTTATTTGGATGACCCCATGAACTCAAACTAATACCCCACTATCCAAAGGACGTGCATTATGATCTTTTTTTTTATTTAGATGAAAATATAAATGATGAAATATCACATTGGATAGCCACACTTTCTAAAATATATGCTTATGAAATTATACATGGATTAAAATCAGAATCGGGGAAATGATAAATTATTTGATATTCAGTTTAAAAGTTTTCAATTTCTATTATCATGTTCAAAGTTAAAGGAATTTTTCCTTCCATTTACACATATTTTTTTTTCACACAAAAGCAATTTTTTATCTCCCCCAACTTAAAATAACACTGTACCCATTGTTTTAAGAAAAGAAAATTTAGAAGGGGGTAGAGGTAGAGAATGAGATTTCAAAAAGGAAATATAAAACTATGATCATGGAATGATGTCACCTGGTGGTTGAAGTTGAAATTCTTACTGCTCCCTTTTAATCCTTTGATCTCGATGTCACTCTGAGAATTCCCTAGTGGAATAAAAAAAAAACAAAAAAAAAACAAAAAAACTATATATATATATTTATATAAAAAATAAAATAAAATATAAGTATATATATAAAAATTATATAATAAGGAAGCACAAAAAGCCGTAGGTCAGTGGTAAGCGCGCGGCCTTGTCTCCCTTCGGTCCCGGGTTCAATTCCCCGCGGCTTCGCCGGTTGTGACAGGGTTTGACCCATGACCTATGATGTGTCCTTTTTATTTATTTATTAATTTATATATATATTTTTTGTATTTTTATTTTAACCTACAAACACATAAAAATAAAATAAAATAAACTGATGATACATTATCTTCCTTTTAAATTTCTAGGTGAGGTATTACTCAAGGATCACACCACATGACATAGATGAATATGATGCTCCCCTTTCCTACCCATCCATACTCACAATAGAAGGACAGGTCAATAGTCTATTTTTTTTATTTTTAAATATCAAAATGATTCATTAATCCTATTTAAAATATAAAGTTGATTAAAATAACAAAATGATTGGAAACATGAAAACCATGGGTTTCCTCCCATGCAAATCTTTGTTTAACATCGTTAGCTCAACTTGGACCCATAATTGATTAATTATTTTCCTCATGTAAGGTAAGTTCACACAATTCTTCATCAACTTCATGTTTTTGGAATAGTTATATGAATGGTTTGACTCTATGACCATTAACTTTAAAGGTTTGACCATTGGTGGGATCTTGTATTTCTACAGCCCCATGGGGGTACACCTTATACACTATGTATGGAACTGACCATCTAGACCTTAACTTTATCGGGTGTAAATAAAGTTTAGAACTATACAAAAGAATAGGTTTACCCGGTACAATGTGTTTGGTTTTAATATTTTGAGATTGGTAGGCTTGTACTCTAGCTTTATTGATCCTTGAATTTTTCATAAGCCTCCATACTAAGTTCCTCAAGTTCATTGAGATATAATTTCCTTTTTGTTTCGGCCAATGAGAGGTCATAATTCATTTTCTTAATTTCCCAAAAATCCTTATGTTCAATATCCACTGGAAAATGGCATGCTTTAACATAAACCAACCTATATGGGGACATTCCAAAAATGGTTTTATATGCAGTTCGATAGGCCCATAGAGCATATAAGATTTTTCTTGACCAATCATTCCTAGATGGATTAATATTTTTTCAAGAATTTGTTTGATTTCTTGATTGGATAACTTAGAATGATCATTGTTCTATGGGTGGTAAGTAGTGGACACTTTGTGAGAAATTCCATATTTTTCCATGAGTGATGAGAATGGGAGATTGAAAAAATGGGTTCCACGATCACTAATGATAGCCCTAGGAATTCCAAATCTAGAGAAGATGTTTTCCTTGAGAAATCTAATCATAGTTTGATGATCATTGGATTTTTTAGGAATGGAATCAACCCATTTGGAGACATAATCAACAACTAAAAGAATGTAAAGATACCCCTTAGAGTTTGGGAAGGGACCCATGAAATCAATTCACCAACAGTTAAGGATTTCAACCACTAAGATGGGAGTGAGTGGAATTTGATTCCTTTTTGTGATGGACCCTACTTTTTGACACCTAGGAAAACTTTGACAAAATGTGTAGGAGTCCCTTGAGAGGGTCTTCTAGAAGAGACCACACTGAAGAACTTAGAAGAAGTTTTCTTAGAGGAAAATTGACCTCCACATGCCTCACTATGACAGAATTTTAGGATGGAATCCTGTTCAGATTCTGGGACACACCTTATAATGACTTGGTCAGGGCAGAACTTATAGAGGTATGGATCATCAAACACATAGTTCCTAACATCATAAAGGAATTTCCTTCGATCTTGAGTCCCTTAGAATTTTGGAATGACTCCTGTAAATAATAAATTGGATATGTCAGCAAACCAAGGGCAGTCACTCATAGAGTACAGGTGTTCATCAGGAAATGAATCAGACACAGAAAGGTGATTTGAGTTGTCTTTGAATTCCATCCTAGAGAGGTGATTAGATAAAAAATTTTCAACACCCTTTTTATCCTTGATTATGAGGTCAAATTATTGTAAGAGAAGGACCCACCTAATCAGTCTAGCCTTAGCATCTTGTTTTTTGAAGAGGAATTTTAGTGCAGAATGGTCGGTGAACACAGTGATGGGGGATCCTAAGAGGTAGGACCTAAAATTCTCTAAGGAAAACAAAATAGCAAGTAACTCCTTTTCAGTAGTGGTGTAGTTTATTTGGGAATCATTTAAGGATTTACTTGCATAAGCAATGACATAAGGAGTTTTATCACAACGTTGTCTTAACACATCTCCTACAGCAAAGTCACTGGAATCAGACATAAGTTTGAAAGGAAGGTTCCAATTTGGAGATTTCATAATGGGAGGATAGGTGAGAGAGGATTTGAGGGTTGATAATGAACCCTCACAAATTTCTATCCAAACAAATGGAGAATACTTTATTAGTAGAGCACAAAGGGGATGAGAGATTGAACTAAAGTCCTTGATTAATCTTGTATAGAAACCGGCATGTCCTAAGAAATACCTCACTTGCTTAATAATTTTGGGTGATGTAAGGTGGTGAATGATGTCAAACTTTTCTTTATCAACTTCAATCCCCCTGCCCAAGAACAAATGGCCTATAACAAGTCCCTCTTTAACCATGAAATGGAATTTTTACCATTTTAGGACCAAATTATTTTCTTCACATCTTGATAAGACTCTATCTACATTCTGCAGACATCCCTCAAATGTATCCCCAAACACAAATAAGTCATCCATGAAGACCTCTATAAAATCCCTTACCATGTCTGATAAGATTCCCATCATGCACCGTTGGAAGGTTCCAGGGGAATTTCATAAACCAAAGGGCATGTGTGTGAAGGAAAAGGTGCCGAATGGACAGGTGAATGTAGTCTTCCCCTGATCCTTTAGGGAGAACTCAATTTTATTATACCCCGAGTGCCCATCTAAGAAACAGTAGAAGGCATGACCTTCCACTCTCTCAAGGACTTGGTCAATGAATGGTAAGGGGAAGTGGTCTTTCTTGGTGAATGAGTTTAGCTTCCTATATTCAATACATACCCTCCATCCACTACTCACCCTGGTTTGAAGAATCTCTCCATCCTTATTGGTTATCACTATGATTCCTCCCTTATTGGGAACCACTTGTATTGGGATGACCCACTCACTCTCAACTATGGGATATATGATACCCGATTTTAAAAATTTCATAAGTTCCTTCCTTACTACCTCCATGAGATTAGGATTGAGTCTCCATTGAGGTTAACGACATGGCTTGGAATTAGATTCCAGAACAATCCTATGAGTCCCGATAAGTGGGATAATCCCAGGAATATCAGACAGTGTCTAACCAATGGATTTCTTATGTTTTCTAAGGACATCTAGAAGCATCCTCTCATGATTGGATTCAAGAGAAGAATAAATGAAAATAGGATGTTTTTGATTGTCCTCTAGGAAGGAAAACTTGAGTTCAATGGGAAGTTCCTTCAATTCAAGATCAGGTTGGTTCATAATTTCAATAGAAGATTGGGACATTGGATCAATTTCAATTTTGTTTCCTAGAGTTTTAGATAGGATTGAATCCCCAAATGTATAAGTTTCAGATACTAGATTGGCTTGATCAGATTTAGTGAAGGAATTTAGAGTGGTCTCCATGAAAGTGGTTTCCTGAAAGGTTTCACTGATTGTTGGACCTAAGAATTTATCATAAGAGAAATTTAAAAACCATTCAAGCCAAGGAGATAAACTTCCTTCATGTGAATAAAGAAATTCAATCTCATCCTGACTTAAATATCCATCAAATATTCCTTGATGTTCTATGGATTCATTATCAATGCTTCCTATCATGTTTAATTCATGAATGTCCTTATCATCCCCTATTTGTGAGCTTGCATTATAGATGTTCAAGTCTTGACTCATGTTTCCAAAGGTGATGGTCATGTTCCCATTTCGGACTCAGATAATAGATTTGATTGTTGCAAGGAAGGGATGAACAAGGATAATTGGTGTTTGTTCCTTATTTCCTAAGTTTGGATGGTTGTTAAGGATAATGAATTCAGCAGGGTAGATGAAGTTTTCAACCTT
Source organism: Viscum album (assembly GCA_963277665.1). Taxonomy (NCBI): domain Eukaryota; kingdom Viridiplantae; phylum Streptophyta; class Magnoliopsida; order Santalales; family Viscaceae; genus Viscum; species Viscum album. The sequence goes on from OY728163.1 coordinate 657,403,268, forward strand.
TACCAGAACATCCTTTAAAATTACCTTTGGAACCCTAATGCTACGATCAACAATTTGAAGTGTGACAGATGTGGGTTGGAGCTATTCTAGGTCTAACTGGCAGTACACAGCCTAGGGGATGATATTGACACTAGCACCTAGGTCACAAAAGGACTTGACAAATTTTCTCTCTCCTAGTTCAACATTGATGTCAGGGAAACCTGGGTCTTTAAACTTAGGAGGAATGGTCCCTTGAATGGTGGTACTCACATTAACCACCAAAAGGACTTAATTTTTATGTGAAAATTTTCTTTTAAAAGTGAAAAAGTCCTTAAGGTACTTTGAGTAGGCATGTATGGTTTGGATTGCATTGAGAAGGGGAATGTTCAACTTGACTTTTGAGAAGATTTTTCTCAATGTTTAACTCAATTCAGGCTTGGTTTCCCCCTCATGTGTTGAGGAAATGGAGCAGGTTGTGGGGTTGTTTGTTGAAGATTTGTTTCTTTTACAATGTTATCGTGTTTTTTAGTTTGATCATTTGGTTAATTTGAATTTTCATCCAAGTTTGAATCTTCAGATGGGTTTTGAATTAGTTGTTCAGGTTTCTCAAATGATTTCACACTTCTTAAAATAGTCACAACCTTTAGTTGTTCATGAGTTGTTTGAGTGAAACTTGACTCTCCCCTTGAATTTGAGGATGGTACTACTTGAGTAGGCATGGGTGCCTTTCTAGTTTTGATGGTTTTAAGTTCTTGTTTTTAGGGAAGAGACTTCTTAGTTCATTCTTTCCATTTGTTTGCATAGTTGTTCTAGTAGGCTTTGTGGAACAATTTGGGTTGGTTCTCGAAAAGATTGGTTTATCCCAGGGGGATATTTTGGAGGTGTTATGGTTTTTTGAAAATGGACCGGTGGCTGTTAGTATTGGATAGGTTGGGTTTGGAACTTGTTATGGGTTTGGTAGTTCTGATGGGGGTAAGGATTTTTTCCCGGTGGTTGGCTAGGTTGTTGGTTATCTTTCCAGCGGAAACCTGGGTGGTCATTATACCTTGGGTTGAAGTTGTTTTGGTATTGATGCTTTTTAAAGTTCAAAGCATTTACTTCCACTAGGGGTCCTCCTAAAAGAACATCTTTGATGGATGGAATGGTTGGGCAGTTGTCTGTCTTATGGTCATGTTTGTCACAAATTTTGCAAACAAGATCTATAGTTTGGATTTCATGGACTTTCCTAAGGTCTATCTCTTCAACCTTCCTAAAGAGTGTTGCGAGTTTAGACCTAAGGCTTTCCTCTTCTCTAAGTCTATGAATTCCAGTAGTTCTTTGTGGCTTTTAATAATAAGGTGAAGTTCTCCATTTTTGGTTTTGTTCAGCAAGGCTTTCTAGATACTCATAAGCATCATTTGGGGCTTTGTTTTTAATAGTTCCATTACACATCATGTCAATGAATTGTTTGTTCCCCGGACCCAACCCTTCATAGAAAATTATAACTTGTTTAGGAATAGAAAAAAATGGTGTGGAACCATGTTTAGAGTGTCCTTGAACCTCTCCCATGTTTCATAGAATGAATCTCCCTCTTTTTCAAAAAGTTTTGGATTATCTTTTTAAGTGCAATTGTTTTGTGGTGGGGAAAGTATTTTTTGTAGAATTCTCTTTGTAATTGGTCCCAAGAGTTTATGGATGATAGTCTCAAATTTTTTAGCCAATTTTTAGCTCTATCCTTTAAAGAAAAAGGAAATAGCCTCATCTTATCTGACTCTAGTTGATGTGGGGGACACATGGTTTCCATAATGCCATTGAACTCCTTAATGTGAAGGTAGGGCATCTCAGACTCCATTCCATGGAATGTGAGAAGATGGTTTAGGACATGGGGTTTAAAGATGTAGTTCGAATATTTTAGGGAGTTGTGTCTAATACATGAGGGGGAATTGGTTCAGGCATGTGTGAGGTAATCATTTATGGTTTGATCAACTGCATTACCCATGTTTGGGGCTGCCTCATTTGGGTTTCCATTTTGGTTTCCACCCGGGTTTATGAGTTGGTTTCTTTGAAGAACTTACATTTAAATGGGATCAATTTTGGACTCTAGAGTATTTGGAAGATTAGGATCTAATGGAAATATTTCCCTTGTTGTACTTGACTCCCCAACCCCAGGAATATCCACCATAACTAGATGGTTTGATTGATTGCGGGTGTAGGCAGACATGCGCCAAAAGAAAAAAAAACGAGAAAGGGAAAAGATAATAGAATTTGGATGAGAAAATAAGAAATGGGGTAGAATAGAATGGGTGTTTAGATTACTTACTTGGGTCCCTAGAAACTATGCCAAAATTTTATTCACACTCAAATTTACCCAAGAGATGAAGGTAGAACGATCCATGTAGTTTAGCTTGGGTTGTCGAATCCCCAAAGACTTAAAAAGAAACCTATAGAAACATACATTCTATGGACTGTTTTTGGATATGAAGTGGCCAAATTGGGTTGATTTTATATGGGTTTAAGTTAACTCTAAGACACTTAAGGTAATTCAATTTTAAAGTATGAGATGATCCTAGGTTATCACTTGGGGTGGATTGGATGCATTCCCTTTTCAACTATTTAAATTTCTTGTATTTGAGATGAGTTCATTTAAGAAGATCAAACCAAATCATCACTCACTGGTTTAATGCCTAGAAAACTTAATAATAATAACCTATACACTTGAAGGATCAAAGATTTGAGCACTCTAAGGTAACAGTTCGTATTAACACTTGAAGTGTGTGACCTTAAAATTCAATAAGGATGAATAAGTTTTAAAATCATCAAATAAAAATATCATTTAAAATAAGTGATTAGTGATTAAGGTAGTGATAAATAACATCCAATACAGTACCTTGATACTCCATTGTATCAACCCATAAGTGGGTTAGCCCTCCATTGATGCTATGGTTTCAATGGAAGCGCGAAGTAGACTCATAAGGGAGGAATTGGAGAAGTAAAAAAAAAATAATCACTCCACCATTGTGTGATAATATCACAAGGTTTGGTATGAACAAGTTCACACCTTTAAGCAAAAATATCAAATTTATTAGAATAAGAATGTAAAAAGAGAATATGAATAACTTTTATAAAGAATCTAAGGTATTTCAAGGAACTTACAATTGAGGGAAAGCGATTACAATATCAAATTGGCAGCATAACATTAAGATGAAAACAAAGCTAAAAAATGAAACACGCCTCAATCAAAACCGCCTTAAATAGTCATTTTGGGACCCTTGGGTCGACCCTAAAATAGTACAAAGCATCCCACTTGATTATGGTAGGCCCAGGGTGGTGGAAAGCTTGTGGAACTTCGACTTTTCCACTCTTGACCTGAGGTGGCAGCCGGCTTGCAACCACCAAACAGACACGCTTGGAAGACCTTCTAGATGGCATAATTAGAGTAGTCCATAGAAGAAGAAAATGGATCCCAGTATGTATCATAACCATATGTAAAGGTTAATCCCAAAATAGTTTATGGTTAACGATATATGTGTAAAATGGTGGGATGTTTTTCTGGGACGCAGAATCTAGCCCATAATTTTATCTTTAACTTGGGCCGCCTGAATAACCACAATGGAAACCGAATTAGCACTGACTTATACAGAATTATTTGTTCCTTTATATGTCTTATAGCATTCCATGAAATTTGGCCTTCATTGACCCTATATTTTGGGGCCCAAATTCTCATCAGTGGGCTGATGTCCAATCTGCCTTCTCCAGAATTCTTTCCTTTCATCGCCAAATTTTTCCATTATCCTTTATGAATCATCCATTGATACCTGAATGAAAAATGATCATATTTAAGTGTATATAAATTTAAAAAAATATCAAATTAAAATATGGATAATTAAAATCCTTAAACTCAGATGAATCTTTGGGCCTAAGTTGGTGTACATTAGCCAGGAAGTGCACAAATGATAAGAATGGATGTTCAAAATTAAAATCCACTAACTCAGGCCCATAAGATCAAAAATGAACATTTAATAACATTAATATGCAATTAAAATATGTATTTTTATTGTCTAATCATGATATTTCTTCTACATCATGTTTATTTTAGATTCTATAAAAAGGAAGGGATGAGGATTTAGATCAATTTCTCTCCCAAAAAGTTTTCTTCATATCCATAATTTTGATCCCCATTTCAATAATTTGGAGTTAAATAATTCATTTTAATAGTTTTGGGTAAATATATTTTTCCTTATATGGATCTACCAAAAATTGATGAACTTAAAAGATATTATTACTACTATTGATACTCTTATCTGAATGGATACGTAGATTGAGGCTGCTAGGTTTCGTCATTTTTTCTAAGGTCTTTGGTAAAGTTTATCTTTCCAATCCACTCATCCACAATGTGGTTATTTACACCAATGAAAATGATATAAATATGATGTTTTAATATAATAAGTTTCAAAAATCATTTTTTAAATGTGAGATGATTGGGAATGGTCTTGTGAATGATAAGAGATGTAAGGAAACACTTTCTTTTTTCAAGTTAGGAGGGTATGGTGTTTTTCAATATAGAATGAAGAGTATTCTTTAAAAAAAAAGGATAGAGGATAGTTATTTCTAGGGATGGTGAGGTTTTGATTAAGGATCATAGAATTATTATATCTGGTTCATATATAGAGAAATATAGTATCCCTCTAGCGGATGTTATTGATTCCTATATCCAATATGGTCCTAGAAATTTATTCAGGGTTTTGTAAGACCCCAACCTGCCTGAGATGATGGTTAAGGAGTGGAAATTCATTAATATGGGAGATGTCACCATGGAAAATTTTGAATATAAAACACCGGTTAATCCCTATTTAGTGAAGAAATATTAGCTGGTGATCACACCTATGAAGGATAGAGATGTCATTTTGAATAACCCTACTAAGGTGGTTAAGGTAATGGGGACCAGAATATCCAAGGATATTACTGGGATAGAGCATGTTATCATACCTCACATGTAATTGGTTCCTATAATCCACCTAGAGGATATTGATCCTTTAGTTTTGAATGAGAATGTGGATACATATCATCCCGGGGTCCTTGCAGAAAAGTATTAAACTATCACCCAAGTGCCCCATGATAAAAATAAGAAGAAATACACATGATAATAATCACTTAGTAGTGGGTGATGCTAATAAATTTAACCCACTCATTAGAATTTTTTGGGCTAATGATACTAAGTATTTTCATCCCATTGAGTCCGATGTCAATCTTTAGGTCTTTAATGTACAAAAACATGATAAATATGAGAACATGGTATAAAATATAAGTGAAAAGGTAAGATGGAGGAAGGTTAATGGGAAATGAATAAAGGTGCCTTCTGTGATGAAATAAAGGAGTATTCCCCATACAAGGGGTAAATCATATATAGAATTAGTATCATTTTCTAGAAATTCCAAGGGCTTAATAATAAGGATATATCATTAGACCATAAAAACTTCATTAAGAATCATAACCCCTTATTTATTTTCATTTCTAAACCCATGGAACAGTTTAAAATTTGTAATATTTTCAATTGGACCAAGGTTTACTTTGAGTTAGTTTCATATAACATTAAAACATCCATGGTGGAAACTCTCTATTTTCTCAAAATTAAAGACTTTAATTCTACCCTCATATTTATTGGGAAGAAATATATTACACTAAATATTATTCTTGGAATTTATAACTTTCTGGTATCTTTCATTTATTCCCATTCCTATTACCACAATAGAAGATAATTATGGACTGAGTTACTCTTAATATCCTCTAATTACAATAATAATTGGATTCTCATTAGTGAATTTAACTCTATCATTATCCTAGAGGAAAGAGAGGGGATAAGTATCTTATAGTGGAATATTATAATTTCCAATACTCCATTGATGAATTCTAACACTATAAAATTTCACTAACATGTGATAAATTTACTTGTTCATTCTTTACTATTAATGTAAGTCTAGAAAACAACATTGATAAGGTATTTATATCCCTGATGGGTGGAGAACACAACCATTTACTCTCTTATGGTGCCCTATTTAGGCTTTATTCTGATCATACCCATATTTCTATATCATTTTAAATTTTCACTAGGAAATATTCCCTACTTTTAGATTCAACAATGCATGATTTTCTCATGATGATTACAAAGAGGCATTCCAAAAGGCCTGGATAGTACAAGATGAAGGTAATTCTTTCCAAATAGTATTTAGGAAGCTAAAAAGGGTCTATATTTCTATTTTAACTTGGGATAATATATTTTATTAAATTTATATAATTAAATAAAACAATATGAGGTAAATCTTTTAGCCTTCTAGAACCTATATATTTCCTAAGACCTTACTATAAGTAGGAAATTTAGCTCTAGTGTAAGATGGATACTCTCCTTAACTATAAGTAAGGGATTTTAATGAAACAACTCAGTGTGAGGTGGATCAAAGAATGTGATATAATATATAATTTATTCCATTTGATGAATTGAAAAAATAAGTATAAATATACCTTATCAAAAATCACTATTAATGGTGGTAAACAATAAGAGGATTCTGAGATTAGAAATTCCTTGGTTTGTTATTTATCTCACCAATTTAATGAAAAATCAGCACCAAGTAGACTCAATTTGGTTTAGGTTATTGATTTATCCATCTATGAGATGTAAAATTCATTTTTGATGGCCATCCTCTAGGAAGAGGAAATGGAAGCTGCTATTCATTCCATTAATCTAGGTAGTTATCCTAGAATAGATGGTTTATCAAAAATGTATTTTATGCATTATTAGGATATTATATATTCTGAGATCTATTTTATTATCAAATAGTTTTCTGTAAATAATTTATTCCCTATATTACTAAATCACAGTTCATAAATCTCATCCCTAAGAATAATTATGCATTAGATGTTAGGGATTACAACTCTTGTTGTTCATAAAACCCTACTAAAAATTATTATCAAAATCCAATCTAGGAGGATTGGAGATATAGCCAAGAATATTATTTCCCCTAACTATTTTGGTTCCATTACAAGAAGAAATATTCAAAACAACCTGTATACAACATCATAGGGTGTGAGAATTCGTTATAATAAATCAAGGAACAATAATATTCCCCTCAAAACAGACATTTATAAATATTTTGATATCCTTAGTTGGGAATTTATCCTTAATATTCTTTCCTTATATGGATTTTTTAGAGATTTACCATGATCATTCATTTACTTCTCATTATCTCAAGGCTATCTATCATTTTGAATGGGTCTCCCAAGGGATTATATAGCTTCTCTAGAGGGATTGTGTAGGGAGACCCTCTCTCTGTCCTTGTCTTTATAATCCTGGAATATTACCTAATTAAATAAACCCTCAAGTATATAGACTCTAGTCATATCATTCCTATTAAATCTAAAAAAATCCTGAGGCCCCAAATTATATAATTTAGGTAGCTCACATTCTTATCTTTTGTGAGGCTAGTGATCTTACCTTTCCCACTTTTCAATGAATTTTGAAGCGTTTTAAGGATATTTATGGAGTAGTGATTGGTTAAAGAAAATCAATGGTTGTGTTTGGAAAATTAATTTCATAGGGAAATAAAAGACATGTAAACAACACTTAAAATTCTAGTCATGGTACTTTCCCTAATAACTATTTGGTTTTTACATTTTTTTGAGGAAGGATAAAATCTTTCCTTCTTGAAGTATTTACATACAACCATACATCACAACTTAGTAGTTGGAAGGGAATAACCCTATCTTAATCTTGTATAATATTCTTTGTTAAATTTTTTATTTATTTTTTATTTTTTCATTCCTTTCATATTTACCACTACCCAAGTCAATATATTAAGAGTTTAGATTCTCAAATTCAAAATTTTATTATGACTAGATTTGTGATTGATAATTTTTTTTCACTTTTTCATGGAAGAAGTGCTTGAGACCCACAAATATGGGTGAAATGGGAATTAAAAACCTTATAATGTTTTACTCTTCCATGATAAGGAGTTATAATTGGAATGAAATGTGCTCCAATAGTGAGTCTACTAGATTATTAAACCAATTGATTATTAGAAGACTTTATAGTGGAAGCTTTTCTTTTATGATCCTTTTGATCTATCTAGATATCAGGGAATCATTTCTAGATATTATGAAAGAATTTATTTAGATCCCCTTAAGAAGGTCATCGCTGAATTTCTGGAATACTATATGGGTTATGAATAGGCTTGTGAAATAATATATATTTAATTCTTTACTAGGTGGTCTATCTATTAAGCTAGTGATGGAATTGATGACTAAATTTAGTCTCTTTATTACAACATATTTTACAACAAATCCATAATTTTTACTTACTAATGATGTATAAGGGATTCTGGTGTCCTTATCATTTGTTTTTTTAATGAAGGATATTTTAGAGGTTCCTTTGAGGTCTGAATCCCTACTCAACCAAGTGGATGGGAATATTCAATAAGCCTGTCATTCCCACCTCTAGATAGATTTTAATATGGAATATCTGGAACAATAGTATTCATATAGATAATAGACTCAAGGTCGTAGGTTTGAAGACTACATCTATATGTGTTATTTGTTTTATGAGTGATGAGTACCTCTAATATCTATTTCTTTAATATGATCTTATTAACATTATCTTGATGCATCTCTCTTCTATCTTTCACTATGAGTTTAATCTTGCTGGTGGTTTCTCTATCATCATGTATAACCTTCTCAGCCTGATGTTAAGTGATCATCTTATGAATCTCATCCTTATGGATATTACTTGAATAATTTCTCATTTATGGAATAATATAAATGGGGGTAAGTTTTATAGTATCTTTCATGATCCTCTAATCCTTTAACGCTCATAATGAAGGACATTAGGGTGAAATAAAATCTCCCAAAAGGTTTTTTGAACAATTAAATGAAAGTCATCATCACCACATGGATTCATGGAGAACTTGTAATACAAAGGAATCCATGCCAACCTAGGTTTATTAGTTGGAATCTTCTCAATCGGCATGACAATAAAGAATACATAGGGGGGGGGGAGGGGGTGAATTATGTTACTTAAAAAACATGATAGAAACTAAACTTTACTCTTTAGACTAAAGTGATTATTTCCTTCTCTCTTAAAGATGAGTAAGAAGTGGAAAAAATATTGGAAAGAACACAACGATGTATATTGGTTTAGGGAAAAATGATCCCATAATCCACTCCAACAATGCTCTCTCCACGAGATTAGTGATTTTTACTAGCATGTCCTTTTACTAGGGAATTCTATAACCGAGTGTAAGTAGTTGAACCTTTATAATAATGATTTTACAGGGCCTTTTAGTTCTTTTATAGGGAATAAAATTATGCACAACTTAATATGAGAAACTGACACTCCACTAATGACTAAATATGAGAAACCAATACTCTTAAACAAATAATAGATTTAGATGTAGATGTTGAAACTACTTCAGTACACATTTGCTGTAGGAACTGATAGTTGTATACGATCTTCATCAAAACATAGAAGTTGAAAAATATTCTTCAACATAAAATAATATTTCTTCAGACATCAGTTGATAAAACACAAGGTGGATGTTCAAAAATGTATTTTTATAATATTTTTCTCTAAAAATTACTTTTTTGAATTGTAATAAAATATTAACAAAGGAATATAGTAATAAAAGTCGATAAAATATACAAGGATACAATCATGTATGTCTCCAAAGTGTATCTCTAGAAGAAATGAAACATTCTTATTTTTCATCTCACATCTCTTTCATCAGAAGAATAACACATGCATATATATACAAGATGAAAATATCATTATTTATCATGATATTAAAATTACTTTAGATCAAATTACTCTATAAATATCACATGGTAAATTAAAATTATTTGAATTCCAAACATTCAAAGAAAGTCAGAACTTCCCTTATAAATAGAAAAGATTTAATATGTTGAACATGATCTTTTTAATCAATATTAAAAAATAAATAAAAAAGACATTTAATCCTGGAGAGACCAATGTAGAAAATGAGGAAGTAATACATAATTCAAAACACCGCATTTGAAAAAGTCAAATGTAGGGTATTTTTGCATAGTGATAAACTCCAAAAGTAATGCTTATAGTGTATAAATGATTACAAATATAGGTATGATGAAAAAAGTTTTGTTCCCCAAAAATTGGGTTTCATACAAAATTACTATTTCTAATCTATAATTTTATTCCAAACATATAACATACAAACCATACATTACTCTTAAAATGTATAATATAAAGAGTGTTTCAATATTACCTTTAAAACACATCCAAAATACATTTCCTTTGAGAAATAAAATATCCACCCATGGTTAAAGACTGAATATGCTTCAAGAATAAAAATAATTATTCTAGTAATTATTATCTTGAAATTAACTTAAATTAACTAAATTATCATCATAAATGTGGGTGTTTGTGATAATCAAAATAAAAAAAATTAATGAAATTTTTGAATCAACTCATGCTCAACAATCACTCCCTTTTTGATGATCCCAAAACCCATCAAGAAAATATTAATATTAAAAAAATTAATAAATGAAATTATATAAATACGAGAAGAAATAATTTTTAATAAAATATATCCATTAAAAATAAAATGATTTTTATGATTAAATTTCTTATATATATATTTTTCTTATATATTTTTGGTTTCCATTTCCATATATTTTTCATAATTATCTTTCCCCACAAATTTTTCAATAAATAGTTCATATATTTATCCATAAATTTCTCTTCTATTTGTGATATCAAAAGTAATCAAGGAAAATTTTAATTCATTTTTAATTCAAGAAAAATATAGAATCAATACATAAACTAATAGGAAAAACATTCTTATAGGTTACAAAGGCGAAGAAGAACCCAATATTTTGGAAGGTTAAAATGGTTCTTCTCCAATATCCATACTTAATACTTTTTCACCCACATTAACTAGAACTATTGAAATCAATTCTATTTCCCTTTAAATAACTGTAGATCTTTTAACCATCGATGAATATAAGAACTATTTATCTAAAAAATCTTTTATCTCACCAAGATCTAACTTAGTAACAAATTATCATCTAAGTGTCTCCATTTTAATTATCATCTATACTTTAAACATATCAATGTATTCTTTATAAATTTATATTTCACTCAAATTTTGATAATTTCTTTAAATAATGTCAAAAACTATCTTTGAAATATAATATTTTTCCATCACGTCATATGATTTTTAGAATCTTTTTGATCTTCAAGAAACTTCACTATTTCTTCATTAAAATGACTAAACTTAGACATAAAAGGTAAAAATATTATTCCATCTTTAAAAAATTGAGAAGATTAAACTTCTAGTTCTCTAAAACCATGAATTTTTGTATATTTAATAGAAGATTATTCTAAGTAATCCTTGATAAATGAAATTAAATATTCTACAAAAAAATTAGAAAAAGGAATTAACTCACTTTATCTTTTGAGAAAAAAATTTATTAGAGATTGAAGTTTTAGATCTATTCATATTACTCAAACTAGTTTCTTTATAAGTATTTGGGATTGGAATTTCAAATAATGAAGACAAAAGGTTTATGAGGGTTCCAGAAAAATATTCTAGGATTTGAAAGAGTAAGAAGAAAAATTTCATTATGATATTTTATAGGTGAAATTTATAATTCTTGATCTAAAATATAGATTAATCCTTTTAGTTTTTAATTTTGAAAATATAGTTTATATAAGAACACTATTTTGAAATAAAACATTATGCAATTGATTAAAATTTTCGATAAAAATAAATTTCAAAACTAATTTTTAAAAAATGAAGCATTAAATAAAAAACATAGTTTTTCATTAAGATAAAGCTATAGTTCTTCAGATAATTTTAAATTAATATAAGTAAGTACTACACACTCCCCCTTAATTATAACTTTATCTAAGATATTGTTTTTAACTGAGATATATAATTTTTTATAGAGATTTGAATACTTTAACAATTTTGATAGATATTTTAACATATAATTAAATAATTTTTTTAAATAAGATGTATAATGTAATAATTTTTTTTAATAAATTGATTATTTTTAAAAATTTTATAGTGAGAAGAGTTTCAACAGTTTTAATCATGATGATAATAAATATTCTCACTCATGTATAAACCATTTAATTAATTTAAATTGAATATTAAGATGGAAATGAAATATTTCCATGATTAACTATTCCTTATTTATGAATTTTTTATTCAAAAATAAATTTTGATAAATTTAAAGTAGCCACAAACTAATATAAAACTTAATTCAAATGGTTAAAACCTATAATATATCAAATAATAGTTTATTTTCTTACCCATAATCTTTTGATTTCGGTAGTGTTGGAAACTGAATATTGAGGTAACCAAATTGGTTTATTTTGAGTAGAGAATATATAATTAATGTTAGAGAACTTATTTAAATAATAAACATCATTGATACCAAAAAATTGATGTTTTCTAAAGTATCATTCATTTTTATAATTTCTATTTACTCCACAGTGAAAACATTTAACAGTAGATATTCACTTGATCTTTGAACTAGGAACATGATAATTTTTATATAATTTAGGTTCTTCTCTATTACTATTAATCCCATGTTTAACTTTATTATTAGATTTATTTTTATTAATAATTTTATTTATATATTTTTCTCCTTTAATAATCATACTAGAGTCTTTTTTTATTGTATTAACTTCTTCTAATAGTTCCTTAATTTTATTTTCCAACAAAATAAAAGAAAATTTTGATCTGAAATCTGAAATATATTTTATTAAACATTCCATATTATTATAAATAGTATCAAAAGATTTTATAATATTTATATTCTCTTATTTTAAAGATTAAAATTTTTCTTGAAGCATGAAACAATATTTTTAATTTATATCATAAGAAAAATTTTCTAAATCAGAATTTTGAGAGTAAAACGTGTATACCACACCCACATGAGCCATAAGGCATAGATTTCCAATTTTATTTTCATGATCATCTTTAGAGTTTGCAGTAGATTCATTTATTGAATCAAAAGTATCACTCAATTTAGTCTTCATGAATTTATTTCATTTCATTTTATAATTTTCTTTCCTTGGATATTTAATTATAAGATAATTAGACTTTGTGTGAATGTTATACTTATATTCATAAAATCTTCCTTATTTATTCCTTATCTAATTATTTCTGTAAAGTTTTCAAAATATCTTAGAAATATATGATAATTCATTTCATAAATCTGGATTACTCAAATCAGATGATTAATCTATATTAGTTTTAAGTGAAACATCTTAATTTTTGATAGAAATATGATTTTCAGCTTCAGGTTTCATCTCAACTACATACATCATCGAAATTACAATCATTTCTTTCATTTTAAAATTTTTAACAAGTCTATATTGATGAATAAAAGTAGTGATTCCAATCCTATAGAGGGTAAAACTCTTAGAACTTTTAAAGACCAATCTAATTGTTTAATTTATTCTTCCAAGGCAATAATATAATTGAGAAATTATTTTAATATTCTATTCATCTATGTCATTCTCTCATATTCATGCATCCTAAATGTATCAAATTTCATTTTTTAGTATTTTAACTTAGTTTTTTGACAATATTAGTTCATTCATAAGAAACAGGAATAGTCATCCACATCTCATATGCAGTAGCACACTAAGAGACACAATTAAATTCATTAATTCATAATCTATAGACTATGATGATCCATGTCTTTATTACACATTAGTTCATGATTTATTAAATCAGAATACACATAATAAAACCCATAAGATGAATAATAATTGTGTATTTGTGAAATTAGGTACATTCAATAAAAATTTAAAATTAGGTGGTTCATCTAAATTATTGAAACCTTCTAAAACAATCTCATAATATTCTACCATTCTAAAAACTGTACGAGATAATTTGAGGACATACATAAGAAAGGGGTGAGATATAATGCCTAGTAAGGGAATAACTAAAGAATAACATTAATAAAGTATTAAATGTTAGTTAATATGTATTTCAATGGGACATAAAAGTGATGAAAATTATAAATATGAATAATGATGCATGATATGGAATGATAACATAAAGGTAATATGGGAATGTGGCAACAACTTTAAAGATGACATCATAAACATAGGTCAATGGTAACCTACAAGACGCTATAAAATGATGGAAAAAGAACCACAATTGATTAGGTTCACTCCATAATCCTATAAATGACATCACATGAGACTAAAATATTGCCCAATTCATTGGATCACTATTTGGGTTCACTCATCATAATCATACCATGTACACACATAAGTGTGACACATAAATTATATAAAAAAGAACATATTTCATCAAATTTAATCTGTTGATTAAGGATTGTGGGTTAGATAAATGGAAGTAACCAATAAATTATGTATAGGTACACCTATTTTAATACCATTGAGTGGAAATAGGTATGAGTATACACCTAAGAAATTTTTGGCATTGAAAATCATATTGATATTTTAGACGCATAATGGCAGTACATGACGATTCATAAAATGGTTCAATGAGAGGGAAATGGATCTATAATAACTTGGAAGTTAAAAGGAAGGTATGATGTATATGCAATAACCTAATACAACATGAATTTTTTTGAATTAAAATGAATAAGATAAGGAGGCGTTTGAATAAAAACATGACATGGAAATATCACAGGATAAATTCGATAGTATAATGGTTATACATAATGAATCGTGGGAGGGATTAATGAGAGTGAAATGGGCCACTCATCACTTGGAAATCATAAGTTTAGTAATTGGTATGTGTAAATTCATATCCCATAAATATGAATTGGAAGAAAAAGTGTATTACATAAACAAGGTTCTTAATTCGAGAGGATAAAGAGAGGATCCCTAACCTAGAGAGGGTGATTCAAAAATCTTCGAAGGAACTTATTGAGAGCTTGGGGGAACATTGGGAGGACTCTAGACAGTGTAGGTTAGATTAAGGATATGATACAATGTTTTTTAGTGAAGAATAATGGGATTATGGGTGAGGTTATATAGGAAAATAGAGTGAAGTTCATTTTTATTTCCCAAAATTAGGTTTTGGACTCTACATAATAAAGTAATCAAAACAAAAAACCTTCCCATGGTTTTTGAATGTGGTTTCTACAAAATAAAAGTGATTTTAATTATTTTATAAGGCCAATTTATGAACACAATAAATTATTACCCATGGTGATGTGGAAGTGAGTTATGTTTCAAAAAAATTGATTTTAAAACCTTAAAATACAATATAGGTTTTGAAGGAATCATAAAGGAATTATAAAATTAATAAAATAATCTAAAAAATACATTATTTTAACATGAAAAAATAAATTTGGTATTGGATACCCTTTTTAGAATTTATTACAACTATTTTGGGTCATTATTATGTCATAATACATACTGTATATTTATACAATATTTAATTTTTACCCAAAAATTTGATTGTCTTAGAAAAGAATGAAAAATTCACTATTTTATAATTTCAATGTGTTGATTAAAAAAAAATCTATTTTATCAAAATAATTTTCTAAACATATTAATTTTACTTTTAAAACAATAATCAACATTTTTTGAGATATGTTGTTTTTTCAATAATAATAGTTTTCAAACCCTTAAAAATTACTGTTGACTTCATAAAAATTATATTATCATTTATATTTAATAAAATTTATTTAATATTAATATTTTATTAAAATATAATTTATTATTAAAATTCATGAATTCATCAAAAAGGATTTTCTTAATTGAAATATCTTATTATACAAAAATAGAATTTGTGTCTTATCGTATCAAAATCTAATTTTTACCAAAATAATCTATTAATTATTTAAAAAGAAACAAAAAAATATATAATAATTATTATCTTAAAATTAAAATATAAATATTCATACTATTAGGATTAGTTTTTTTAGATTCCTTATTAAAGTATTTATACATTAATTTACCTATTTTTTTAGCATGGTAATAAATATTTACTACAGTTACTATTCATATTGTTCAAAAGTTAAGTTTAGCTTATCTACTAATATTAATTATCATTATTACAAATATTGAATAAATTTAATAAAAAATAAACTCATATAGGTGGAAGAATTTAATTTAAAATAAAATCGGTAAGCGTGGTGGAAATTGGTTTTTCTGAAAATTTCATTTTATCAAAGAAAAGACGATTTTACTTTAACTATATAACTAGTAGTACTAATTATATGAATTTAAATTAATAATGATAGATATATGATCCATATATTTAATTTAAAGAATTACATATTATGGGTTATTTTTAATTAATTAAAATGCAGTAACATTATGCATTTTAAAATATTGTTCATAAAAATGTGTTTTCAAGACTAAAAATAAACTTATACTAAAATATGGTATAAAGATGATTTAAATGAAATTAACTAAATTAAATATAAAAATAATAATATATATTACTTTAAAATAAAATTAAAATAATAATGTTTCTTTTAAATTACTTAATTGATCAAAAGAAATGATAGTTTTGCAAAACATTCAATTTTTTTTACTATTCACTGAATATAAATATTTTCTAAAAAAATTAAAAATTTTATCCTAAGTTAATTTTGATATAATGATTTAAAAAATGATTTTAATTTTATGAAATATATTTTATAAATTTTCTAAAATTTAATTATAATATATTTTCTCAAAAGTAAATAAATATTTTTTTGAAGAAAATGTATATTTGAAATATAAAATGACATTACTAAAAATTGTGTGATTATTTAATAAGATTTTATAAATATATTTTTTTGAGTAGGAAATTTATATATATATATATCATAATTTAGTTTATCCTATTAGTATCCACAAATTTAATGTCTAGGTTATAAACTTCATATTTAAATAATCATTGTTTGTTTTGGTTTGGTGTTATGTATTGTATACGCTATCGAAAATAATTTTATATTTTAAAAATTTGTGATGTTACATTATTTCCCCCTTTAAAAAATTTTTCCATCGCAATTTGAACTTGATCTTGGTAATCACTGATTTTAAACTATAAAATAACTTTATTGAAAACCCACACTATAAAAAGGTCTAATAAAAATACCACTTAAAAAGAGATA
The DNA here is from genome assembly GCA_963277665.1 of Viscum album. Lineage (NCBI taxonomy): Eukaryota > Viridiplantae > Streptophyta > Magnoliopsida > Santalales > Viscaceae > Viscum > Viscum album. The sequence goes on from OY728163.1 coordinate 657,420,353, forward strand.
AAGGGAAGTATGAAGGTCATCACATAACTAGGTTTCGAAGTATGAGAACATTAATGGGAAGTAAAAAATATTAACATGGAAGAAAAAAACTAATTCCCAAGAACTAATAAAGAGTGGCAGAAACAAGCATGGAACCATAAATATTTGATGGGTGACAAGACCATCAATTCATCAAAAAATGATCATAATATAAAAACATTTTTAGGATTATTTTTCTAGAGTTAAGGAATTAATTTACCTTATAGACTGGGAACATGAGGAAATATACTTACTTGAAAATTATAATTTCATAATTTAATAAGATTCATATAAAATATCATCTTTTTCTCCAAATGATGATCACTTTTAAACTATTAAACACATAAAAAATATTCCATTAACTTATAAATGTAATCTATTCCTTAACTTATGAACTTATAGTCTCCAATATAAGTTATCAATGATTTATTTACTAACATAAAATCATATGGAATTTGTGTTCCCTTAATAATGGTTCATAACAAGCTTGTAAATTTACCAAATCGTATTTGCGGGTGTTTCAAACCAAGCATGCAATAAGGACTATTGTCATACATGAGTTCCAAATCGAGTCTATCTCAATATGGTGTTTTTGAGTGTTACCACTAGGCACATCTATTCCAAATCCACATCAACTTGTAGTATCCAAAAATGGATATATTTTCTTGGAAACCACTTACTCTATATTTTACCAAATATTAGGGATGTTAGCTTATGTTTAGTCTTATCCCAAACAGTTTCATTGGAATTTTATAATCCTATGCACAAAAATAACTAGAATATCCTCTAATACCAACTATTGTTGTCTGTAATTATTTCAAGTGGACTATAATTTATACCTATCAAGGCACACCATGGGAGGATACACCTACTAGGTGGGACAAAACACCATAAACAGTGGCATCCCTTTCCTCATGAAGCCCTTGGACAGAGAGAAATTCATTATTCAAAGTTTACATATAAGATTTCCTAAGGATCAGATAACCTCCTTTTCCTCTAATGCCAACTATGACAACCCATGTATTTATTACACATTAATTCATGATTTATTGCATAATAATACACATAATGCAACCCAAAGTATCGATAAGATGAGTGTATTTTGGTAATTAGGTACATTACATATAAATTTAAAAATATGTGGTATATCTGCACTATTAAAAACTTTCTTAACGTTCTCATAATATTTTATCATTCTTAAAATTGCATAGGATAACCTAGGGACATACATAAGAAATGGGTGAGCTATAAAGACCAATAAGGGAGTAAAAAAATAATGACATGAAGAAAATATTATATGTTCGACAATAAGAATTTTAATGGGACATAAAAGGGATGAGAGTCATAAATATGTTCAATGAGGCATGATATAGAATGATAACTTAAAAAGGAAACCTGGGAACGTGGAAATAACTTTATACTTGAAATCATAAACATAGGTCAAAGATAACCAGAAAGAAATCATAACATGGTGGAAAAATTACTATAATGGATTAGGTTCAATCCCTAGAACTACACACGACATCTCATGAGGCTAAAACATTACCCAATGCATTAGAGTGCTATCTGGGTGCACCCATCACTATCATATCATGTACATGCATAAGTGTGCACATAGATCATATAAAAAAAGAATCACTACCACAAAAACAGTTTTTACCAACGCCAACCTTTATCAGCGCTAACAAAAAAGCGTTGATAAAAGAACCCCTTCATCAGCGTTTTTTTAGTGCTGATAAAGGCACCCCTTTTATCAGTGCTTTTTTGTTAGCACTGATAAAGGGGGGACTTTATCAGTGATTTTAAAAGCATTGATCAAGGGTTGACTTATAAAAAAATTAATTAAAAATAATATATTAATATATAAATATATAAATATAGATATATTGATTTAAATATAATATATTATTTTTAAATATATTTTAGATAAGTATAAATATACATTTACACTTAATATACTTAATATATAATATATTTAGTGAAAATGGCTTATAAAAAAATTTAATTTTTTTTAATTAATAATTTTCTAATTATTATGGAGTAATAGTAATTTAATAACAATTTGAAGAGTAAAAAATAAAAAAAATAAAAAAAGATCCAAAATATGTTGAAAACGCAACTCGAACTTCAAACGACCATAAATTTTGATCCGGGTGTCCGTTTGAGCTCTACAACATATCAAATCAAAGCCTGCGATGAGCTCTACGTCGTTATGATTGGGATCTCTTGGTCAAGGTTTTTCCGATGCCAAAAGAGGCCCAGAAGGCCTCCAAAACTGAGTTTTTAGTTGGGGTACCCCAATCTTTTAACATTTTGTGGATTTTCAGCCTCGTTTAAGGGGGTATTATTGGCTTTTTTTGGTGGGGAATAAATTTATTCCAAGGTATTACATTCATATTGATATTATGTCTTTGAAATTTCATCGTTTTTTATAATTAATTGCTATTTATAATCAAATATATAACAATATATTCAAATTTTTTATATATTCACACATAAAAATTTAATTATAAATATAAATAATAAAATATATTTACATATAAAATATATTAGATTTATATAAATAATAACTAATATCCATTTTATTTAAAATACAAATATATGAATATTTATATACCTATATATTAATCTAACAATATATATATATATATTAATCTAACTATATATATATATATATTAATATAACTACATATATATATTAATATTACTATAAATATATATATTAATATCACTATAAATATATATATTAATATCACTACAAATATATATATTAATATAACTATATATATATATATATTAATATAACTATATATATATATTAATATAACTATATATAACTATATATATATTAATATAAATATATATTACTATCCGAATAAATATAACTAAATATATATATATATATAAATAGAGATATATATTAATATAACTATATATATATATTAATATGACTATATATATATTAATATAACTATATATATATATATTAATATAAATATATATTATTATATGAATAAATATAACTATATATATATATATATAAATAGAGATATATATATTAATATAACTATATATATATATATATATATATTAATATAACTATATATATATATTATAATATAACTATAGAGATATCATGAATTGGAAAACAAATCAAAATAGAGAAGTGGTAAGAGCTTAGGCGCGCAGGGGGGAGGTCTCGAGTTCAAATCCTGGTGGAGGCAGGGGCGTGCGCGCATGGGAGAATATGGGAGAAAGCACTGTTAAAGGGTGGAGGGGGTGTGTGGGGCGCTGTAGGGGGTGGAAAAGAACTGTAAAAGGGGGGGCTCAACCGCTATAAAAGCCCCCCCAATTGGCAGTATTTTTTAATTTTTTAATTTTTTTTTACATTTTATGAGCGCTTTTAAAAAAACACTGATAAAAGGGGTCCTTTATCAGCACTAAAAGGAAAGCTTTGTTAAAAGTCCCCTTTATTAGCACTTCCTTTATCAGCGATTTGTTTTAGCGCTGATAAAAGACCCCTTTTATCAGCACTTTTTTTAGCGCTGATAAAAGGGGCCTTTATCAGCGGTTTTTGGAGCACTGATAAAGGGGACCCCCCCTTTATCTTCGCTGGCATTAATAGCGCTTTTCTAGTGCTGTTAAAGGCCATTTTTAGTGCTGATAAAAGCCGTATTTGTAGTAGTGAATATATATCTTCACATTTAATCACATGATTAATGATTGTGGGTTACATAAATAGAAGTAAGCAATAAATGAAGTATAAGTACAACTTGGTAAATAAACTTGAGTGGAAATGGGTACATATATATAACTCATAAATGTTCAGCATAGAAAATCACAGTGACATTTTGGCAGAAAAATGACAGTTCATAAAGATTCATAGAATGGTTTAATGAGATAGAAATGGGTTTATCATCCCTTGGAATTAAAAATGATAGTATGAGGGATATGTAAGAACATAATACAACATTAAAATTTTGGAATTAATTTGAATAAGATAAGGAGGGAGTTTGAATAAAAAAATTTCATGAAAAAATATGAAGATAATTTCGGTAGTAGAACAGGGGTACATAATGAATCATATGATGGATTAATGAGAGTAAAAGGGGTTAATAACCACCTGTACATCATAAGGTAAGTAATGGGGACGTAGAAAATTATATCCTATTAATAAGAATTGGAATAAAAACTGTATTATAAAAATAAGTTTATTGAATTGAGAGGCAAAAGAGATGATCCCTTAACTTGAGAGGGTGATTCCAAAAGCTTGGGAGGAGCTTCTTGAGAGATTGGTGTGTAATAACCCAAAATTTTATCAATGAAAACTTCCTTCTTATAATTATTAAATATAATATAAATAACATATAATAAAAAAGAGAACACAATACAAAAATGTTAAATGAAGAATCAATTGAATAATAGGTATTTCTAGAAGTTAAGGAATACATATTCATGGAATAGTAACTCAAACTTTGGAAGAGTAATGCAACCATTAGGAATAGTAATCTAACCAATACAATAGTATCCCAACATATGAAAGTATAAATTATATTTTGGTATCTTATGAATGAAAATATTATATATTTATTACATGATATAAGTAATTAAACGTTTTAGAAATGATGAATTAATTATTGGTATTTTTATAAGTTAAATATATTTAATTAAACTTTTATAATTAATATAATGATTTAAAAGAAAACCTATTTTCATAAAATTTATTAATAAATTATTATTATTTTTTCATATTATTATAATATTATTTTAGGAGACTTTAAGTAATTTTTCGAAGTGTCATAAAATTGGTTATAATATTAAAATTAGTATTTTTTGAATAAATTATGATTTTAATTAAAAATTAAATTTATCATATTTAGAAAAATATTTTCATAAAATTTAATTAATTTTTTAATTCTACATGTTTAAAAATTGTTAGGGTGAATTTCTGGGATTATTCTAAAATACTTAAATTTTTGGTGAATAGTAAAATATGATAATTTATTATAAAAACTAAATACATGAATTTTTGAGTCCTTTTTATTGTAAATCTTAAGTAAGAAAAAAATATTGAACTCTCTTTAATTATTTAAATATAATTAGTGAAAATTTTCACACTATTTATAGTCTAGAGCCAAAATAATAAACTAATTAATAAAATAATCAGAAAACACCCCTATCCTCCCATATAAATACCACCCATCACCACCTATGCTCCTCAAACCTTCCAAAAAATAAAGAAAGTCCAATATATAACCAATACACTTCCAATTAACCTCACCCAAGTATAGTATCCCTTGGTGTAATTCCCCGACCCCAGAAGCTCAGAGATGAGGCATTATTTTATTACATTGGCATGGTTAGAAGGAATCAAATCCCGAAGGACCTGTTAGTTTACCAGACTTGGAAATATAGATTACATAAATGATACCCAAAATACATTGGTAAATATAAAATAAAAACATGACATATAATAAATAAAATAAACTGCATCCTTGAATGATTATTCAAAGAGTTCTTCATAATCTAGAGAAAGGAAACATAATAAGGGTGAGCTCAAATGCTCAGTAAGGGTAAGAAAAGAAAAAAAAATAATGAATCAAAAGGAATAAATTTACATGGAAAGGTAAATAATTGATAAAAAATTCCACTCAAATAATAGGATAAGAAAATATCAACATGTAAAGGTAAGAAGTTGGAAACACATTCCATTTAAACAATGAACTGAAAATGAAATGCATTCATAGATATGTCAATGTAAAATTTCATGCATGAATAATAATAATCAAATTATCAATAAAGTAAATTCTTTGTTATTATAAACCTTGTTTCCCAGGAACATGATATATTTAAAATCAAGATAAAGTTAAAATATTTCAATTTTGACCAACTAATTCGTCTCATGAGACTATCGATGCATCAAGGGGCTTTCATTAACAGATCCCAAACCCATAGGTCTTACCGTAAACAGTCCCCAACCAGTATATTGAATTTACAAATCATTCCTCATATCGAATAAATAATGTTCCTATTAAATATCCATATTTAATAAATAATATTCATTTAGCTATAATACCTCAAAGAAGGGTAAGTAACAACAAAGGTTGTAGACATTAAATCATTCTTGAGGATATATAATTTTTAAATATTCCAATGTGTCCCATACCAATTTGAAACATTTAAATCACAATTTCCAGAAAGGTATGACATTAAATGAGACTTAAAATATCATGATAATTAGGGTATTCATGATATAACTTCAAAAGTCTATTATATGCACAAAATAAAAGTGAATTGGATCTTATTAACAGATAAGTCTCAATGGAATGTAAATTGAGATGAAATTCCCTTACCTTAAACTTCTTTTTTGTTGTGTGGTCTTTATATTCTTATATATTGGATTAAAATATGTTAATAATTAATATCATAACCATACTAATATTTTTAATATCATATATTATTTCCTTACAATGTTTTATGACCTGTTTGTTAACAATATTTCATTATTTGGATCATTTCATTTGTTAATTGCCCAGTTTTCTCATGTATGTTTTGACGTGTTGTTTTTTTGATCTTATTAATTGGATCAGGGTTTCATCAGATCTAAAATTTAAACCATGATTTAATTATTATATATATTCAGTACATATGTATTTATAGTATTTCATAATATATGGAGTTTAGAAATCAATTGCACCATTCATTGAGACGGTAGACCGTACGTATGCATTAATGATACTTTAATTTCCCTGATTTATTAAAAGAATGAAAAATAAATGAAAAATATGTATATTATAATTATATTATCATATATATGTTATATATGTTACATAATATTAATAAAATAATCCTTTATACCTTCTATGTAGGGCATGAACGGGTCACATCACTTTGAGGGGGCGGTAGTCCACACTTCGTCAAATGAAATTATAATATTTTCAAAAGTTGGAAATAATTAAGGTATGTTCTAAATAAAAATTACAGAATAATAAATTAATTATAAATATCATATATAACATATATAAATATAATATCCATCCTAATGAACAATCATCGTTTTGTGAGGTAGTAGTTCATCGTACATAGAAACAATATGTTTGTAACCTATTAGATGGAGGTGTATGTAAGTGTTGGTAAAAATATTAATATAGAAATATCCTTTTATATTTAGGATACTAGTTTTGTTATGTAATCATTGAATAAGAATATTATAGGGAGTGTAGAATTAAAATGAAACAAAAAATCTTGAGAGAAGTCGTTACCTCTTAATCGGGTAACTTCTTTTGATTTATAACAAAAGGATTCATTGTAAATCATTCTTCCTAAAGGGAGTATTCTAGGTCTATGGGAGGGATCTTTGGAGACTATTTTGTTAGGTCTTGGCCAAACATAAGTGGCTTGATAGGTGTGAATATGTGGGATATGTGGTTGCCTTTTATTGGGAAGGAAAAGGAATTAGAATTTTTGGAAACAAGTATGGTGTACACATGATATTACCAAAAAATATTCATAAGAAAACAAAAAAACATTAATAATGGAAGGTTCATGGCCAAATTATGTCCACCCAAATGGGTTTGGGTAAGTGGATATGTCATTTGGGCCATTAAGTTAAAGGTTTATTCCTTTATTAAGTTTAATTTGACATTAATAATTATAATTAATTATAATTACTTTCATTAATATTTCCTGAAAAAATAAGTTGAAATTATTAGAAATTATGAATTATGATAATTAAAACCATGTAATCCATTTTTCCAAATTAAAATCACATAAGTGGTAGAAATTATTTTAAAATTCATCCTGTAGGCAGGACGACATTGCATGTTTTTGAAGTAAAAAACATCAAAAAGTTTGATAAGTTTTTACATTCAATTTCAAAGTTAAATTGACAAAAATAAACTAAATTTTATTAATTTATAAAAATATAAACTTATTAAACTTTAAAAAAATTAAAATTATAATTTAACCTTATAAATAAATTAGATGAAAAATAAGTTTTGAATTAAATTTCAGCATTTTCACTATTTATTAAAAAATGAAATATTTCATAAAAATATTAAAACTTCACCATAACCTAATTATTATGTTTTTATTTAAAATAATATGTTTATTTCGACAAATTAAATCAATTAATGTTTCAAAATTAAGATTTAAAATGGGCTCTCCATTAAAAGATGGTAAAATTGTCTTTATAAAATATAAGTTTTTAAGTGTAATATTTGGTTTTTTCTCATCATATTCTTTTCAAATATATTGGATGAGAATAAAAAAATATTATATTTAATATATGATTTGTAAATTACATTAATATCACCCACTAATTTTTATTAATTAAATCTATTATGGTAAAATATCTCTGTGAAAATAATAATATTTTCTTTTATATTAAATCAATTTTAATATTCATTTATAAATAATTTATAACCTATGAATTCATATTAAATTTGTGTAAACCATAGATTTTCATAATTTTTTTACCCCTTTTCATAAATAATAATTTAAAGTCTAGGTTATATCTTATTATATTTAATTTTATAACATTGGTTGGTAAAACTCAGTCTTATGTGCAATGTAAGCTTTCAAAGAAAGTCACTCTTTCGTGTAAGGCGTGGTAACTCGGTGTCAAGTGAATTAAAAATATAGAATATATCAAACCTATTTAAAATAGTTAATATATTTTAAATTATATTGGTATTATAAACCCTTACGAATTTGGTGTCACATTTCATGCTCACTATCAAATATAAGGTTCTTATTTTATAATTTAGGGGTGTTACATTCTCCCCACCTTAATTAAATTTCATCCTTGAAATTTAAAATTGTTATTGGTGATAAAGGGATTTAAAATAAACTATTTTTGAAATAAAAACATCATAAAAAGGGTTATTATAAAAATTATTAATTAGAGAGAAAGGAAAGTACAACTTTCACGTAACTAGGTTCCATAGTAGCATAACATATGTGGGAAATGGAAACATGGATATAGAAGAAAAAGTTCAATAATGAAGTTTTAATCAAGATTTATAGAGAAAATTTTCAAATGAAAGTTGAAGACTAAAAAACCAAAAAACATAAGTCTGAATAAAGGTCATAGATACCATAAAATATGATGATAATAGGATAAAATTTTTTGTTTCAAAACTATTTTATTTCTATAGTTAAAGGATTATTTCACTCTATAAGAATATAAGTAAATATATATTTCTATAAACATATTTTTTTCCTTTTATTATGCCTTGAACTATTTATACTTCGTATCTTAGAACATGATGCATCGTATGGTGAATTAATACATTGAACTCTAAAATATCATCCAATGATTATCTCAAACCATTTTATACACAGTGATCATTTCCAAATCAATAATTTCTTAATAATTATCTCAAATTCAAGAAGATATTATGGGTTGTATTTCCCTAAATCACGCGTTTTTATAAAATTCTAAATTTCTACTAAATAAATTTTCATGGTACCATTCATTATATCATCTCAATTATTTAACAAAAAAATAATATAATTCAATCCTTATATATTTCATAAATCATATGATGAGAAAATTATAAACAAAATACATTTAAAACATATTTATTAAAACCAAATACATAAGTAAATTAATTATTCCACTTCGATTGTGTCAGTAACATATGATTGACCTTGATCCCTTAACACATTCTTAGGTATATTCTCTTTATTCTTGTAGAATTAATTTTCATAGTTCCCTATATCCTTGTAGTTGTGACATTGGATAGAAATATTTTCCTTATTTCCTTTGCATTCTTTTTCTTGGTGACCCTTTTCTCCACACTTATAACAAACTCTCAATCCTTTTAAGCATTTACCAGGGTGATTCTTTCCATAGTTATCACATTTTTTAAAATAATTATTTCCCTTCACATTCTTTGATTTATTCCCTTTTTTATTGCGTTCATAAGAACTATTCTTCTCTTGGTTTCCCTTGAATCCATAGGACTTGGATGATTCCTTCTCTATCTTGATGGTATATAAAACTATTTATTAGTATGATGAAAAAGTCTGAGAAACTAGTTCCCTTCAGAGATTTGGATTAATACCTTCAAATAAGTGTTCTATATTTCACTCTATGTTTTGTATATAATTTTTAGCATACATGGATAACCTTGTAAAATTAGACTCATAATCTGCAAAACTTTCTTCTTCCTTCTTCTTCAAGATAAGAAACATTCTCTTCATCTAAATTTGTTGATCAAGAGGGAAGTATTTATCAATGAAAATATCCTTAAAAATTATCCATTCCATGAGTTCAATTTATTCTTCCTCCCTTGTATTTTGGATTAGAGACCACCACTAGTTAACATCACCTTGGAGACAATAGAACTCAAGTGAAACCTTTTCTTTTTTACTGCATTGCAAGGTAGTAAATATCTTTTCTAGAGAGTTAGTACATTACTCATCTATAGTTGGATTAGTAGACCCACTAAATGATGGGGAATTCTTCTGCATAATGCGATCTAGTATAGGATATTCTCTCCATGGAATAGGTTTCTCCATTCAGGAAAGGTTATTTTTCATAACCAGACTATGTTTCCCTAATATCACCAAAAGTTTATCCATTACAATACCATCCATATTGGTTTCCTCAGGGGTAAATATATTCATTTTCTATGAGTATTGATACCGTTCATCCTTCCAGGTTCCATTTATAAAAAATGGCATACACTAGATTAGCTCAATATATGTAATTCCAAATATGGTATAACCGATAGCATATATTTATGCATTATAAATATTAGAATCATAAACATTAGTTACTTCGAAGAAAAACATTACTTTATATTCCTTCATAATGGTAGGTAAAGAAAATTTCATATATCCTATGTATATCCCCCAGGAGTTTCAAACCAGGTGCGCATTAAGGCCCATTTTTGTGTACCAGGTTACCCTAAGTCATGCCTGAAACACCTTTTTGAAGTTATTACTCATATGTAAATTTATGCCAAAACCACATCCACTTGTAGTATCCAGATAGGGATGCATTTATAGGAATACCCACATAATATATACCTTAAAAAAATTATAGTACATTCTTCTATACTCATACTCAATGTATATTTTAGGGTTATGCTCCCTAATCTATGTTTTCTAAATCTAGTTTCAAAGGATGCTGCTAAAATTCCTATGATACCAACTGCAATGCCCTGACCCCATAAGCTCCGATACAGTGTATTAATTTATTACATTGAAATGATTACAATGAATCAAATACCAAATGACGGATCATTTTAGTAGTCATGGAAATACAGATTAAATACATGATACTCATAATACATTGGGAAATAGAAAATAAAAAAGATGATATATAATAAAGAAAATAAACTACATCCATGAATGCTTATTCAAAGAGTTTTTCTTTATAACCTAGGTAAAGGTAACATAATAAGGGTGATCTAAAATGATCAGTAAGGGTAAGTAAAGCAGAAAAAATAATGAATCAATAGGAATAAATTAACATGGAAAGTTAAATAACTGATAACAAATTCCATTCAAATAACTCAATAAGTAAATATCAACATGGAAAGGTAAGAAGATAAAAAAATGTCATTTGAACAATGAAATGAAAATGAAATGAATCCATAGATATGTTGGTGAAAAATCTCATGGATAAATAACAATAATAATAATAAAATTCTTAATAAAGGAAATTCCTAGTTATTGTATTTCATGTTTCCCAGGAACATGTTACCTTTACCTCAAGAGGCAGTTTAAACATTTCTAGTTTGGAAAAATAATTCATCCCATGAGACTACCGATGCATCAAGGGGCTTTCATTAACTGGTCCCCAACCCATAGGGCTTTCATTAAACGACCCCAACTTGTGTATTGCATGTCTAAATCATTCCTCATATCGAATAAACAATGCGATGTATCAAATATAAATATTAAATAAATAATATGGATTTATAAATAATACCTCAATGGAGGATAAACAACATGTCACACCCCGAACTACGATGTTACTTTATTTTAATTAGTTTCTGGCCTTTATGTATTGTAGTTGCGGTCCGGGGTGAGTCTTGGATGAATTTTTGAGTTCATATTAAGAAAAATGTGTGTTTTATGTTTGACGTTGTTGGGCGCACGAGCGGAGTGCGTTTCGAAAACCCTACGCGGCTCCGCCCGGGTAGCGGTGAGACTGCCCATTCTCAGAAAATGAAAATAAATGATTTTGAAATTATAACAAACTTTAATTGCATCGTTTAAAATTTTTATTGCTACGATTTTTATTTCTATTAAAATGAAATTAATAATTTTATTATCTTAAATTTTATCATCATGATTTTATTATTAGAATAATTCTGTATTATTATTATTATTATTACTATTTTTATCACTATTATTTTGTCCATATAATAATAATTATTATTCATTTTATTATTATTATTATTATATACATTAATATATAGCTATTAGGATTTTAGAAACATATATATATAGATATAGTTTATTTTTTTCCTTTATTTTTTTAACCTTTTCTTTAGGGTTTTATGCGCACCCTGTTTTTTTCTCCTCTGCACGTATCCTTGCACCCAACTGCTACCATCTGTATCGGATCCCCCCTACTTCCCCGCTTCGACCATCATCTCCCCCCTTTCCCCTTGCTGTGCACGCCACGTCTTCCCCCCAGGTGCGCTCCCCTATACCAGTTGGATTCCCCTCTTTTGGTGTGCCTCCCATCGTCGGCCCGCCTGGACTCCCTCACCTTGGACACTACCTCCTCTGCCACGCTCTGGCCGACCCTTTCACGACCGTCTCCTGCACCACCCAGCTCAATAGTGCCTCCCCCCCTCATTGTGGTGTTTTCTGGTGACCCATAGCTAGTGGCGAACCCCGTAGCCAGACCTCAACCTCTCTCGCTTGCACCAAAACCATCGCAGCCCGGCACCCTACTTTCTCAGTAACACCGTCATATCTTCCTCCTACCTGGCCTTCGTTCAAGACCTCCGACTCCCCTGATAAGTGGTATATCTGGTGTTTCCACCCTCATTCAGGCCTCCTCTGGCCGAAAACACCTTTGTTCACCCCTGCTATGGCTAGATAACCCTTTGGCCAACAACCTCTGGCGGCTGCGACCTCTCTGGAAGTGTCCACTCCCCTTCACCCAAGCCTCCAGCAAGCCAACCCTCAAGCCGTGCGGCCCTCTCCTGGCCAGCGCACACTTCAGGCATCATCCGACTATTCTTCTAGCAAGCCCGCAGCCTCCGACCGACCTACTTTCAGCCGCGCAGACCATCACGCACCCTGCCCACTGACCGCCTTGCACCGTCGCTGTTCGGTGGCCCTTGCCACAGCCCCCAGTAGGACTGTGTCTAGCCACGTGGACGCCCTCCGCTGGTCCGACACCTTTTCCCTGACTGACTAGAATTCTCATTTACTAGAGCACGCCCCCTGACGGTGCGTACCTCGCTGGCGCACCCTCTGCTCGTGAGCACAACATCCCGCGTTGCCTTGCTTCGATGCCTGCACTGTCGGCGTTGCCCCAACCAGCCCTCCGATATACCATTTTTCACTCTGGCTGTGTTTTTATCTTTATTTTTATTATTATTGTCTTATTATTATTATTATTATTCTTTATTTGGTCTTTGCTTTGTTATTTGGTTTTGTCGATTTATGTTTGTTTTTGGTATGATTAATGTTTTAGAACCCGCGCAGAGCGATTCCGAGTTTGCGTCGTCATCGCACTTTAGTTTCAAGGTGAGTGTTTCTTCCCGTCACCTGGTTTTGTATACTTTAAATGATGTTTATGTTTGTGTTTTGTGTCCTTGATAATTATTATGTAGGGCGTTGGACTTTACCAAACTTTTTCGAATGTGCTTCATTTCATTGCGTCGTGTATCCAAAGTATGTTCCCATTGCACTGTTTTTTAAAATTTAAGTTACATTATTTCCTGCTGTTTGTGCACAATATTTGTTCAGATTAAATATTTTATTAATTTTAATAAATGTGAGATAATATAAGACAATTAGTTTTAAATGATTATTTGGTGTAAAAAGATCTTTTTATTTTATACAGGACACTTGAAATATTTTCTTGATGAACGGACACCCAGTAGTGAAAGAATTCCAGTTTTTCTTTTAAACATAATTCACTGAATTTCAATTATAGTTCTGGTTTTATTGATAAATTATTTCTTCTGCAGCTTGAACAAGCGTTTTTGTTCTTTTTAAAGTGGTGATTGTGAAATGTATTTAATGCCCATTTGGCACTTTATGGAAAACGATGAAAATGTTTTCATAAAAACCCTCCTAGGATAACTATTCTACTTTGGTTTCAATTGATTGTTTGGGAGGCTGTGCTTATAGGCTCCCAGGTACTTGATTAGTTTAAAGGCAAGAGGTTGTCCCATGGAGTGGCTCGGGGTGATGCCTATTGTGCTTTATATATATATGATTGGATGCTTGGTTGGCATCAGTTGGCTCAGCCCCTTTTGCAAACACTTGGGACATGAGAATATGGCATATTGAGAGAATATTCTAAGATCGATTGCTACAATGGTAGGTTATGGTACTGACTAGTGGCCCATAGTAGGTGGATAAATTGGGTTTATTACTATGGGATTTTCCCTCGACCTGCCAGGGAAAGGATGGTCGATCACATTGAACATTTTGATTTCATCATGTGTAACATGCCAATGAGGATGATTTCTCATGTATTGGTGTGTTCTGGTTTATTCTTGATCTCCTAGGTTCACCCATGTCTGTTGGATTTTAGTTACTTACTGTGATAAATATGGTACTTGTATGTATTTTCTTTTCATTTCCCTTATGGGGTAACTATTGTAGCGTTTTCATGTGTAGTGTTTTTACTAGAAATTGATGTGTGGTCTTAAAGTGGCTTATGAAAACTGTTTTAAAAGAAAGGTGTTTTATACTTTTTGTGCAAATTGAAAATGTAAATATCACTTCCCCTTTGAAAAAAATGCTAATGTCTCACTAAATGAATGACTCAGGTATTTGAGAAATGAATAGGGGCAATGACTCGTACTTTGTTTTTGAGTAACATGTAGAAAACCTTACTTTTATAAATTTTAGTTCAAACTTGAAATGATGTTTCTTTTATTTTAAAGGTAGTTCATTGGGAATAGATATTAGGCTAGTCTACTGAGTTTTAATATTCATGCCTATAGTTATTTTCTATTTTTACTGTTTGTGAAGGCTACAACTTGAGTGCGCTCGCTTTGGGCGACGCTTGATTGTTGAGTCGGAGAGTGACCCGCAGGGTCACACGGAGTTAGTTCGGACGTCGAGTTTGGTTTGCTTTATTTCCTTTTGTTCATGTTTAGTCTCTTATTTTTGGTTTATTTATTCTGCGCTGCTCTATATTATTTCTACTGCTTTATTTATTAATATTTGGCGAAATCGTTCCCACAACCTCTGTTGATTCCCTGGCGCTTGTTGCCAGCCCTGGAGGATCAGGAACGCCTCTCGGGCCATGTTGCAGACCGGATCAGGTGACCGTTTTAGGGTCTACCCAGGTTGGTTCGTGACAAAATGGTATCAGAGCAGGTTCAGCTCTTAGAGGATCTCGCTTTTCAGATCACCCTTTGTTATTTGGGATGTCAAGGTAGACGGAGTAGGATTGTCAAGACTTGAGGGGTAGGTACGGGAAGAGCATCACGAACTCTTTCCCGTACCGATCCTCTGGTTTCCATGGGAAGTCTGGTTTAATTTTTTTATTTGGGTTTTATGGAAATGTTTTGCGATTGGGATACGAAAAGGGGAGTTGGGCTAATAGTCCTAAGACGCATGGCCTGGAAAGATATGTGGAGCTAGGGGTATGGTCCAAAAAGACTCTCCATGTCAGTGATGTGATTGACATATAGTCTCCAACTATATGGTCAAGTGACCCACCGACACTAGTTCCCTGTTTGAGATGTTTTGGGTCTCCTGTGACTTCTGAGAGTGGTTCAAATTAAAAAAAGGGGTTTTGAAAAAAATGGTTGTTTGAAATGACATGTTTAATTTGCGTACTATTTTAAAATAAGTGGTATGAATGATTTGTTTTTAGAAAATTAAGTTTCTTTGTTTTGACCTTGGTGTTCCTATGGGTGCTCACATGCATAGTGGTATGTTGGAAATGTGGACAGATTTCTGGTATGGTGGATGGATGCTCGGGGTGGCACGAATGCATGCATGTGAGTGAGACTCTAAGGGATACCAATGGCTAGGGTTTAACCTACCAAGCTTGTTTTAAATTAAAGACGTTTTCAAAGAGAAATTTTTTGATGTTATGATACCTTTTTTTCTCGTGTTTCGATCTTTTCACCTGTGCAATGTTTTATTTTGAGGTTTTTATTCACTCATTGAGTTGGTATTAATTGGGTTTTTGACTTTTCCTTTTCCAAAGGTTGTCTCTTTTAAGCTTCGATGGGTGATCGTTTTACGATTGATCAACCTAAGGATTTTATGCTTGAGTTTCGGGAGCTAGATCCACCTCTCTTTTATGGTCAAGAAGACCCTTCCGTAGTAGAGGAGTAGATATAGAAGATTGAAAAGAACTTTAACCTCATTGAGTTTCCCAAGTCATTGAAGGTCAAGTTTGCAACCTTCATGCTTGAAGGTTCACCGTGGATGTGGTGGAAGTCAGTGTCCCAGAACAATCCCCATCAAGATCTTACTTGGGAGTTCTTCAAGGCTTTGTTCATTCGCCAGTATTTCTCTGAGGAAGAAAGGGTGAGAAAGTGGATGGATATGTTTTGTCTGCAGTAGGGTGATAGATTCGTGTAGGAATATTTCCAGTGCTTTGTGGAGCTAGTACCTTATGATTCATGGTATGCCACGAATGACCCCATGAAGGCTCGATGCTTTGAGGTGGGTCTCTGCCCTGATCTACAGTCAAAGGTGTCCGAGTTCAACCTAACTTCTTTTTCCGATGTAGCAAGACTCACTTTTCATGTCGAATCCATGATGGTGGGAGTGCTTGAAGTGGTCCTCCCTCCAATTCTTAGAAGTTGTGGGGATACTTACAACAAAAAGATGAGTAAGTGATCGAAAGGCGATGGAGTAGGTCGTGGAATCAAGAGGCCTCAGGATCTTTCATCAACCTCTTCAGAGCGAGAGATCCTCATGTGTTATCAGTGTGACAAGCTGGGTCATAAGAATCCATCGTACCCAAGCTCTCCAAATCCCTACCAGGAATGTGGATGCCCGGGTCACTTGTGACGATTCTGTCGGGGCGTTGCTAGAAAGCGTCACAGAATAAGTTCACAGAAGTGATGTGCTGTTGGGTTTTTGTTCAAAGTTTCTAGTGTAAGTTTCCTTTCAGTGTAAGGGATCTTTTATTATTGCAGTGTACTGATGGTGTTTTGGGTTTTGAAATGTATGGGAATGTCATGGGATTTTTATGAACTCCGGTTTTCAATGTCAGTGTGGTTATCATTTCAAAACTCTCTCTTTTCCTTTTTTTTTTCAAATCAAAAGACGTTTATTTCTTATTGAGATTATCATAACCTGACTGTGAGGCAAGAGATGCTTCATCCATTAGAGCTCTATCCAGAAGACCTCAGAGTGAAGCCGACGCGTAGTCAGGAACCCCAGGGAACTTTAAAGAGTCTAGTTAAATTTGTGCCTCTATCATGTGGTGAGATAGTTTTGGTGTTGCTTCTCTGGTTTCTCTGTCGTTGTAATTTTTCTCCTGTCGCAAAGTGCGCGATGGACTTATCCCTCGCGTAATGTCGGTAATTGTGCCTTTTAGATGCACCTTTATGATTAGTGACCTTGCGTGGGCCTCCCATGGGAATCAGTTGCGACTTTGGATTGTGCCCATCCCGAAGTGAAGAGTCGTGAGTAGTTGTCCGTCGTGGTTTCATTTATCAAATCCTTGGGCCCTCCCTCCCCACCCGTGGGGTTAGGGTTTATAGTTCCTATGGAGTTTTCATTTAAGCTCTTATACCTTTCGGATGGGAGTGAGTGGTTTTAATGTTGTTATTGTGCTTCTTTTAGCTTGAGTAAATCCTGGTTCTGGCCTAAGTTGGATTTATGGTTGGTTGCTAATAGGCCAGTACTTTATGGTGGGGAGACCCACTGTGAGTCTCTTTGGGTTTTCTCTTAAGTCATTATCAAATGCTAGTTGAGTTCTTGTGGTGGGTAGCCTATTCAGGCCTCCCCTCTGTTGGTGATTTATTTCGGGCAATGAGGTTCAGTCCCACTGGTAGTCGATGTGATGTCCTTGTGTTAAGAGGTTGGATCTTGTTAATGTGGAATCCTTAGGTGTTGATCGATTGGCTGGATGGTGTTATGGCTTTCCGAGGGCGGAAAGCGTTATGGTGGGGAGAATTATCACACCCCGACCTACGATGTGATTTTATTTTAATTAGTTTTTGGCTTTTATGTATTGTAGATGCAGTCCGAGGTGAGTCTCAGATGAAGTTTTGAGTTCGTATTAAAAAAAATGCGCATTTTATGTTCGACGTTGTTGGGGGAACGAGCGGAGTGCGTTTCGGAAACCCTGGGCGGCTCCGCCTGGGTAGCGGCGCGACCGCCCATTTTCAAAAAATGAAAATAAATGATTTTTCAATTATAACAAACTTTAATTGCATCGTTTAAAATTTTTATTGCTATGATTTTTATGACTATTAAAATGAAATTCATAATTTTATTATCTTAATTTTTATCTTCATGATTTTATTATTAGAATAATTCTGTATTATTATTAGTATTTTTTTCACTATTATTTCTTCCATATAATAATAATTATTATTCCTTTTATTATTATTATTATTATTAGATACATTAATATTTAGCTATTAGGAGTTTATACCCATATATATATATAGTTTATTTTTTTCCTTTATTTTTTTTCTCTTTAACCTTTTCTTTAGGGTTTGATGCGCACCCTGCTTTTTTCCTCCTCTACGCATAGCCTTGCACCCAGCCACCAACCTCTGCATCGGCTCCCCTCTACTTCCTCGCTTCGATCATCGTTTCCCCCCTTTCCCCTTGCTGTGCACGTCGCGTCTTCCCCCCTGGTGCGCTCCCCTATACCAGCTGGCTTCCCCTCTTTTGGTGTGCCTCCCATCATCGGCCCGCCTGGCCTCCCTTGCCTTGGAAACTACCTTCTCTGCGACGCTCTGGACAACCCCATCACGACTGTCACCTGCACCACCCAGGCCAACGGTGCCTTCCCCCCCTTGCTGTGGTGTTTTCTGGTGACCCATAGCCAGCGGCAAACCCTGTCGCCAGACCTCATCCTCTCTCACTAGCACTGAAACCGTCGCAGCCCGGCACCCTCCCTGCTCAGCAACACCGTCTCAGCTTCCTTTTACCTGGCCTTCGGTCGAGACCTCCGTCTCCCTTGCTAAGTGGTATATCTGGTGCCGCCACCCTCAACCGGCCCTCCTCCAGCCAAAAAAACCTTTGTTCACCCCTACTATGGCTAGCTACCCCTTTGGCCAACATCCTCCGGCGGCCGCGACCTCTCCGGCGGTGTCCACGCCCCTTCACCCAAGCCTCCGACAAGCCCTCCATAAAGCCGTGCGGATCTGTCCTGGACATAAAACACTTCAGGCACCATCCGACTATTCTTTCGGCTAGCCTGCAGCCTCCGACCGACCTACTTTTTGCCGTGAAGATCACCACGCACCCTTCCCACCGACTGCCTCACACCGCCGCTGTCCGGCAGCCCTCATCGCAACCCCCAGTAGGACTATGTCCAGATACTCGGACGCCCTCCACTGGTCCAAAACCTTTTCCCTGACCTACTAGCATTCTCCTTTACCAGAGCGCGCCCCCTGACGACACGTACCTCACTGGCGCACCCTCTTCTTGTGAGCGCAACAACCCGTGTTGCCTTGCTTCGATGCCTGCACTGTCGGCGTTGCCCCGACCGGCCCTACTGTATACCATTTTACACTCCAGGTGTGTTTTTATATTTATTTGTATTATTATTGTCCTTTTTTTTTATTATTATTTCTTTTTTCTTTTCTTTGTTAGTTGGTTTTTTCGATTTATGTTTGTTTTCGGTAGGATTAATGTTTTAGAACCCGTGCGGAGTGATTCCGTGTTTGCGTCGTTGTCGTGCTTTAGTTTCAAGGTGAGTGTTTCTTCCCGTCGCATAGTTTCATATACTTTAAATGATGTTTATGAATGTGTTTTGATTCCTTGATAATTTTTATGTAGGGCGTTGGACTTTACCGTGCTTTTTCGAATGTGTGTCATTTCACTGCGTCGTGTATCCAAGGTAGGTTCTCATTGCACTGCTTTTTAAAATTTAAGTTACATTATTTCCTGCTATTTGTGCACACTATTTCTTCAGATTAAATATTTTATTAATTTTAATAAATGTGAGATAATATAAGACAATTAATTTTTAAATGATTATTTAGTGTAAAAAGAGCCGTTTATTTTATAGAGGATAGTTGAAATATTTTCTCGATGAATGGACACCCAGTAGTAAAAGAATTCCAGTTTGGATTTTATACATAATTCACGAAATTTCAATTATAGTTCTGGTTTTAAGGATAAATTATTTCTTCAGAAGCTTGAACAAGCGTTTTAGTTCTTTTTAAAGTGGTGATTATGAAATGTATTTGATGCCCGTTTGGCACTTTATGGAAAACAATGAAAATGTTTTGATAAATTCCCTCCAAAGATAACTCTCCTGCCTTGGTTGCAATTGATTGTTTGGGAGGCTGAGCTTAGAGGCTCTTAGGTACTTGATTAGTTTAAAGGAAAGAGGTTGTCCCATGGAGTGGCTCGGGGTGATGCTTGTTTTGCTATATATATATATACGACTGGATGCTCTGTTGGAATCTGTTGGCTCACCCCTTTCCAAACACTTGAGACATGGGAATCTTGCATATTGAGAGAATATTCTAAGAATTATTGCTGCACTGGTAGGTTTTGGTACTGACGAGTGGCCCATAGTAGGTGGATATATTGGGTTTATTAATATGGGATTTTCCCTCGACCTGCCTGGTAAAGGAGGGTCGAGCGTATTGGGTGTTTTAATTTCATCATGTGTGACATGTCAACGAGAATGATTTCTCATGTATTGGTGTCTTATGGTTTATTCTTGATCTCCTAGGTTCACCCATGTATGTTGTATTTCAGTTACTTGCTGTGATGAATATGTTACTTATATATATTTTCTTTTCATTTCCCTTATGGTGTAACTACTGTAACATTTTCATGTGTAGTGTTTTTATTAGAAAATGATGTGTGGTTTTAAAGTGGTTTATGAAAACTGCTTTCAAAGAAAGGTGTTTTATACCTTTTTTTCAAATTGAAAATGTAAATATCACTTCCCCTTTGAAAAAATGCTAATGTCTCACTAAAATAATGACTCGGGTTTTTGAGAAATGAATAGGGGCAATGACTCGTACTTTGTTTTTGAGTAACATGTAGAAAACCTTACTTTTATAAATTTTTGTTCAAACTTGAAATGACGTTTCTTTTATTTTAAAGGCAGTGCATTGGGAATAGATATCGGGCTAGCCTGCTGAGTTTTAATACTCACGCATATAGTTCTTTTATGTTTTTAGTTTTTGTGCAGGCTACAGCATGAGTGTTCTCACTTTGGGCGATGCTTGATTGTTGAGTCGAAGAGTGACCCACAGGGTCACACAAAGTTAGTTTGGATGTCGAGTTTGGTTATATTTATTTCCTTTTGATCATGTTTAGTCTCTTATTTTTGGTTTATTTATTCTGCTCTACTCTGTGTTATTTCTGCTGCTTTATTTATTGATATTGGGAGAAATCGTTCCCATATCCTCTATTGATGCCCTGGCACTTGTCACCAGCCCGTGAGGATCGGGAATGCCTCTTAGGCCACGTCACAGACCGACTTGGGTGACTGGTTTAGGGTCGACCTAGGTTGGTTTGTGACACAACAACAAGGGTTGTTGACATCAAAATATTCTTGAGGATAAATAGTATTTAAACATTCCAAAGTGTCCTATACCACTTTGAAACATTTAAATCATAATTTATAGAATGGCATGACATTAAATGAAACTTAAAATATAATCAGAATAAGGGTATTACAGATATAACATGACAAATATAGTATATACACCAAATAAAAATGATTTGGCGTATATTAACCATTAAGTCTTAATGGAATTTAAATTGAGATGAAATTCCATCACCTTAACATTATTTTTTGTTTTGTTGTATTTAAACTCCTATATAGTTGTTTAAAATATGTTAATAATTAATTTAATAATCATAATCATTTTTATAATATCATATATTAATTCATACAATTTTTTATTACGTGTTTTTTAACAATCTTTCATTATTTTGACTATTTCGGGTGTTAATTGCATAGTTTTCTCAAGTATGTTTTGACTTGTTGTTTATTGTTATTATTAATTGGATCATGGTTTAATAATATCAATAATTTAAAACCATGATTTAATTATCATATATATTCAGTAGATATGTATTTATAGTAGTCCATAATATTTGTAGATTATAAATGAAGTGCATCGTTCATGGAGACAGTATGCCGTACATATGTAAGAAAACTACTTTCATTTCATTGGTGTATTAAAAGAATGAAAAATAAATGATACATATGTATATTATAATTATAGTATTATATATATGTTATATATCTTATATAGGTTTATTAAAAAAATCCTGTATATGTTCCATGTATAGAATGAATGATTCACATCACTTTAAGTGGGTGAGAGTCCACACTTCTTCAAACGAAATTATCATATTTACAAAAGATGTAAATAATAATGGGATGTTATAAATAAAATTTACAGAATCATAAAGGAATTTTAAATATCATATATAACATATATAAATGGTGTGTCCATCATAATGTCCACCATGAGAGGTGGTAATAGGAAAAATGAACAATCATCATTTTGTGAGGCAGTAGTTATTTATATAGAGAAACAATATGTTTATTACCCATTAGATGGAGCTGTGTGTAAGTGTTGGATAAAATCATATGTCATGACCCGTCCCTCGGGGCCTATGCCGCGACTACCCCAAGCTCTCCTTCCATAGGCCAGGGGCTGACGATTAGCACTGAAGGCGTAATCCCTAAAACTAGGAAGGCATTGCCTTTAAAACCTATAAACACATGCAACCAAGCACACAACAAGATAAAAACACAAGTAAGATGAATAGTAAAAAGAGCGCGTATAGTAAGTAAAAGGGTCCAGAATACAAGCCCATCTAGAAAGTACAAGAAAGATGGAAAGTAAAAGAAAACTAGAAAAGCTCCTATGGACACCCGCCAAGGATCCTACATGAAGGGTAGGTACAGATCTCTAATGATCATATCTGCGGTACACCTCGCCTAAGTCCACCTCTGAGCTACCTCCCATCCTGGTACCCTCTTCCTCAGTCAATGTTGTCCGTCGTCTGCACCAAACATGACAAGGTGCAGGCATAGCTCATGCAGGGGTGAGTATAACGATACTCAGTAGGGACCCCGAGACGCTCAAAGGTCTCACAAAATCCACAAAACATAAACCCCAAAGCATGAAAACATTTGAAACCACTACTTAGGCATATTCCCATACATATACCTAAGCTATGAAGTATACCCATCTAATTATTGAGGAAACACAAGGTCCAACTCAAAATCCCAAAGCTCAACTGTTCCACGAAGGAAGGAATACCACGAAGGTAACACCACAAAGTTAAGTACCAAAAAGGTAACGCCACACAGAAGAATACCACAATGGTATCACCATGAAGGTAAGTACCACAAAGGTATGCCACATAGAAAACTACCACAAAGGTAAGGACTCAGCTCACACCAGGTATAACTTAGGTACAATAGTAGAGATGATTAGATGTAACTACTGAATCATATTACTCTATTAAGAGGCATAACCACATAGGATCCTAAATCATCAGACCCAAATAGGATCCTAGTCCATCATCAGACTGACACATGATACTAGTAAAACAGACCCATATAGGATCCTAGTACATCATCAGACCCACAAAGGATCCTAGTACAACAGACCCACATAGGATCCTAGTACATCATCAGACCCACACATGATCCTAGTACATAAGACCCATGTAGGATCCTAGAGTAGTCCCACATG
The DNA here is from genome assembly GCA_963277665.1 of Viscum album. Taxonomy (NCBI): domain Eukaryota; kingdom Viridiplantae; phylum Streptophyta; class Magnoliopsida; order Santalales; family Viscaceae; genus Viscum; species Viscum album. The sequence goes on from OY728163.1 coordinate 657,444,430, forward strand.
GATTCCTAGAGTGGATCCAAGTGAGTCTATTGAACATAGACCCACAAAGGATCCCAAGTGCAGACCCACAAAGGATCCCTTTCTCACGTTACACCCAGCTACAGGTTTCCCGCAGTAATCTCTCTTGGTTATGGGAGGGTCCGCTCCTCAAGCCACAAGTCATCAATCCGACTTCCACAAAGTCCCATGAAGAAGTATCCCAAAGGACCGAAACATAAAAGGGGTCTCAAAGCAACATATGATGCATCAATCGGACGCCCGGTCTGTAAGTTATTGGCCTTTTAGTCCTGAGGGCCCAGTTGGATTAGTGTCCGATCCAACCCGGCTGTACCCCATCTTTATCCAAAACTCATGTGGGGTATACCAAAAGGACTTTCTGGATCCAAGGTTTCCGGAACCATAGACAGTTTGTCAAATGGATGCCCGTAGCTCATGATATGGCCAGAAGAGTGAAAAGGGTCGAAGTTGGTATGGGTCCGGTCCGACCAAGTCAGACCGACCCGACCCGACCGGACTGGGCCAACCCAACCTAGTTCGGGTTGACCCGTCCCAACCCGGGTCCCGACATAGGTCCGACCCGGACCGCTGGGTTCGGCCCAGTCCGCTGGCATAGCCCAGCCCACGCTGGGTGGCCCGCGATGCGGCGGCCCGCTGGGCGGCCCGCGGTGCGGTCTGCTGGGTCACCCCAGGCTGGCCGGATGGCCAGCTGCTTCTCCACACGGCGCTGTCACCTACCACACCCTTGCTGGTGGCCAACAGTGAGCCGACCGCCCTTCCCTCACCACCGCGACACAAGGCCGCTGTTCTCATCCGCCGGGTGGTGCAGACGCACGCCACCGCCCCTTCGCGCGGTCGACCAGCACCCTTGCTCCGCTGCGACCGACGGTCTGGGACACTTCTACGGCGATGTGGTTGCGCTGCCACCTTCGTCGTGACCAGACAGAGTGCCTACCTCTATTCCTGATCCCCACTGGTGTCGGTCACCAGCACCGGTCACCGTCCTCCTCCATCGCGTAGAACGCAGCAAAAATCACAAGGATTGTGAGTGGTCGGGCCATGTTCATTTGGCCCACACCCTCCACATTAGAGCAGTAGAAAGTGGATCATGGGGAGAGATTCAACATAAAAGAAAAATCAACAAAGATCTATCAAAATCACACCCCTACCTTTAAGGTTCTGAAGGAGGAGGCATGAGGAAGAAGACGAAGTCATTGAAGAACATCGACGTTAGTTATCTCCACAAGGCGCTTCTGATCTGGGGTCGGGGTTGGTTTCTCATTCTTTGATTCTTGGTTCGGGGTCGCTCGTCACCGCCCACCGGAACCGGCTCCATCATCCATGTGTCGGGTGTCGTGACACTTTACCGGAGCTTCGTTGCTTGGTGAAGCCGTGCTAATTCCCCCCCCCCCCAAGCTCCATATAAATAGGAGAGGGGGAGGGTAATTAACGATTGTGGAATTTATAAAGGTTAATTTAATAGGAAGCTTCCTAAATTCCAATGATGCTATTACTTAGTATTTTATAGGTTTAAACAATTAATTTACGTTGGCACAATTAAATGTTGACACATTTAATAAATTTTCGTTGGCTCAATTAATTAAATCGAGAGTTGAAAGGTTTACTCCCATTGAAGAGGGTTCAGGTGGTCCCCACTTATATAAACCATCTATATAGGTTTCAATAAAAAAATAAAATAAAAGTCATTATTTATTTTATTTTTATTTCCACGAAAAACACGTAAACTAACTTCTACCCTCGACCAACTGTGGTTGATGTGAAGGTATCCTTAAGCAAATACCGGCACTGTGAGTTCAATGGTGTCCTCAGATTTCAATTCTGAGCACCAGTTCAAAAGTTACAAAAACCTGCTCACACATTTACTGAATGTACCTAAAAAAAAGTTCATAAATTCATTCAAGGAACATCAGGCCTCAGAATCACGCGCCATCAATTTTCGTAGACTCGTAAAATTCCCAAATAATTAAAAATAAATTTACATGGAATTTTTGAGTCTTTACATCATAAAATAAAAAAATCCTAGTATATTGATAATAATAGTGTTTTTATGTAATCATACAATAATAATAGTATATAGAGTGTAGAATTATAATGAAACGAAAAAACTTGAGAGAAGTCGTTACCTCTCAATCAGGTAACTTCTTTTGGTTTATAACAAAAGGATTCCTTAGAAGGATTTCTAAAAAAATGAAGGATTCTAGGACTAGGGGAGGGATTCTAGGAGACTATTTGGACAGGTCTTGTCCAAAACTAAGAGGCTTTATAGTTTTGAATAAGTGGGAGAGGTGGTGGCCTTAAATAGGGAAGGAAAAGGACTCACTTGAAATTTTTGGAAACAAGTTAGGTGTACACATGTTATTACCTAAATATTGTCCTAAAAAACCATCAAAACATAATAATGTAAGGTTAATGGACGATTTATTTCCATAAAATGGGTTTTGTAAAATTTTCAAGGTCATTTAGGCCCTTAAGTTATAGGTTTATTCCTTTATTAAGCTTAAATTTTCCTTAATAATTGTAATTAATTTTAATAACTTTCACTAATAGTTTTGGTAAAAAACTAAGTTAACCTTATTAGACATTATAAATTACTATGATTCCAAATATGGAATCAATTTTTTCAAATTATAATCACATAAGTTTTAGAAATTAATTTAAAATTGATCCCGCAGGTGGGACGATAATGCGAGTTTTTAAAGTAAAAATGTCCAAAAGTTTGATAAGTTTTTACATTCAATTTAGAAGTTAAATTGATCCCAATGACATAAATTGTATTAATTTAAAAAATATAATCTTATTAAACTTTAAAAAAAATTAAAATTATAATTTAACCTTATAAATAAATTATATGAAAACTCAGTTTTGAATTGAATTTCAGTATTTTTCACTATTCATTAAAAAGGAAATGTTTCATAAAAATATCAAAACTTCACCCTAACATAATTATTATGTTTCAATTTCAAATAAGATGTTTATTTTGACATATTAAATAAATTAAAGTTTTAAAATCCATATTTAAACGAGTTCTCCATTAAAAGGCGGTAAAATTAACTTCATAAAAATATAGGGTTTTAAGTTTAATATTTTGTTTGTTCTCATATTATGCTTTTCAAATATATTGAATGAACATAAAAAATATTATATTTAATATATGATATATATTTATTTATTTAATTAATATAACCCACTAATTGTTATTAATTTAATCTATTATGGTAAAACAACTATATGAAAATAATAATATTGTCTTTTATTTGTAATCGGTTTTCATATTAATTTCTAATTAATTTATAACCATTGAATTTATTTTAATTTTTTGTAAACCATATAATTTCATAAATTAGTTATCCATTTTCATAAATAATAATTTTAATTCTAGGTTATATCTTATTATATTTAAAAATATATCGTTATTCGGTAAAACTCAATCTTTCGTGTAATGTAAGCTTTCAAAGAAAGTATCTCTTGCATTTAATGCAAGGTAACTCGGTGTTGTGTGCATTAAAAAGTATAGAATATATAAAATATATTTAAAATATTTAATACACTTTAAATTATCATGGTATTAAATCCCCTTACGCGCTTGGTGTCATGTTTCATGCACACTATCAAATATAAGGTTCTTATTTTTGAATTCTAGGGTGTTACACTTGGTCTCATCAAAAGATAATACCCATTTTCCCTAAGGAGGTTCTTAAGGAGGAGAAAATAATGAGGTAAAATCCTCTTTTTTTCTTATATATTTTTTTTAATTTCATTTTTTTATTATCCTCTCATCACCTCCACTAATCCAACTAGCGTGATAAGTCCAATATCTTTTATATACTCTTATTTTATTATGTTAATGGAATAATTAATCTTCAAATATCTTCCCTTTTACCATTATTCTAAAAATTAAAATATCATCTGTGGTGTGTCAATTTACTTCCACTATGGATGATGCATTTTAATTTTTCAATACTACCTTAAGGGCTAGGCATAAAATCATTTTAAGGTGAAGTGTGATTTTAATATATATATATATTATAAGTTATAAAATGTTCTGTAACCTATATATATACATGATGATATAAGATCTTAATGGTCATAATATCCGCTAAAATAAATTAAATCATTTCCATTAACTATTTATCTAATGATTCATCCTCATATCATATAAAAAATGTTAAATAAGATCATTTAATCTTATGTATGTTCAATTTTTGTCACTCCAACTCCAATTTTTTTTAAAGATCCAATTTTTGGGTAAGTGGGAACCATACAAAACCTCCACAAACCACCTTCACAAACCCCACTTACAGCATAAAAAATTCATAACTCAGGAGACCCGCCGCAACGCCTTCCAAAAAAACCCACAAAATTCAAATTTCAAATTAAAAGTCATCATCACCAATCTCAGAAAACAATATACATCTGTGTCGAGTCACACACCCATCATGAAAGTCGACCAATCACCCGCACAAAACCCACTTATGTATGTTCATTAGTAACATATAATATCAATTATTGGGAATTATCCTCATTTTACACAAGCATCTATACATGTGTACAAGAGAACTGGTAATGAAAACCAAGAAAACAAACACTCCTAAATGATGAAATTAAACACTATAACACATCAAAATGTCCAAAAAAGAACTTAATAAAATTATATTGAATCATATAAATGTATAATAGGTTTTATATATATCAATTAAATAATCTAATTTTATTATTCTAGGTATTAAAGTGAAGAAATCATTCATACATAAGGTTAAAGGATTCTCGAACCCAACTCTTTTTCATCGGGTTTTTCCTATTTCACTCCATTTTCAATATGGAGGATCCTTTAATGTTCCTTAAATATCATTTCCTTTTCCTTTTCCTTTTCTTTTTTTGGGATACACATGTTTCTAATATGATTTTGTGAGAAATGTAGTGATTTTTCCAAAAGAACTTTTCTTTCTAAAAAACACATTTTTTCTTCTCTTGAGATTTTTTCTTCTTCACTCAAGATTAATGATTATTATACCAATTATTTTGTTCCCTTTTTATTTTGGGAAATCCAATTTTTATTTATGGAAGTAATATTTTTGAAATTATCATATAATCCATTCGTTTCCATGGGTTATTTTATGTCCAGGATTGATATATATTCTAAGGGTCATGCACGATTATCTAAATATTATAATGTGAAGGGTGAACTCAGAATTATGTAGCACTATAATGAATTGGGTAATGTTATTTATCTCATAAGATAATTTTCAATACGCGTGAACATGATTATATATTTTTTCACAATGATGAAGTTATGATGATGCACATATTATATGTGTGAACATGATGCTATCTTTTTTCACAACTATGTGTGGTAGTTGACCATTAATACATGATATTTTATTTTTATGAAATTATACATTACCTAACTTTATCTAATGATTCCTATCATAATTATGACGATGATCCTTTTCTTATGTTTTAATGATGATGTTTATGCTCACCCATGTTTTATTTCTCTTATTCATCCTCTTACTGGGATTTTAGCTAACCCCTTTTGATTTATATCCTTAGGTGAATAATTCTATTAAGGAGAACATGAGGGAAAATAAGAAGCTAGTGAATAATGAATTAAATAATTTTTATACTTTATTCTATAAATGTTTTGTATGGTTATAATTTTCCCAAGACACTAAACCTTTGGATATTGGTTGTGTAACACTTTTATGTTGTTTATCTTCAAAATGATATAATAGTAATGTAAGAAAAGTAGGGTTTATATAGTTGGTATCAGAGTATGGTTTAGTAAATTTGGGAATTAGTATTAGAGAACCTTAGTGGAAACCCTTAGTGCGAGACTAAGTATATGAGATAAACCAAGGATTTTTTTTAGAAAAATACTAAACATTGGGATCCTATAAGATATTACTTTAGAGTTATTTTCACAAAGGAATAATTTTTTTATTCATGAAATATTGACTTATGTTTTGTTCAAACTGTTTTTATTTTATAAAATGATGGGAACTAGGAGAAACCAGTCCAACAATATTTCTATGGGAAAATGTAGCGATTTCACAAATGAAATCCTCAATGACTTGGGAAGTGGAGTTAAAAATTTCATGGTAATGATTACACAACTATATCAAGATACAAATAATAACCAGAATAATGTGGAACATACTCCTTCACTTAAGAGATAGAAACTAGATATCATGTCTTTTATGTGGAAAAACTAGTGACACTTAGTGGATCTTTCGATCCACTAGTCATGGAACAATGGGTCAACTCAATGGGGAAGATCTATTCTGTGCTTTAATATTCTAAGATAAAGAAGGTGAATCTGCCTCTTTATTATTTAGATGGAGTTCCCGATCAATGGTGGGTGTTTATTAAGAACACCAAGATTAAGGATAAAATTGAAGAGATAGTGTGGGAATACTTTATGAAAATATTTCTTAACAAGTATTTCCATCTAACTCTTCGTACGAAGATAGATATATAATTTATAGAGATGAAGTAAAAGAAAGGTGATTATTTCATGGATTACAAAGAAAATTTCACAAGGCTTTCAAGGTATTCCACAAGTTTTGTTAACAATAATGATATAAAAATAGATAGATTCATTAGCGGTTTAAAACCAAACCTTTGAAATGATCAAGAAATTCAAGACTTTGGGAGTTATAAGGAAGTTTTTTGATGCACTCTCAAAGTGGAGATGGAGTTTGGTGAATGGTCCCATAGATATGGAGATAAGAAATGAAATATGGAGTTTAAAATTGGGGATATAATGAAATATGTAGAAATAACACTCAAACACTCACATATCAATAATGTAGGAAGTAACATCATGGTAATTTACTCAAAGGGGAAAGGAAATGCTTCATGTTTAGTAGAGAAGGCCACAAAGATCATGAATATAGAAGATACACGAGGATTCTAGAAAATGTGGTGGAAAAAAGGAGAGAATCACATATGGTTCAATGCTTCAACTATTGGGTTAAAGGTCACTATGCAAGCCAGTGCACTAAACCTTGAGTCCTTGAGGGTAATCAGTGTCAGTAACCACCAAAGAAAAAAGAGAAAGGGAAAGATTATACCATCACTAATGTTGAGGTGGATCCTGAAAATGATTTGGTGATAGGGATGCTGGTTATTAATTTAATAATAGTAAACATACTATTGTATTTTTTTATACGTATTCATTCATATCTTGTACATTTAGTTGAACAATTAAAACACCACCTATAAATATGGATGTTGATTTATCTGTGAGAATATAAAACATGGAAATTATTTCATCCAAAGTATACAACTCCTCCCTAGTTAATGGGTGTGGACTAAACCACCCATAAAATATTGTTGTACTTCATTTGGTGGATTTTGATGCTATATTGGGCATGAATTGGCTATATTTATACAAAGACAACATCAATTGTCCGGAAAGGGAGATCACTATTAACATCTTGAGGCATCCTCCAATTCTGTACTTCATAAGGAGGATGAATATTCTTTAAAGAAATTATCTCAAGTGTAGATATTTATTCCATATTATCAAACATATATACCTCAAATGATCAATAAAAAGTATAGAATCATGATCGAAGACATGCCCATTGTGATGGAATACACTAATGTGTTCCCCAAATAATTATATGGTATTTCTCCAAACCGATAGGATGAGTTCTCAATTAAACTTATTGATGATTATCTTCCTATATAAAATACACCATATATAATCTCCACCATAAATTTGGAGTAACTAAAGAAGCAGTTAAAAGAGAATCTGTACAAGAGTTTTATATGCCTCGGTGCTTTACTATGGGGTGCATTATTCCTCTTAATCAAGAAGAAGGACTGATAAAGGTGACTATTCATTTATTATATTGATCTCAAAACAATTATGATAAATATAAAGTATCCCATTAACTGGAAAAATTGATTGTTTGATTAACTATGTGGGTCCATGTATTTCTATAAGGCGGACCTTCGGTTGGGACATCACTAATTAAAGATGAGAAAAGAATATATTCCCAAGATTGCATTTCTAATGAGGTATGGACACTATGAATTCATAGTGATTCACTTCATACTCACTAATGCGCCATCAATATTCATGTAATTAATGAATAGAGTTTTTCGAGATTACCTCAGCAAGTTTATGGTAGTATTGATTGATGATATTCTGATATACTCCAAAAGTAAGGTGGAACATGAGGAGAATTTGAATATTTTGCTAAATAATTTGTGAATGGAGAACATTTATTCAAATTACAGTAAATATGAGTTTTTTATAGAGGTAATATCATTCTTGGGGAACATTATCACCAGTAAAGGAATATTGGCGGACCCTTATAAGAAAAAGTCAATCAAAGAGTGGCCCAGGATAACATATGTCATGGAGATCCATAGTTTCCTTGGTCAAGCTAGGTATTAATGGTGACTTGTGAAGAATTTACCATGATTTTAAAACCAAATAACCAAACTAACTTGGAAGGGAGAAAAGTTTTTCTGGACCAGTGAATGTGAAGACTGCTTCAAAGACTTAAAAAATAAGCTTATCACCACTCCAATACTCACACTTCAGATAAGTGGGTAACTATTTGTGATATAAAATTATTCTTGAAATAATGTATTAGGTTGTATGATATTTTAAAATTATAATGTGATAACCCATGACTTAGTTATTTTGGAAATTAATGATAAAAAATATCCCACACATGATCTAAAGTTGGTAGTTGTGATCTTACATTGAAAATATGGAGGCATTATCTCTATAGGGATAAGTGTGAAATATGTACTAATTATAAGAACATCAAATATATATTCAAATATAAGTAGATAAATATGAACCAATGAATATGGTTAGATATCATGAAGGATTATAACTACTCAATCCACTACTATCATGGAAAAGTGAATAATGTGGCAGACTCTCTAAGTAGAAATGATCCTGTAACATTATCAATGATGAGAATTGATAATGATACAATATTATTATAATTTCAATGGATGGACATGCGAATCACTAAGGAAAGAAAATCAACAATTTTTTCTCAAATGATTACTCATCCAAACCTCACAGATAAAATAAAGGACATTAAAATAAATAATGTGGAAATTCAGAATAAGGTGGAAGCTAGAGATAAATAAATAATTTATGAATGATGAACATAGATCAAACCTATCCATCTACCCATTGAGAATGAAGGTATACCGAGATCCTTGAGATCATTATTGGTGAGAAAAATGAAGAAATAGATCACCATGTAATTTTTCATTAGAATTTTAAAGACATCTAGAGTAAATAATGATATATGGGTTGTTGTGGATCATCTTAAAAAGAAAACTCAATTTATCATAATATGATAGGATTTCTCATTGGATCAGCCTGCATGAATATACATCCCAGAAGTGGTAATTACTCATGGAGTATCACTATATATTGTATCCAATAGAGATCCTAGATTCACCTTGAAGTTATGGAAAAGCCTTCAACATTCTCTAAATAGTGATATGAACATATTTATGACTTATCATCCACAAAATGATGGCCAGTCTAAGTGGAAAATTCCAACACTGGATGACATGTTGATGGAATATTCTATGGACTTCAAAGGAGTATGGGACCAATATCTACCTATATTTGAATTCTATTATAACAATAGTTTCCACTCAACCATCCAAATGGCTACATATGAATCACTATATGGGAAATGATATAGAACACCTACATACTAGGATGAAGTCAGTGAACATAAGTTTCTAGGACCTGAAATGGTTGAGGAAATGGTGAAAAAGGTGAAACTATCTAGCAACACATCAAGGCTATAAAGACTCTCACTTTTCATATATTAACATTACATAAGATTTGTAGAATACTTAAAACATTATAAAAACAGATACCCAATCACCGTACTAGTCTAGTTACTTTGGAAACATGGATATATAAACACTAATACATAAGTGAGCTACATTTTCTCACACTAGGTTCTTCTTGATTAGAACCATTCTTAAACACATCAAACATAATACATAACTTCATAACCTAGGGAAGTAAACATAAAAGTGGTGATCTCAAATTCTCAATAAGGGTAAACAAGGGAGATATGTAAGCATAATCATGAGAATAAGAGTATGATAACATGACCATGAAAATATAAGATCATAACCTATATATTAAATAGCATATAAATGAATCATGGAATAAATCCTAACAGTTCATAATACATGAATCCAAATGAAATAAATAACATAATCCATGAAATCATAACATAGGATTAAAACATGGAATTATGGTAGACACATAAGCATATAATATGATTTCTATAACAGCTAAGTCATCGCTTCCAAGACCATCTTAGTAGTATGTGTTCACTCCCCATAACATATTGGTAGTCATGGTTCACTCCCATATCCATATTAATTAAATGGGTTCACTCCTCATACCATCATTTTAGTCATGGTTCACTCCCATGTCCATCTTAGTAGTCAAGGTTCACTCCCAAGACCACCTTAGTCTATCTAATGAGATATAAATCTTTACCCAATGTATTTGAGGGAGATATAGGTCCTACATATCGCATAATGAAATCACACATACATGTGCCACAAGATCATAAATAATCATATCATAACCCATGAAATTAAATTGGTCTTATAAATATGTAATCATATCATAACCTGTGAGAAAATACACATTTTATAATCATTTTATCATAAACATAACCAATGAAAAGAAACAGGTTTTGAAAAGTATATAACCCATGAAAGAGAAACGTGTTTCATCAAAATTATTCGGTCAAAACACAATCCATTCAAAGAAATAATATGAATGGAAACATATAATAATTTCCCTATAAAGGAACGATTAAAACCAATGGATGCTATTTTATATGGGAAATAATTTTGAAATATCTTTTAAAAACATTTCTTGAGAAAAATATCCTTTCTATATTGAAAACCCTTTTCAAAATATAATTTTTTTGAAAACCTTTTTCTATAAAAATAGCTTTGAAAACTTACAAGGAAACACTAAAAAACATAAAACGTTTCTAAAATTATTTTTTTATTTTAAAATGGGCTTCAAAGAAGTTTTAAAAATATTTTTGAAATAATTTTTGAAAACAAGGGTTTTGAATACAACAGAGTTTCGACTGGAGAGAGAGACGGTCAAATTTTACTTAAAAACATTATCATAAGTACAAAAGAGTGAAAAAATTGTACTAATAAATGAGGATATTTTGAATAACTAGAGGATAAAAAATTCATGAGTGTTCTTGATATATCAATCATAATATTTCATCAAATAATCAGAATCATTAACAATCTCGAAAAGTGATAAGATTGTTTCAATAAAATATTACCACTTAGTTACTTGGGATCACACTATCCATGTAAGAAAATGAAATTAAATGAAGATTAAAATATCATGAAAAGAATTATATTCATTATATAACATGTAAAATGGAATTATATACACCTAAAAAATAATTTAGTTTCATAAAAAAACATGAGTCTCAAAGAAGACAAATTGAGACAAAACTATTTTACCAATTTAGTTAATTTTGAAACTTAATCCCTAGGAATGGAAGATCATAAATTGGATATGTTAATTTACATAAATTTAAGTATAATAATAATGTAATACATAAATGGTCAGTTTATATACTTCACAAATGGAATGAGTGGTGAATAAATCATGTATCTCATCGAAATAAAAAGTGAGATGAAGTCCCCTTACATTATGTCTTGACTCTCATCATACTCATTCAAACCACCAGTATAATAAATATAAATTTATTATAAATCTTTTACATAACCATATTATTATATATAGTAACATATATGTTTTGTTTATTACCTTATATTACATGATTGTTAATCATTATATGTTAAGGTTTCACTTCAGATAATATTTAATTTGTTCTTTGTATGTGTCTTAATTTGTTATATAATTGGTACTTATACTTATATCATGATTCAATATTGTAAAAAATGTTATAAATATCATTTATATCCATTATATGTTTATTATAATAATCTATAGAATATATAAGTATGAAATGTTATACACCGTTCATGGATACGGTAAGCCGTACGTATGCATGAACGTCATTTTCATTTTTATTATCATATTGAAAGGAAGAAATAAAATTAAATATATATGTATTAGTATATTATAAAATTAACTTATAATTATAATGTTATATATATAATATAAGTTCACTAAATCAATCCTTAATACATTCCATGTAGTGTGTAAATGAATCACATCGTTTTGAGGGGGCAGTAGGCCGCACTTCCTCAAATGAAATTATCATATTTAAACCAAATGGAAAGTAAAAAGATACGTGCTATAAAAGGAATAAAGAATATTAAATACATAAAAAATATAAAATATAATATATATAAACATGTTGTTCGTCATAATTTCCACCATGATAGGTGGTTAAAGAAAAATGAACAATCATCGTTTAGTGATGCGATAGTTCACCGTACATGTAAACAATATGTTCGTTACCCATTAGATGGAGGTATGTGTAAGTGTATGTTTAAAAATTAGAATAAAAAAATCATATTATATTGAGGATAATTTTTTTATAAAATAATGTAATAAATAGAGTAGAGGGGGTGGATATGGAAAATAAAATAAAGGCGCTTGAGAGAAGGTGTTACTGCTTAACCGGGTAACTCCTTTTGGTTTTTGCAAAAAGGCTTCTTTGGAAGAATTTATTCAAAAAGTGTGGCTTCAAGGAGGAAGGTATGGATTTTTTAAATTTTATTGGGTAGATATTGGATGAACCTAAGTGGGTTGAGAAGTGTGAAGAAGATGGAGTGGTGGTGACCTTTTATAAGGAAGGGAAAGGACTCACTTGGTATTTTTGAAAAGAAGTTAGGTGTACCCATGTTTTTACCTAAAAAAAGTCTTACCAAACCAACCAAACTCAATAATGGAAGGTTCATGGACTAATAATATCCATAAAATGGGTTTTGGAAAATCTTATAAGTTGTTTTTTTCCTTACATTTAATGTTTAGTCCCTTATTAAGCTTAATTTAACCATAATCAATGTAATTAATTTTCATCATTTTCACTAATATCTTTTGTCAAAAACTAAGCTGACCTTATTATAAATTATAAATTATTCAGATTCCAAATATTGAATCCATTTTTTCAAATTAAAATCATATAAGTTGAATGCATCAATTTAAATTTAATCCAGCTAATGGGACAATACTTTGTATTTTTTAAAGTAGAAATGATCAAAAGTTTGGTAAGATTTTTTATCCAATTTCAATGTGAAATTGGTTAAAATAACCTAAATTGGATTAATTTATAAAAATATTTTCTAATTAAAATTTGAAAAAATATAAAATATAATTTAACATTATTAATAAATTAGATGAAAAAGCAGTTTTGAATTAAAATCCAGTATTTTTCACTATTCATCCCAAAATGAAGTTTCTCAGAAAAATACCAAAAATTCACCCTAAGATAATTTAGATATTATAAATTAAAAAATAAATTTTATTTTATCAAATTCAATTTACAAATTTGTCTAAAATTAATTTTATTATTTTTCATAGAAGGACATTAAAAGTAGTTCATTCAAGAAATGATATTTTTAAACATATAAGGACTTTACCAAAAATAATATATTTCATTATCAAACTGTTTTATTTATATAAAAAAAATTATAAAAAATATTTGAAAAGTAGTTATTACTATTCATATAACTATGTTTAACAACTAGGTTATAATTATCTTATTAAATAATTATAATAATAAAATGATGTTTTGTAAAACATTGGTGTTGCGTGTAACATATTCCAAGTCGGTGTTGCATGTATCATACACAAAGTGGGTTATGTATAACATAATCGAAGTCAGTACCGTGTGATTTTTTTTTGGAATTAGTGCATTACTAGACATAAATAATAATTTAATTTATTCAAGAAAAAAAGGTACATAAAAACTCGGGGTGTTACATTCTACCCCACTTAAGATGAATTTCGCCCTCAAAATTTTCCACTAGGGTAAAGAAAATGAGGATACTTATACATCATTATATCATCAAGTTCTCATGTAGCTTCTTATAATTGGTGATTTTCCACAAAACTTTTTCCAGGTGAGTGGTCTTGTTTTGTATAACTTTCTCTGTACGATCCAAAATTTCAATAGGTTGCTCCTTCTAAGAAAGATACTACTCCAGTGGTATGAAATATGAGTTCAGTACATGTGAAGAGTCAGGTATATACTTCCTCTATATAGATACATGTAACACATCATGGAATTGATATATATTTGGAGGAAGTTCCAAGTGATATTATACCATCCCAATCCAATCAAAAATATAAAAGGGACCAATATACCTAGGGATTAGATTACCTTTATTCCAAAATATCATAACTTTCTTCCAGGGTAAGATTGATAAAAACATATTTTCTCTAAATTCAAATTCAGGATCATGTCGATGGTTATCATCATATTTTTTTTTTCAAAATTGAGTAGCCTTGATATGTGGATGAATAGTTCTAACCTTCTCAACAATTTCTTCAAAAATATCAGGTCCCAATATATTTATTTCTCCAAAATCATTCCAGCATGTTGGAGCTCTATATTTCTTCCCATAGAGGGATTCATATGGTACCATTTGAATTCTTGAGTGAAATATATTGTTTTAAGAAAACTCAACTAGAGGAAGGTGTTCATCCAAACCACCTTTGAAATCCAGATAACAAGATCTAAACATATCCTCTAGGGTTTGAATTGGTCTTTTAGACCAACCATCTATCTGAGGATGAAAAAGAGTGATGAAACTCAATTATATATCATGTTCTTTATGTAGACTTCACCAAAACTTTGACCTCATATCCTGAACTAATAAAATATAATATGGTACTCCATGCAACCTTACCAATTCCTTAATACATATCCTAGCAAGATGATCCATAGAGAATTATTTTATGATAGCGGTGAAGTGTGATGATATAGTAAGGAGATCGACTACCACCCCTATATAATTAAATCCATTCGAGGTTTTGGGTAGTCCAATGTCAAAATCCATAGTGATATTCTGCCATTTCCATTATGGTATGGATAATAGATGCAACATCCCCTTTAACTTTGGTCTTTCATCCTTAACTTATTGGCATACCAAGAAATGAGATATAAACTCTGTGATATATCTACTCATTCCATCCTACCATAATTATTTTTTTATATCCCTATACATCTTAGTACTTTCAGGATGAATAGAGAATGATGAAATATGATCTTCCTCTAACAACCCCTTCTTCAAATATGGTTAATAAGAAAGAAATACATGGTTCCATAACCTTATCATTCCATACTAATCAAGGTTAAACTTAGTAACATTTCCTAACTTCTTTTACATCTCTTTATCTTCCTTATACACCTCCTTAATTTTCACTTGGAAAGAGGGCTGAACATTCATTTGAGAAAGATAAGATTTTTCCCTTCCTTTAGGATTTCTAGACCCATCCTTTGAAAATCCAGAAATATTGGATCTTTTATGATCCTCATAATGGATAAGCTAGCATGATCCTTCTAACTCAAATCATCGGCCACCTTGTTTTCTTTCCCAAGGCGGTAATGTATTGAGTAGTCACAATCCTTTATCATCTCTAAACATCTTCTTTGAGACATGTTCAAATCCTTCTATGTGAATATATATTTCAATCTTTTATGATCGGTATATATATCACCATTTTCTCTATAAAGATAGTATCTCAAAATCATTGATGAAAATATTTTCACTGCTAACTACAAATCATGAGTTAGGTAATTTTTCTCATGAATCATAAAATGTAATTAGACATATTCTATAACCATGTTATTCTGCATAAGAGCACATCACAATCCATTCTTATATGCATCACTATATATTATAAACCCTTCTCTACTATAGGGTAATGTAATAACAAATGTAATGATTAAACTTCCCTTTAGTTCCTTGAATTTTTTCTCACATTCATCTATCTAGTGGAACTTGAAACCATTTTGTGTTATCTTGGTCATAATATTAGACAGTCATGAGAAATTTTCCACAAAAGCTCAATAATATCTAGATAAACCAAGAAAGCTATGGATCTCAGTCAATATGGTTGGTCTAGGACAACATTCAATAGCCTCTTTCTTTGATGAATCTAATTCTATACATTCTCTTGAGATTATGTGACCCAAAAATGAGACATTTTATAACCAAAATTCACAATTTCAAAATTATTCATATATATATTCTTCTTCCTTATGTTATTTAGTAAAATTCTCAAGTGATTTTAATGCTCTTACTTTCTCTTTTAATTGATAAGAGTATCATATATAAAGACTACAACAAATTAATCAAGGTAATCTCTAAAGACTCTATTCATTAAATCCATGAAGATAGTATGGTAATTAGTAAGACCAATAGGATACACTATATATTCATAGTTTCAATACCTTGTACGGGATGTCACCTTGGGTATATACTCCTTCTTGACCCTCAGTTGATGATATCCAGAAGAATTTAAATCTTGGAAAAGTATTGATCTCCTTGTAGTTGATCAAACAATTCATCAATATAGGGAAGATGATACTTGTTCTTGATTGTGATCTTGTTCAAATCCTGATCATCAATGCAAAGATGCATTGATCAATATTTATTTTTCAAAAAAAGAACAGGTGCACCCCATGGTGACACACTTGGATGAAGAAATCACTTATCAATGTTTTCATGGAGTTTCTTCTTCAATTCCTAAAAATCAATAAGATCTATTCTATAAGGAGTCATTGAAATTGGTGTGGAACCAGGTAAGAGTTATTTTAAGAAATCAACTTCTTGTTTTGGTGGAAGGATAGGAAACTCCTCTGGAAATACATCCATAAAATCCAAAACAATAGGCATATAATTGATGTCGATTCTCTCCCTAACAATTAGAGATAACAACCCTTTGGAATGGGAATTAAGAACCATACACTGAATGTAATATCCACAAGAAGTTGATACTTATCATCACATGGATGGATGATCATAGGTTGGTTTGAAATATCATAAGTAACTTCCCTTCCTCAACAATTGAGTTTGTATTTATTAAAATAAATCCAATAAATGACTAAGATGACCTAAATTGAACCAAATGAATAATGTCAACATTTTAAATAAGCACATTCCCACAAACTTCAACTAGAGAGAAATCATAGACTTTAGATTCAATCATCACCCCATTAGAGGTTTGCACATCTAATTCCGTATCTAATTGTTTTGGTTGAATCTTAACACCCGTATAAAATTTTTTAGATATGAAAGAGTGGGTAGATCTAGAATCAAATATGACATTAGCAGTTCTAGAGTGAATAGTAAGTGTACCTTTCATTATGTCATTATCACCCCCCTCATTAGAAATTATGATTTCATGAGATTTCCCCTTGTCCCTTAGCTTAAAATGTTGCAGACATTGATCATCATAACCATCCCTTGGGTTTGGGTAGTGGTTAACAAAATTATCAATCTCCATATGCTTATAGAACTAAATTCCAGGAGGTTCATTTTGTATCTATTTTCCCAATTCTAGATGTTAGCTAACTTCTTCCTATCACTTCGAGGATCATATGCTCAATGGACTTCCCTTCCTTACTTAACACATTTATTAGACCCCTTAAAGAAATTTACTTTATATTTCTTCCCACACTTAGAGAATAAAGGGAATCTCATCTTATTATATTCATGGTTTTAATGTTTTCATCTAAACCCCATCTTCATCTTATTGTCAAAACCATGAGATTGATACATGACTCCAACCTACATTTAAATGTTGAGTGAAAAATGAACAATATCTTCATAGCTACAAAAGTTTCTTATTGCCAATGAACTTAAGAGACTTTTCTTTAAGCCACTAGATAACATATAAACTTTATGTAACATCCCCAAATGATAAAGGGTTAAATGACTAAATGATATGACTCATGTCAACAAGGTGCACCTTCCTTTTCGGGAGCCTGTCTGATTAGAACTCCATAGTTAAGCGTGCTTGGACTGGAGTAGTGATCATGATGGGTGACCTCCTGGGAAGTTTCTCAGGGTGTGTGTGAGTGAGGACAAAACACACTGGAAAGGACATGTGTTGGCCTGTGGGGACTATCATTAGTCAGATAACCCGTTCGAGCATGTGGGGTGGACCCTGGGGTGGGCCCCACGTGTTTGTAGGGGCAACTGGTGGTACCTGGTAGGCCAGGACCCGACGACCATGTTAAGGCGGGGTGTTTGTGCTGTCACCGGGACCCAGTTTTCACATTTGGTATCAGAGGAGGAACCCAGCCTTAAGTGCGGTGCACTGCCTGGGTTGAGATGTAGGGCCCACAACGAGGGTGTTGTGCTCTAAAGGGGCGGTGATTGTAACATCCCCAAATGATAAAGGGTTAAATGACTAAATGATATGACTCATGTCAACAAGGTGCATCTTCATTTTCGGGAGCCTGTCTGATTAGAATTCCACAGTTAAGCGTGCTTGGCCCGGAGTAGTGATCAGAATGGGTGACTCCTGGGAAGTTTCTCAGGGTATGTGTGAGTGAGGACAAAACACACTGGAAAGGACATGTGTTGGCCTATGGGGACTGTCATTAGTAAGATAACCCGTTCGGGCATGTGGGGTGGACCCTGGGGTGGGCCCCACATGTCTGCAGGGGCAACTGGTGGTACCTGGTAGGCCAGGACCCGACGACCATGTTAAGGCGGGGTGTCTGTGCTGTCACCGGGACCCAGTTGTCACATTATTGTCACACCCGACGAACATGTGTTGGCCTATGGGGACTGTCATTAGTAAGATAACCCGTTCGGGCATGTGGGGTGGACCCTGGGGTGGGCCCCACGTGTCTGCAGGGGCAACTGGTGGTACCTGGTAGGCCAGGACTTGACGACCATGTTAAGGCGGGGTGTCTGTGCTGTCACCGGGACCCAGTTGTCACATTATTGTCACACCCGAACTTTTAAATTAATATTATTTTATTATTTTATCAGACTTTGAAATTTTCCATCAAACTACGGATTAAGACTGTTTTAAATTTTTTCATTTTGTTGACGAATGAATGCTTTGCCCTTGACACATCCAGTGCATGGGCAGGGCATTTTCAAAGTTGTGCGGCTTTTCCCTGGTCACCGTGCGGCCTGCCTCATGTTTAATATGGATAAATAAAATGATTTTAAGGATGTATTTTAATAATCATAATTATGGTAATTATTATTATTATTATTATTATTATTATTATTATGATGCTCACTAAGTTTATTAATATAGCGTAATTATAATTTAGTTATTATTATTAACTCTCCATTAATTTTGTTAAGTATATTAAGTTTATTAATGTCATATTAAATTTATTATAATTTTTATTATGACTACAAATAATAATAATATTATTGTTTAGTTTATAATAATTAATATTAAGTTATTATTATTATTATTATTGTAATTAAAAAAAATCCTTATTAAGTTTATTATTATCATTACTTATGAAATTTTTATTTGTTTTATTGTTTTTTTCTCTTTTATTATATTTCTTATCTTATTTATTTCTTTTCTTTTATTTTTTTTTCTTTCCTTCCTTTTCTTGTTTTTCTTTTTTTTCCTTGCTGTCTTCCTCCCTGTGCGTCACGCACAACGCCCCTCCCCCCATCCAACATCACGTGGGCCTCCTCCTCCTTGCCTAACCCTAAGCACCGACGACTCTCCTTCTTCCTCTACCCGTGCCGCCGCCGCACTCCTCCGGCACACCGAACCACCGGTGGCCATCCCTCTCCCATGGTGCGCCACCCTGCCTCCCGACATCCCTCTCCCATGGTGCGCCGCCCTGCCTCCCAGCCTCCCGCTATGCAGCCGTCGCGACCTCCTCCTCTGGAGGACCTAACTCGTGCCGTGCCTCCCTCTCGACCAGCGGCTCGCACGCACCCGTCAACCGGTGGCCCCCTTGTTTTGCGACCCAACTAGCCGCCAACGTCGTCTCCCTCCGGTGACCCCCTTTTCTCTCACGCGAATTCCCTTGGGTAAGACCTTTCTCCGATCTAGGGTTTTGGTTCTTTCAATTTCGGGTTTTTAGGTTTTCATCAATTATGGTTTTAAATTAGGGTTTAGCATGGGGTTTAGTTTTATTATGGTGTAGTTGGTTCAATCTTGAGTTTGCTTCAATTTCTTATTTTAGGGTTTATTTGATTTTGTTGGTGGCGTGATTGTCATGTAGTGGAAGTTTCGCACCGAAATTTTGAGGCGTTATTCCCCGAGGTAGCTGGTTCCGCTCACAATTTTTATATGATGATTTCACTTTCTTATTTAATTAACTCAACACTGTTTTTAATTATTTTTCATGCCGCGAAATTGTTGTTGATTTGTTTTCAATGTGCATTTAAATTGTGAGTATCATTTTTAAGTGGTATTAGTGTATTTTATTTTCAAAACCCACTTTGGGCTGTTTATCAGTGCCGATAAATTATACAGTTTGCGTATTTGAAAGTGCAGTTGATGTAGTGGACATTTTGGTGTGGGGTAAAAAGTGTGTTTAGTCTTGAAAATGGTTTTGGATGAGTTTTCTTTTCTTTATATTTTCAAAGTTTGTGACATGTTTGAAATATCTTTAATAAATTTTCTTAGCATTTTATTATTATAAAAAAAATGCCTTTTCAAACTGTGCATTTAGTTCATTATGTTGCGCATGGGCTGCGTTTTCGGTTTTGACAATTGAGTGGTGTGCGTTTCTCCTTAGAAGAGGTTTTGGGGTGGGTTTTTGTGTTCAATGTCTTGTAGTACCGCTTGGAGTTGTTTTATAAAATTTTTAAGTGGTTTATTAAATCTTGTAAAGTGTGTGAAACATGTTTGTATATTGTTTTGGTGTGTGTATATTTTCAAAAAGTGGGTTTGAGCATACATATAAGGGTATATGTGTGCAGATATTGTTGTGACAATCATTGTAAGTGTTCAATTAATTGTTTGTGTAGTGCGAAATGTGTTTTTATGGGTACTTGAGGTGCGTGGGTGCTGGAAAAGAATTTTTGATGGAAAATGTACCACTTTGAGCATGCTAAAATGTTCTATAAATTGGTCAAATTTTTGATTATGTGTTTGAATTATTTCATTAAATTGTATGTGTAGTGTGTTGTACCTCACTGTGATGATTTTGGGTCGCGGGTATCGAGGATCCCTACATGTACATGCATACGGTTAGACATATATATAGATATCCCCTCATTGTTCATATTCCCTCATGGCGCAGGGAATATGTGCAATGCACCTAGGGGTGTATATATATATATATAAATGCATGTGAATGTATGTGCCAAGGATCAGTTTGAATGTTCGTCTTCAAGCAGCGACACGTTTGAGGTAGGTCCCCTATGCCTAAGCTTTTAATTTGAAATTCATAATTGTAACGACCCAAATTTTCATTAATGGAAAATCCCTCTTGATCCAGTTAAATGTTTCTTTATGTTTTTATAAGATGTCAACTTCTTTAAGTTTTACGTTAAGATTTGTGACCGTTACTTTTATAGCCGTTGAACAGTGATCATCTGGGTAGTTTAAATGTAAGGCTTTAACGAACCAATTTTCTACTCAGACAAAGGAAGCGATGGCCTCATCCAGTAGAATTGCCCCTTACGAAGCCCATTTGTCGGAGCTCGGAAAGGAGGTGGCGTCTTTGGGCTTTTCCCTTGACCAAGCCCAAGCTGAGCTTCATCAAGTCAAGCTCGAACGTGATCGTCTACGGGAAAAATGGAAGTTGATAGAGATTACCACTCGAGCGATGTTATCCGAGCAACCCCAAGAGTCTGTCACCATCGCACACCTTACCCTTAGGTCTTATGCGGCTATTTTAAGGGGTTATGTAACAAATAAGTAGCACCATGTTCATGTACATTATTTTTTGTATATAATAATGAATATAATTTCTAGTCATTTTTGATGCATTGTAATTAGTTTTTAAAGTACAAATGATGTTTTTAGTTATTATTTAATTAAGAATTATATTTTATTAAATTAAAGGATTTTTTAATTAAATAATATTTTAATAAAATATTATTATTAATATTAAATTAATTTTTATTAAATATAAATGATCTTATAATTTTATGAATGCAATTAAAATTTTTATTAAGGTTTGAAAGCCATTTCTGTCAAAACCCGTGAATTTTTTATAAATGTCGGTTTTTATTTTAAAAGTGAAAATTCACATATTTAGAAAATTATTTAGATAAAATAAATATTATTTTTGGAATCAGGACGTCGAAATTATCCAACGGTGAATTTTTCATAATTTTCTGAGACAGTCAAATTTTTGGGTAAAAATTAAATACCATTTAAATATATAATGTGTTTTATGACATCATAATGACCCAATGGTGATGTAATAAAATACCATAATCCTTATGTTCGGCCAATATGTGTTTTATCATTAAAATAATGAGGTTTTGGGTTTGTTTGAATCACTTTTCAAAGCATTAATGGAGCCCTCAAGACTTATTCAACACTTTGCCTTTTTAAATTAATTTCCATGGGAGTGTGACTCACCTCCACATAAGCAACCCTAATTTTTTAATAAGTTCGGACTTTGGCCTTGTAAAATATTGTTTTCCTCTTTCCTTTTCCAGAAACCATGGGCAAATACCATGGGATGGTTTGTGGTTTGGATTATTTTTAATATAAGGGGTCCCAAACCTAAATAATAAAGAATTCTCTCACCTTTCCTATATAAACCCACCCAAGCTCCCACTTCCTCCTCACTCAAAGCCCTTGAAGTTCGTCCAACCTCTGCCCTACTCTCTCTAGAATCCTCCCAAGGTGCCCCAAGCTCCCAAGAAGCCTCTCACAAGCCTCTCTCTAGCCTTTGGAAGCACACTTCCAAGTAAGGGGTTTTCTTCCTTTCTCATTTTTTTTGTCAATTTTCTTTAAGTTGTATTTCCATTTTTATTTCAATTATGAATGTTGGGGTATGGTTTTTCACCTCCCTCATACTTCCCTCTTATTGTTTGAATGATGGGAGAACCCTTTCTCTCTCATTAAATGCCACCCATGTACACCCGTTACTATGCCGAAATTCCGAAAGGAACTTCTCTCTCTTCTTTTACATTCAAGCAATACTTTTGTATCATGAATCTAAATTCCATTTCTATTGTTGGGACATGTATATATATGATCTCCTTACTGTCCATTACATTTAAATATGATGAGGAACCCCTTTCTCTCTCATCAACTTTTTTTATGAATTCTTATGTCACGCCGTTACGCTGCCGAAATCGCACCGATTTTCTAAGCCAATGTCTTTGTGTAGTGAATACCATGCCCATTTCTCCATCAAGGGTATTCACCTTTATGCACATTTACATATTGATTATAAAGTTTCATGTATTAATTCCACTTTCCTTTATCGTGGAAGAAATTATTATGTTTTATGAATCCATGTTTTATGATCCATGTGGCACACTTATGCATGAAATGAAATGTTTAAGAAGGGTGCGCCCTTTATAGCGCTCCAATGCATTGGGTAAAGTATAGTATCATGATACGTCATGTGCAATGAGTGTTGACTCATGCTAATTCAAGTGCAACGAGGGTTTACTCGTGCTTCAAGTGCAATGAGGGTTTACTCATGCTCCATGTGCAATGAGCCTTGGCTCATGCTAATTCAATGTTAAGTGTTGTTGCCACATTTCCATGTTATGATTATCATGCTTTATCATGCCTTTATGTTCATGTCTCTCTTATGCTCTATTGATATGCCTATTGCCTAACATGTATTGTACTCCTCATGTTATTCATTATGTACTCCCTTACTGGGATTTATAACTCACCCTTTTCTTATGCATGTCCTCAGGTTATCCCATGCAATGCTAAGTACGAAGGAATGTAGTGGTCATGTAAAGGAAGTTTTCAATAAGGATGTTGTATTTCAAGTTTAAAGTTTTTATGTAATGATCCTAAGCCCCAAATACACTAAACCTCTCGATCTTCTTTGTTGTATCAAGTGAAGTTTTATGTAATAAATCATGTTTAAGTTGTAATAAAAAGCAGGGGTGTCATAGTTGGTATCAGAGGATAGGTTTAGTTATTTTTGGGATTAGGAAACCCTAGTAAAGCCTTAGATACAAGACTAAGCATAAAAAAAAACATCCCTAAATTTTGTTAAATACTAAGTAAGTGTTTTATCAAACAAATACATCCCTGTCTGGATACGAGCAGGTAGAGGCGGCTCTGGCACAGATGTATCCTAGGGGTAAAACCCGAAAACACCGCTTTGAGCTAGACTCGAACGGGAACTGGTGCACGACAACGGGCCTTGCTGCACTCTTGGTTACGACACTCCCGGGGGATATGTTTTGATAAATTCACAATCTTAGTATGAACCCTTATTAAGGGAAAAATGCCCCTAAGAATATATGTTAGAAGGAAGATCATGAAAAGCCTGGATTGAATCCTATAGACTCATGAGTTAAAGAGATTAAAGTTTATTTATAAGTCATCAACTTTTGTCTTTGGATTACCCTTTATGTGTTACCCCTAACTTTCCTTTTATTCCAGCCAATGGCCGGTAATAGGAGAACTCGGGCTAACAACCGTTGTGAAGATCAGTGTGATGATTGTACCAATGAGATGCCCAATCCAATGGGAGCGGGAATCGCGAACTTTGTCACGCTTCTCTCTCAGTTAACTCAAGTTTTGAATAGAAACACTAGTCAAGAGGAACGTTCAACCCCCCCTAAGAAAGAACAAGTCGCTATTGAAAGCTTCATGAGACAAAGGCCTCCTACTTTTAGTGGATCATCCGATCCCACGATTGCTGAACAATGGATCAACTCCATTGAAAAGATATTCTCCATCCTCCAATGCTCTGAAAAAGAGAAGGTTCTCCTGGCGGCTTATCGTATGGAGGGTGAAGCTGATCAATGGTGGACGTTGATCAAAAATACGAAGCCTGAGGAGGAGATCGAGGCTTTGGAATGGAAGGTATTCCGGAAGATGTTTTTCGATAAATATTTTCCACGCACCCTCCGTCTTAAGATGGAAAGGGACTTCCTTTCCCTCAAGCAGAAAGATGAGGAATCTGTGGGAGCGTACGAGGCAAACTTCACAAGGCTTGCACGATACGCTTCCGGCTTTGTCGTTACCCCCGAATGCAAGGTTGACCGCTTCTTTGGTGGGCTGAAGCCTAGCTTGCGGAAAGCATTAGTGATCCATGACTTCGACAGCTATGAGGAAATTGTCCGATGTGCCCTCAAGGTTGAAATGGAGATCATAGAATCACAGGGGTATCATGGGGACAAGAAGCGGAAGGTGGACTTCAATTCTGGTGGTCCGATGGATAAATCCAACGACGCTAAGAAATTCCAGCACCCCACTTGCCAAAAGTGTGGAAAGAAGCACCCTGGAAATTGCCTTAGGGGGACAAGAAAATGCTTCAAGTGTGGAAGAGAAGGGCACCTAGCTGTTAACTGTCAGCAAGAAGGACCCGCGGCTGCGACGGAGGGGAGGAACGCTCCGTTCGAACCTCAACGCGTTGTTCAATGCTTCAAATGCAAAGAACCGGGTCATTTTGCGAATCAGTGCCCTAATCCAAGGGTTATCGGAGGCAATCAACAACCTCCAAGACAGCAAGGAAGAGCTTTTGCCATCACTTCTGCCGAAGTGAACCCCGACAACGAAGTGGTGACAGGTACGCTAGTTATTCATTCAAGAATAGCGAACGTACTTTTTGATTCAGGTTCTACGCATTCTTTTATATCTCAAAAGTTTAGTAGAATAATCCCTACACCACCACAAATCATGGAAGTAAAGATGTCGGTGAGTACGGAAAATGGGGCAATCATTGCATCCCATGAGTATAAGTCCTCCCCTGTTATAATCTGTGGATTGAATTTCCTGGCGAACCTCGTCATACTCCCTTTGGTGGAATTTGATGCAATTCTTGGCATGGATTGGCTTTCCTTATATAGAGCCAACATAAATTGTAGGGAGAGGGAAATCACACTCCATATGGAGAATCGACCCCCGATTCTTTACAAGTGTCAGGAGGAAGATGAATCTCCTTTAGCTCCATCATCTCAAGCATGGATATTACTACCTTATGAGCACGCATATCTGGCTCAGATGATTGAGTCCAAGGAAGAAACCACCCTTGAAGAAATGCCTATTGTGAGGGAATTCGCTGAAGTATTTCCCGAGGAACTTCTTGGTCTTCCTCCAAGAAGATATGTTGAGTTCTCAATTGAACTTATACCTGGGGCGCTACCAATATCCAAGACTCCATATAGAATGGCTGTGGTTGAGCTTGAAGAACTGAAGAAACAACTACAGGAGAATCTGGATAAAGGGTTTATACGCCCAAGTGCATCACCATGGGGTGCACCAGTCCTCTTCGTCAAGAAGAAGGATGGGTCAATGCGGCTTTGCATCGATTATCGTGAACTTAACAAAATCACGATAAAGAACAAGTATCCTCTCCCAAGAATCGATGACTTGTTTGATCAGATGCGTGGAGCACAATACTTCTCCAAGGTCGACTTGCGGTCGGGATATTATCAAGTAAGGGTGAAGAAGGAAGATATCCCCAAGACTGCTTTTCGTACAAGGTACGGGCACTATGAATTCATAGTAATGCCTTTTGGACTCACCAATGCTCCAGCAATATTCATGGACTTGATGAATAGAGTCTTTAGAGATTACCTAGATAAATTTGTGGTAGTCTTTATAGATGATATTCTAATATACTCCAAAACCAAGGAGGACCATGAGGAGCATTTAAGAACTGTACTGGAGACTTTGCGCAAGGAGAAGCTCTATGCCAAGTACAGCAAGTGTGAGTTCTGGTTGAAGGAGGTCTCATTCTTGGGCCATATCATCACAAGCAATGGGATATCTGTGGACCCCTCCAAAACAGATGCAATTGAGGGATGGCCGAGGCCAACATCGGTAACTGATATCCGTAGCTTCTTGGGGTTGGCTGGATATTATCGACGATTTGTGAGAAACTTCTCACGATTGTCCAACCCTCTTACCAAGCTAACTCGAAAGGGAGTAAAGTTTGCTTGGAGTGATGAATGCGAAGAAAGCTTCAAGGAGTTGAAAAGGAGGCTTATCACTGCACCTGTGCTCACTTTACCCACAAGTGGGGAGCTTTTTGTGGTATTCAGTGATGCTTCGAAGAAGGGATTAGGATGTGTGCTGATGCAGAATGATAAAGTGATATCCTATGCCTCAAGACAGTTGAAAATCCATGAGCGAAACTATCCAACGCATGATCTGGAGTTGGCGGCGGTGATCTTTGCCTTGAAAATCTGGCGGCATTATCTCTATGGAGAGAAATGTGAGATATATACTGACCACAAGAGTCTTAAATATATATTCACACAGAAAGAGCTTAATATGCGCCAGAGAAGATGGATAGAGCTCATAAAGGATTATGACTGTTCAATACATTACCACCCTGGGAAGGCGAACAAGGTAGCGGATGCCCTAAGTAGAAAGGATCCAGCAATTCTATCAATGATGAGAATTGAGAAGGATCCAATCTTCTTAGACTTGATGAAGATGGACGTGGGAATCATAAAGAAGGGAACATCACCAATCCTTTCACAAATGATTGCTCAACCATCTCTTTTGGAAAGGTTAAAGGATGCTCAAAAGGATGATGTGAGAATCCAAGAAAAAGTGGAAGCTATCAAAAAGGGAAAATCCTCAGAGTTTAATGTTAATGAAGAAGGAATTGTGCGGTTTGGGAAAAGACTATGTGTCCCATCAAGTTCGGAGCTGAAGAAGGAACTTTTGGATGATGCACATAGTTCAAATTTCTCTATTCACCCAGGGAGCACAAAGATGTATCGAGATCTCCGAGAAAACTTTTGGTGGGATAATATGAAGAAGGAGATCGCCGAATATACATCAAAGTGCCTGGTGTGTCAGCAAGTGAAGGCAGAGAGGCAGAAGTCTAAGGGGATGATGCAACCATTGCCCATACCAGAATGGAAATGGGAGAACATCACCATGGACTTCGTCACTGGACTTCCAAGGACATCCAAAAGCAACAACGCAATCTGGGTTATTGTGGATCGTCTTACAAAGACTGCACACTTCATTGCTATTCGAGAGGATTTCTCTTTGGATCAACTGGCACGGATATATATCAGGGAAGTGGTACGGTTGCATGGAGTACCACTATCTATTGTGTCGGACCGAGATCCAAGATTTACCTCTAAGTTTTGGAAGAGTCTTCAACATGCTCTGAATACTGAACTGAACTTCAGTACGGCCTATCATCCTCAAACTGATGGCCAATCCGAGCGGACTATCCAAACACTTGAGGATATGTTGAGAGCGTGCTCAATGGACTTTAAAGGAAGATGGGATCAGCATCTTCCTCTGGTTGAGTTCTCTTATAATAATAGTTTCCACTCAAGCATCCAAATGGCACCATATGAAGCCCTGTATGGGAAAAGGTGTAGAACACCGACATGTTGGGATGAGGTCGGTGAACGTAAGCTGCTTGGACCAGAAATGGTCGAAGAAATGGTGGAGAAGGTAAAAACCATTCAGCAGCATATCAAGGCAGCCCAAAGTCGACAGAAGAGTTATGCAGATAATCGTCGACGAGACCTTGAGTTTAAAGTCGGAGACATGGTGTTTTTACGCATATCTCCGTGGAAGAAGGTCATGAGGTTTGGAAAGAAAGGGAAGTTAAGTCCAAGGTACATCGGCCCCTTCGAGATTCTTGATCGTGTTGGGGCTGTGGCCTATCGACTAACACTTCCACCTACTATGGCCAAGGTGCATGATGTCTTCCATGTATCCCTCTTAAGGAAGTACATACCAGACCCTTCACATGTACTCTCTTCTGAGGTGGTACAATTAGAAGACGATCTTTCTTATGAGGAGGAACCAGTGAAGATCTTAGATCGTAGAGAAAAAGTTCTACGAAATAAGACAATGCCCCTCGTCAAGGTGTTGTGGAGAAACCACAAGTTTGAAGAAGCAACTTGGGAGTCGGAGGATATGATGAAGCTAAGTTACCCACATTTGTTTTAGTGTGGGAAAAGGAAAATTTCGAGGGCGAAATTTCTTAAGGGGGGAATGTTGTAACGACCCAAATTTTCATTAATGGAAAATCCCTCTTGATCCAGTTAAATGTTTCTTTATGTTTTTATAAGATGTCAACTTCTTTAAGTTTTACGTTAAGATTTGTGACCGTTACTTTTATAGCCGTTGAACAGTGATCATCTGGGTAGTTTAAATGTAAGGCTTTAACGAACCAATTTTCTACTCAGACAAAGGAAGCGATGGCCTCATCCAGTAGAATTGCCCCTTACGAAGCCCATTTGTCGGAGCTCGGAAAGGAGGTGGCGTCTTTGGGCTTTGCCCTTGACCAAGCCCAAGCTGAGCTTCATCAATTCAAGCTCGAACGTGATCGTCTACGGGAAAAATGGAAGTTGATAGAGATTACCACTCGAGCGATGTTATCCGAGCAACCCCAAGAGTCTGTCACCATCGCACACCTTAACCTTAGGTCTTATGCGGCTATTTTAAGGGGTTATGTAACAAATAAGTAGCACCATGTTCATGTACATTATTTTTTGTATATAATAATGAATATAATTTCTAGTCATTTTTGATGCATTGTAATTAGTTTTTAAAGTACAAATGATGTTTTTAGTTATTATTTAATTAAGAATTATATTTTATTAAATTAAAGGATTTTTTAATTAAATAATATTTTAATAAAATATTATTATTAATATTAAATTAATTTTTATTAAATATAAATGATCTTATAATTTTATGAATGCAATTAAAATTTTTATTAAGGTTTGAAAGCCATTTCTGTCAAAACCCGTGAATTTTTTATAAATGTCGGTTTTTATTTTAAAAGTGAAAATTCACATATTTAGAAAATTATTTAGATAAAATAAATATTATTTTTGGAATCAGGACGTCGAAATTATCCAACGGTGAATTTTTCATAATTTTCTGAGACAGTCAAATTTTTGGGTAAAAATTAAATACCATTTAAATATATAATGTGTTTTATGACATCATAATGACCCAATGGTGATGTAATAAAATACCATAATCCTTATGTTCGGCCAATATGTGTTTTATAATTAAAATAATGAGGTTTTGGGTTTGTTTGAATCACTTTTCAAAGCATTAATGGAGCCCTCAAGACTTATTCAACACTTTGCCTTTTTAAATTAATTTCCATGGGAGTGTGACTCACCTCCACATAAGCAACCCTAATTTTTTAATAAGTTCGGACTTTGGCCTTGTAAAATATTGTTTTCCTCTTTCCTTTTCCAGAAACCATGGGCAAATACCATGGGATGGTTTGTGGTTTGGATTATTTTTAATATAAGGGGTCCCTAACCTAAATAATAAAGAATTCTCTCACCTTTCCTATATAAACCCACCCAAGATCCCACTTCCTCCTCACTCAAAGCCCTTGAAGTTCGTCCAACCTCTGCCCTACTCTCTCTATAATCCTCCCAAGGTGCCCCAAGCTCCCAAGAAGCCTCTCACAAGCCTCTCTCTAGCCTTTGGAAGCACACTTCCAAGTAAGGGGTTTTCTTCCTTTCTCATTTTTTTTTGTCAATTTTCTTTAAGTTGTATTTCCCTTTTTATTTCAATTATGAATGTTGGGGTATGGTTTTTCACCTCCCTCATACTTCCCTCTTATTGTTTGAATGATGGGAGAACCCTTTCTCTCTCATTAAATGCCACCCATGTACACCCGTTACTATGCCGAAATTCCGAAAGGAACTTCTCTCTCTTCTTTTACATTCAAGCAATACTTTTGTATCATGAATCTAAATTCCATTTCTATTGTTGGGACATGTATATATATGATCTCCTTACTTTCCATTACATGTAAATATGATGAGGAACCCCTTTCTCTCTCATCAACTTTTTTTATGAATTCTTATGTCACGCCGTTACGCTGCCGAAATCGCACCGATTTTCTAAGCCAATGTCTTTGTGTAGTGAATACCATGCCCATTTCTCCATCAAGGGTATTCACCTTTATGCACATTTACATATTGATTATAAAGTTTCATGTATTAATTCCACTTTCCTTTATCGTGGAAGAAATTATTATGTTTTATGAATCCATGTTTTATGATCCATGTGGCACACTTATGCATGAAATGAAATGTTTAAGAAGGGTGCGCCCTTTATAGCGCTCCAATGCATTGGGTAAAGTATAGTATCATGATACGTCATGTGCAATGAGTGTTGACTCATGCTAATTCAAGTTCAACGAGGGTTTACTCGTGCTTCAAGTGCAATGAGGGTTTACTCATGCTCCATGTGCAATGAGCCTTGGCTCATGCTAATTCAATGTTAAGTGTTGTTGCCACATTTCCATGTTATGATTATCATGCTTTATCATGCCTTTATGTTCATGTCTCTCTTATGCTCTATTGATATTCCTATTGCCTAACATGTATTGTACTCCTCATGTTATTCATTATGTACTCCCTTACTGGGCTTTATAGCTCACCCTTTTCTTATGCATGTCCTCAGGTTATCCCATGCAATGCTAAGTACGAAGGAATGTAGTGGTCATGTAAAAGAAGTTTTCAATAAGGATGTTGTATTTCAAGTTTAAAGTTTTTATGTAATGATCCTAAGCCCCAAAGACACTAAACCTCTCGATCTTCTTTGTTGTATCAAGTGAAGTTTTATGTAATAAATCATGTTTAAGTTGTAATAAAAAGCAGGGTTGTCATAATAATTGCTTGATTGTTTTAAAAATATGTATTACACTATGCTATATACACATGCTATGGAATCTGATTTCGGTTGCTAGAAACTATTATGCCTTGTATTGGGAAAATTGAAATGTATTTCAAAGCCGTTGGACTTAAGTGACTTTTCTTGAAAAATTGATTTCTTAAGTGGTTTTGTATTGGTAAGGTGTACTTCCAAAAGTGTTTGGCCTTTTGGCCGATTGATTGTAAAATGTGTTCCCTTTATGCAATTACGCATGTTTGGCATATTAAGAATGTTTTATGAAATAGAAAAACCTCTATTGAGGCCCGTTTGGCACTTTAAGATTTGGTTTGCAAAAATAGAAAACCCCTTTTGAGTCATTCCCCTAAATTTGAAAATAAAATGTGATGCAAGTGTTAATGAGTGGTTTGTGATATGTGCCTAGTGTAAAGGCTTGTGCGTGATTGTGTGATGTAAAGAGGGGGAATGCACTTAAGTAGGGAGTGCGGTGGTGAAAGGTTGAATTAGTTTTAGATAATGAAAGTGTAATGTACTTGTTTGATTGCTTGATAAATAAAACTCACCACCATTTGAAATAGAGCACAACGGGAAACTCGGGTATCTAGGTGGGTGACCTGGACTAGTACGATAGATGACACGACAGGGGTTCGTCCCGGTTTGTCTAGCAGGATTGACGCAACAACACTAACTAAACATATGGATTTCTGAGGGTCATGGCCTTCTAAGACACTTTTTCTGAGGGTCATGGTCTTCTAAGCCACGTTTCACTGAGGTACGAGGTCTTTAGGTTTCCACTTGTTCTAGCTACCTATAGGGGTTACCCATGGTGCTCATTTGTGTCATGCTGCTAACGATGTAACTTTCTTTTCAGCTGTTTCATACTTGATGTCTTGTTTGTGAAAACCATATTTTAATCCAAACTGGTTTCTTTTCATTTTGAGATGTTAATGCATGCTTGAAACCTATTTTGAAAATGTAGTGGGAGTAAAATGCTTTACCTAAAAATGCAAACTCGTTACTTGAATTTGAAAAGGAGAAAAACTATTTTATTATATCTTACTTTTCAAACTGGCATGGTTGGATTTATTAATAAAGGTGGAGGCATAGGACGTGGTTATATTTTTGGCTTTCCTACTGAGAATCTCGGTGCTCACACCTACTTTACTTTTCAATTTCAGGTTTCAGTCTTGGATCGATTTTGGGAGTGAGTGTGGTTGTCGTACCGTGGTGATCCATGGGGTCACTTGAGGTATGTCACGTTTCTTTGTTTATTCATTTTTCTGCTGCCACGTTGTCCAGTTTATTTTCCTTTATTTTTCTGCTTGTTCAGTTTATGTTTATTTATCTTTGTCATGGGACAAACCGTTCCCAACTGGTTTTTTTTGATGCCCGACACTAGTTGCCAGCCCTTGGGGATCGGGAACGCCCTTCGGGCCATGTCGCGGACCGGGTCGGGTGCTGGGTTGGATGATGACCCGACCTGGTTCGTGACACTTTACTTTCGGGTAGAATGATAATTCATAAAGAATAACTCAAATGTCTCGTCAAATTAGCCTCATAGGTACCAAAATATTCATCATACATTTTCTTTAACTCAAGAAAGTATTTCTCTATCTTGGTACAGAGAATATGAGGAATGTACTTATTGAAAAACAAGTTCTTGAACTCATCCCAATCCATGGATTCAATATCATCTTGTTGCCCCATATATTGATTAGAGTCCTCCACTGGTATTCTTCACCTTCTAACCAATAGACATCCAAAATGAATTTCTCATGATCAAAACACTAGAGAATATATTTTTAGTAGTAATGATCCATTATTAAGAAATTTTTATAAGAAGAACCTTTGAAATAAGGTGGAATTTTCCTCATGAAGTAATCAACATAATATTTTTCCGACCTTTTCTCTTTTGGAAGTACACCAGGATTCATAGATTGAGAAAGCTGTGTCAGCATGAAAATGAGGTTATTCATTCCATATCCCATAAAATTTAGCTTTCAAGAGGAAAATCATTTCATTATCCATAATAATCAATATTAACATAGTTCCTTTAGGTTCCCTCCACTGATTAAAACCAAAAAGCATATAGTAAGAAACATTTATCATAGTGAGGAATCACATAATCATGAAAATTAACTTATAGTATATCAAAATTATGAAACATTCCTTAATCTATGACACCTTAGGTTTATCATAGGTTATTAATAGGAAACTTAGATTTAAATACTTTATGATGGGTTGTGAAGAGTTTTTGAATTCACAAAGCATACCCCTTGGGAGTGTCAAACTAGGTGTGAAGTAAGACTCATTGTCGTGTACCAGATTACCCTGAGTCAGTCCCAAAACATCTTATCATAGTTTTTACCCCTAGGTAAATCAGTGAAAAATCCCTATCCACTTGTAGTATTGAGACATGGATGTATTTATAGTAAACCACTCACTCTATCCTTTAGAAAAATTCTAGGCTATTTTCCTACAATTTTCTTTATCCTTATAACTATTCTTAGACATGTCCTAAGGGTTCACACTAATGTTTTTTTATCCTAGATTCCAAATGTTAAATAAAAAATTCCTATGATACCAACTATAGTGACCCTCAATTTTTATACATTAACATTAAATAACATTTACAGAATACTTAAAACATTACAAAAATAGACTCCTAAATACTGTACTAGTTTAGTTCCTTTGGAGGCATGGAAACATAAAAACTGGTACATAAGAGAGATAAATTATCTCATACTAGGTTCTTCATGACTAGCACCCCTCGTAGACATATCAAACATAATACATATCTTCATAAACTTGGGAAGGAAACCTAAAAAGGGGTGAGATCAAATGCTCATTAAGGGCTATGATAACATGATCATGAAAATAGGAGATCATACCAGGTATATCAATGATCATATAAATGAATCATGACATAGATCTTGGCAGTTCATAAGACCCGAGTCATAAGGAAATAAGGAACATAAACCATGAAAGAAAAAAATAGGAACAAAACATGGAATTTTGGAATACACATAATCATATAATATTATTTCCATAGTATCCAATACATTGAATCCAAGACCATATTAGTAGTATGAATTCACTCCCCATACACTCTTTGTAGTCATGGTTCACTCCCATGGATATCTTAGTAGCATGAGTTCACTCCTCATACCATCATGGTAGTCATGATTCACTCCCATGGCTATCTTATTAGTCAAGGTTTACTCCCAAGACCATCCTAGTCTATCTCATGAGATATAAATCTTTACCCAATTCATTGGAGGGATATATAGGTCCCTCCCATCTCATAATGAAATCATACATACATGCGCCACAAGATCATAAATAATCATATCATAAAACATTAAATGAAATGGGTATTATAAACATGTAATCATATTATAACCTATGTAAAAAGACACATTACATAATCATTTCATCATAAACATAACCCATGAAAATAAGAGGGTTTCATAATCATATAACCCATTTAAGAGAAATGGGTTTCATTAACATGAATCCTTCGAAACATAATCCAATCAGAGAAATAATATGATTAGAAACATTGAATAATTTCCCCAGAAAGTCACGAGTAACACTAATGGATTTTATCTTATATGGGAAACAATTTGGAAATATATTTTAAAAAACTTTCTTTAGGAAAAAATCCTTTCTAGAATGAAAAATATTATTAAAACATAAAACCTTTTTGAATTTTTTTTATTTGAAATTAGTTTTCAAAACATATAAAGGAATCCCTAAAAAACATAAAATCTTTTTAAAATCTTTATTCCTTGAATATTTTCTTCAAATATCTACTGAAAACATTTTATAAAATATTATTGACAACATGGTTTTTGAATGCAATAGATTCCTGACCAGAGAGAGAGATGGTCATATTTTACTTAAAAACATTATCTTAAGTACCAAAGAGTATAAAACGGTACTAATACATAAATATATATTGAATAAGCATAGGATAAGAAAATTCATGAGTGTTATTGAGATATGGATAATAATATTTCTTAAAATAAGCATAATCATTAACAATCTCAAAAAGCTATGAGATTATTTCAATAATCTCTTACCAATTGGTTACTTGGGATAATAATCTACTGTAATAAAGGAAATTATATAAAGCGTAAAATATCATTAAATTATAGATATTAATTATATAACATGTAAAATGGAAGTATATACACCTCAAAAATAATTTTTGTGCATAACAAAACATGAGTCTCAAAGAAGGAAAATTGAGACAAAAATATTTTACCAATTTGTTAACTTTTGAAACTTAAACCCAAAAAAGAAAGATCATAAAATGGATATGTGAATATTTATAAATTTGAGTATAATAATTATTGAATACATACAAGGGAATTATACATACAACACAAATTAATGGGTGGGGAATAAAGCATATATCTCACAGAAATAAAAATTAAGATGAAATCCCCTTACCTTGTGTCTTGACTCTCTACGTATTCGTTTAAGATACTTATATAATAAATGTAAATTTATTATAAATATTATACAGAACCTTATTATTATATATAAAACCATATATGGTTTGATTATGACCTAATATTACTCACTTTTTAATCATCATATGTTAAGGTTTCCCTTTAGATAATATCCACTTCATTCTTCAAATGTGTCTTAATTTGTTATATTGTTGGTCCATATAATTATATCATGATTCAAGAAGTTAAAACATGTCATAAATATAATTTATATCTAGTATATGTGTATTATAATAATATATATAATATATAAGTATGAAATGTAATACACCATTCATGGCGATGGTAAGTCGTACTTATGCATGAACGCTATTCCCGTTTTTATTATCTTATTAAAGGAAAGAAAGAAATATATATATATATATATATAATACCATTAAATTATCATTATAATGTTATATATATATATAATATAATTTCACTAAACTCATCCTTAATAAATTCCAGGCAGTGTGTGAACGAATCACATCACTTTGAGGGGGCGGTACTTCACACTTCTTCAAATGAAATTATTTTTTTAAAAAAAATAAAAAGTAAGAAGATATGTGTTTTAAAAGGAATAAAAAAGATTACATACATAATAAATATAATATATAACATATATAATCAGAGTTTCCATCATAATTTCTACCATGAGAGGTGGTAAAGGAAAAATGAACAATCATCGTTTAGTGAGCTAGTAGTTCGTCGTACACATAAGAAATTTGTTCGTTACCCATTATAAGGAGGTGTGTGTAAGTGTAGGTTAAAAAAATAACATAAAAACATCATATTATATTGATTATACTGGTGTTTTTATAAAATCATGGAATAAATTGAGTGGAGTGGGCGGATAAGGAAAATAAAAGAAAGGATCTTGAGAGAAGGCATTACCTCTTAATTGGGAAACTCCTTTTGGTTTCTACCAAAAAGATTACTTGGAAAAATTTATTCCCAAAAAAGAGGCTTCAATAAGTAATGGAGGGATGTTAGGAGGTGTATTGGTCAGATATTGGAAGAATCTAAGTATTTTGAGAGGTGTGAATAAGAGGGATATGTGGTAGACTTTTATAGTAAAGAGAAAGGACTCAATTGGTATTTTTGGAAAAAAGTTAGGTGTGCCCACGTTTTTACATAAAAATAGTCATACCAAACAAAAAAAACTAAATAATGGAAGGTTAATGGCCAAATAATTTCCATAAAATGGGATTTGGACAAGTTTTAAAGTCATTTTAGTTATTAAATTTAAGGCTTAGTCATTTATTAATATTAATTTAACCTTAATCGATGTAATTAATTTTAATCACTTTCACTAATATTTTTGGTCAAAAAATAAGTTGACCTTGTTAAACATTATAAATTTTCAAAATTAAAAATATTGAATCCATTTTTCAATATTCAAGTCACAGAATTTGTAGAAATAAATTTAAATTTAATCCCACTGATGGGATGATACTGTGAGTTTTTAAAGTAAAAATGATCAAACGTTTGTTAAGTTTTTATATCCAATTGAAATATGAAATTTATTCCAAGACCTAAATTAGATTAATTGATAAAAATAATATCTGATTAAAATTTTAAAACAATTTAAAATATAATTTAACATTATAAATAAATTATATGAAAAATAAGTTTTGAATTAAAATCCAATATTTTCTATTATTCATCAAAAAACAAAGATTCTTAGAAAAACCAAAAAATTGTCCCTAATATAATTTATACAATTTAAATTCAAAAATGAAGTTTATTTTATCAAATTAAATTTCTAGTTTTTTCTAAACTTAATTTAATTATTTTTCATAGAAGGACATTAAATTACATTTCATTTGAGAGGAAATATTTTTAAACATATAAGGGCCTTACCAAAGATCATATCTTTCATTATCGATATATTTTATTTATATAAAAAAATTATAAAAAATATTTTAAAAATAGTTATTACTATTCATATAACTAATTTTAGCATCTATTTTATAATTATCCCATTTAAATAATTATAATAATAAAATGATGTTTTGTAGAAATATCAGTGTTACGTGTAATATACGCCAAGTCGGTGTTGTGTGTGTCATACGATGAGTTTTTATAGTGTATTGTATGCCATGTCTGTGCCTTGTGAAAGAAATAATTGACTTAGTGCATTGCAAGATATAAATGAAAATTTAATTTATTTGATTAAAAAAGGTCCATCAAAACTCAGGGTGTTATAAAGGCATCCAAAAGTCGATATAATAGCTATGCATACAATCATCAACATGACCTAGAGTTTATGGCTGGAGACATGGTATTCCTCTGTACATCTTTATGGAATATGATCATTAGATTTGGGATGAAAAGAAAGCTAATACCTAGGTACATCAAAACCTTTGATATTCTTAATTGTGTCAGAGCTATGAACTATTAACTGGGACTTCCACCTACCATGTATCAAGTATATGATTTATTCCACATATCCTTCTTGAGGATGTATATACAAGATCTCTCACATGTACTTAATCCATAGGTGGTATAGTTGGAAAATGATATCTCTTATAAGGAGAAGTCGGTGAAGATCTTGTACCTTAGAGATACATTTCTAAAAAACAAGACTACTCACTTGGTCAAAGTACTATGGAAGAACGATAAGTACGAAGAGGAAACATGGGAATCAGAGGAGGTGATAAAGGAGAAGTATCCTCACTTTTTCTCACCATAGTTTGTAAAACAAAATTTCAAGGGAGAAATTTCATAAGGGGAGAAGAATGTAATGATCTAAAATTGTATCAATGGAAATTATCTTCTTATAACTGTGATATATAGTATAAATCACTTAAAATCACATTTATAACCAAATAAAAACATTTTAAATAAATAATGAATGGAATAATATGTATTTCTCTAAGTTAAGAAACTTTTACCAATGGAATAGTAACTTGTCATTTGAAATAGTAATGTGACCATTAGGAATATTAATCCAGACAATAGAATAGTAACCTCACCTATAAAAGTATAAATAAAATTTAGGTATCTTATGAATGAAATAATGATATATTTATTTCACTGTATAAGTAAATAAAAATTTTAGAAATGATAAATTAAGTGTTGGTATTTTTTGTAAGTTATAAATATTTAATTACAATTTTATAATTAATATAATTATTTAAAAGAATATTTATTTTCAAAAAAATTATTCATATTTTTTTCATGATTATAGATAACTTTTTGAGACCTTAATTAATTCTTCAAAGTGTCATAATATCAGTTATAATTTTAAAATTAGTATTTTTTTAGTAAATGAAAATTTTTATTAAAAATTAAATTTCTCATATTTAAAACAATTATTTTCATAAAATTTAGTTCATTTTTGAATTTTAAATATTGAAAAATGGTTAGGGTGAATTTTTTAGATTTTTATAAAATACTAGAATTTTGGTGAACAGTAAAATACGATAGTTTACGATAAAAGCCAAATACATGAATTTCTGAGTCATTATTGATGTAAAGTTGATTTAAGCAAAAAATATTAAAATATAATTAATTATTTTAATATATGTATTGACAATTTTTAATACATTCATAGTCTTGAGCCAAAATAATAAACTAATGAATAAAATAATGAGAAAACACCTCTCTCCTCCCCTATAAATGCCACCTATCACCACATCTTCTCCTCACACCTTGAAAACCTTTAAGTTTGTCCAATATATTACCAATAATATTAAAAATACCATCCCCTAAGTATGTAATCCCTTGGTCTCATCAAAATAACAAAACCTTTTCCCCGAGGAGGTTCTTAAGGGGGAGAAAATCAAGATGTAATATCCTCTTTCTTTTTCTTTTAATTTCTTTTTAATTTCATTAATTTTATTATACTATCACAAAATAAACTTATATAAGTGGAATGGAAACTAAATAATATTTTATATACTATAATTTTATTATTTTAATGGAATAATTCATCTTCAAATCTCTTCCCTTTTCCTTTTATTCAAAAAATGAAAATACCATCCATGGTGTGTTGATTTATCACCGCCATGGACGATGCATTTTCATGTTTCACTACCTCATTCAAGGATGGTCATAAAATAATTTTTAGGGTTAAATAATATTTTATTATACATATTATAAGTTATATAACTTTCGGGAACATAAATATATGTATATATATAAACATGATGATATAAGCACATAATGATCGTAAAATCCTCAAAAGTAAATTAAATCATTTATATAAAATATTTATCTAATGATTAATCCTAATATCATATAAAAACATTATAAATATGATAATTTAATCTTATATAATTTAATTTGTAACATACAATCCCAATTTTGTAGAATTATCCTCATTTTACATGAATATCCATAGTTGTATACAAGAAAATTGATCATGAAAACCTAGCAAACAAACACACCCAAATGATGAAATTGAACTCTATAACACATAAAAATGTCCACAATAGAACTCAATAAAATTATAATGAATCAAATACATGTATAATAGGTTCTTTATTTATTAATTAGTGAATATAATTTGATTATCTTGGATAATAATGTGATTTATGACATAAGGTAAGGGGATTCTCGAACCCAACTCTCTTTCTTTCGTTTTTACCTCTTTCAATCCATTTTGAGTATGGATGTTCCTTTAATGTTCATTAAATATCATTTATTATTCCTTAAATTTTATTTTCTAGGATATACAACTTTCAAATCTGATTTTGTGGCAAATGTAATGTTTTTTTCCAAAATAACTATACTTTCAAAAAAACAATTTTCTTCTTCTCTTGGGATTGTTTCTTCTCCACAAAAGGTTGATGATTCTTATACCAATTATGATATTACATTTTTATTTTTGTAACCCCATTTTTTATTCATGAATGTATTATTTATGAAATTACAATTAAACTCCTTCCTTTCCATGGGTAATTTTATATCCATTATTGATATACACTCCAAGTGGAATGCATGTTTATGTAAATGTTATAATGTGATAGGTGTGTCTGGAATTATATAGTGCTCCAATTAATTGATTAATGTTATTTATATAATTTGATAATATTCAATTTTCATAAACAATATTCTAGAAGTTTTCAAAATGATGATGTTATAATGATGCCCATATCTTATGCGTTAACATGATTCTAACTTTGTTCCCAACTATGTGTGGTAGTTGACCACTAAGGCATGATGTTTCATTTTTATGAAATTCCAAATTAATTTCCTTTATCTAATACTATATCTAATTATTATTATGATGATCTTTTTCTTATGTTATGATGAATATTTTTATGCTCACCCATGTTTCCTGTTAGTTAATCATTCTCTTATTGGGCTTTTAGCTCACCCTTCTCTTGATGTATATCCTTAGGTGAATACTTGTACTAAGGAGAACACAAGGTCCAATAAGAATCTAGAGAAGAGGGGATTAAATAATGTTTATTATTTATTATGTTAATTTTTTTGTATGGTATTAATTTTCCTAAGACACTAAATTTTGGATCCTGGTTGTCTAATGGTTTTATGTGTTGATCTTTTACATGATATAATAATCATGTTAGAAAATAAGTGTCTCTATATGGTGGGGCCTTGGGAGGACTTTATAGATAATATGGAGGAGTAATAACATGATAAAAGATTTTATAGTGAAGAGTAATGGGATCTTGGATGGGTTTTCATAGGAAAAGAGAGGGAAGTTCTTTATAATTTCCCAAAAGCAGGTTTTGAAATCTATATAATAAAGCAATAAAAAACAAAAAAACATCCCAAGTTTTTCCCAAAGTTTCTAACAAAGTGGATTATTTTTAATTATTTTAATAATTTCAAGGTCCTAAATCTATAAAATATTACCCCTAGTGATGTGGAAGTGAGTTATGTTTATAAAGAATTTATCTTAGAACATTAAAAATATATTATAGGTTTTAGAGGATTCATAATGGATTTATAAAATTAATTAAATAACCACAAAAAATATTTTAAATATAAAAAATATATTTGGTATTTTATACCCTTTTTATAATTTATTACATCTCTTTTGGATCATTATGATATCATAATATAGATTGTATATTTATATTGTATTTAAATTTTCGAAAAAAAATCATCTGTCTTAGAAAATTATGAAAAATCCACTGATGGAATATTTTGAGGTGATGATTCAAAAAGTAATATTAATTTTATAATTTTTTTAAATACGTGAATTTTAACTTTAAAAAATTAATCAAAATTTATTGAGAGACATATGTTTTTTAGAAAATAATCATGTTTGAACACTTATAGAAATTATATTTGAATTCATAAAAATTATATTATCAGTTATATTTAATAAAAATTATTTATTATTATTATTTTATGAAAATAAATTTTATTTTTAAAATTAATTAATTCAGGAAAAATTAATTTCTTAATTGAAATTGTTTATTACACAAAAATATAATCTGTGTTTTATCATATAAAAATCTAATTTTTATCAGAATTAGTTATTAATTCTTTATAAAGAAAATATATAATAATTACTATATTAAAATGAAAATATAAATATTCCTACTATTTGGGTTATTTTTTTTCTTGTTCTTGTTATATTATTTTTACCCTTAATTAACCTATTTTCTTTTTTACCATGGTAATCAATATTTACCACGATTTCTATTCATATTGACAATAAATTAAGGTGTCCTTATTACATAATGTTAATTATGATTATTTAAAATATTTATTATATTTTATCAAAATAATATCATATATTTGGAAAATTTTAATTTAAAATAAAACCCTCAAGCATGATGGAAAGCCATTTTTTCCGATAAGTTCATTTTTCAAGAAAAAGTTGATTTTACATTAAATAGACAACTAGTAATATTTACTATATTAATTTCACTTCATAATTATACATGTATTATCCATAAAATTAATTTATATATTTCTCCACTATAATTTTTTTTAATTAATTAATATTGAGAAACATTATGCATTTTAAAAGAGTTTTCATAATAATGTGTTTTCAATCTTAAAAATAATGATACACTAAAATATGGAATAAATTTGATTTAAATATAATAAATTGTATTTAATATAACTAAATAATATATATTTTAATTTAAAATAAAATTAAAATAATAATGGGGCTTTTAAATTACTTAATTTATCAAAATAAATGACAGTTTTGTAAAAAACAATTGGTATTTTTTACTATTCACTGAAAAATAAAAAAAATCATATTAAATAAAATTTGATATTTTGAATTTAAAT
Source organism: Viscum album (assembly GCA_963277665.1). Taxonomy (NCBI): domain Eukaryota; kingdom Viridiplantae; phylum Streptophyta; class Magnoliopsida; order Santalales; family Viscaceae; genus Viscum; species Viscum album. The sequence continues at coordinate 657,487,909 of OY728163.1, forward strand.
ATGGTATTAATATTATAAAATACATTTTATAAATTTTCTATAAATTAATTTTAATATTTTTTTTGCAAAAATAAATAAAAACATTTTTGGAGAAAACTTATTCTTGAAGTATAAAATGACATTATTAAAATTGAGTGATTATTTACTAAGAATTGAAAAATATATTTTAGTTTTGTAGGAATTTTTTATATATTTAATAATGTATTTAACCCTATTCATATCCATAAATTTAATGGCTTAGCTATAATGATCATATTTAAATAATCATTATTTAACTAGGTTTGGGGATTCATATCACATACGATGTCCAACACAATTTTCTTTTTTAAAAACTTTGTGTGTTAACCAGAAATATTATCTATTTAACTTGAATTAAGATCATACTCTTTCCCTTGATCATCATTCAATTTTTCAATATCATCTTTAAGAATTTCATAATGTATTTCTACCTTGAAATAATTTATTTTTCAAATATTTTTTAAATAAATAATCATGTGTGCGTTCCAGCATCCATAATCAACACCATTAAAATAAGGTTCATGGATCATCAACATACCTTCTCTAAGATCATCCTTTTATAATTAACTTCATTTTTATCTTTAAATCTAACTCTATAGAGTCAAAATAAATATATCAACTTGAATCAGTCTTCTCATATCAATTGTTAGTATTATATAGAAACAATAGAATCTTCAAGGATTTCCAAAAATATAAAAAAACTATTTTCCTCTTATTCCAGTTACTATTATTAGGAAGAAACAAAAAGGTTTTCAAGAAGGGAAATAAAGAAATAGATCAAAAACTCTGATGCCAATGGTTAGGCTGGCATGATAAAGATGAAGACACAAGATGGGGTGGATTGTGTTCCTTTAAAAACATGATAGAATCTAAAATTACCTCTTATGATTAAAGTGATTATTTACTTCTCTATTAAAGATGAGTAAGAAGTGAAAAATAAATCCATGAAAGAACATGATGATGCATAATAGTTTAAGGAACAAATATATCTTATTCTACTCCACTAATGCTTCCATAAGCTTGGTGATCATCATTGAAAATTTCTCTTACAGATGACTTCTACAATTGAGGTAGGTAGTTGAAACCTTACAAAAATACTTTTACTGGGCCACCTAGTTCTTTTATAAGTAATTTAATTATCCAAAACATAGTATGAGAAGATTAAAATCCACCAATGACCAATTAAGAGGAGTTAATAATCATAAAAAATAATAGTTTAATATGTAGATGTTGAAAAATATTTGACACACAGTTTCAAAAGAAATTGGAAGTTGTATATGATCTTGGAAAAAAACACAGTAGTAAAAACATATTCTTCAATATAAAAAAAGTATTTCTTTTGAAAAAATTATAAAAAACAATAGTTAAATGATCAAACTTCTTTGTATCTGATGTATATCGATAAAAATTACTTTGTTAAACTACAGTAAAAGATTTACAAAGGTATATAGTAACAACAGTCAATCAAATAGACAAGGATCAATACATGTATGTCTCCAAAGTGTATCTTTAGAGGTAGCAACACATTCTTATTTTTGAATGAACATATGTATCATTAAAATAATAACATATGTCAATATATATAAATTGAACATCTTAGTATTTATCAAGACGGTCAAATTACTTTAGGTCAAACAACTCCAGAAATATCACATGATTAATTGTGAATATATGAATTCAGAACATTAAAAGAAAGTCCCAACTTCCCTTATAAATAGGAATGATTTAATCGGTTGAACATGATCATTTGAATTAGTCTTTAAATAAATTTAAAAATAAATTTATTTATAGAGAGACCATTGAAAGAAACATGGAAAGAATCAATAATTAAAAATACTACATCTGATCAATTCAAACATAGGTTTTTTATGTAGTGGTAAACACTAAAAGTGTAGTTGAAAACATACTGTTGATTTCAAAAGTTTGGATGATGAAAAATATTTTTTTTCCTCAAATGTAGGGTTTCTTCCAAAAATAGGGTTTCTAGTCCATAATTTTAATCTAAATTTAGGATATAAAAACCATACATTTCACTTAAAATATAGGGTATGAATAGTGTTTATATATTACTTATAAAAAAATCCAGAAAACATTTACGTTGAGCGTCGTTACCTCTTCACTCTCTCTTTAGAGAGGATTCATGTGGTGCAGTAGCGAGGGACGTGCCTCTATGCTAGGGTTCTTATGATCATGCATGAGTTGAAAGATAGTGGTAATAAGAACTCAAGTGATGGGAACTAGATTTGGACCTAGAGTGCAGTTCCTAATGGATTTCGTTCTCTCAGATTTTCCATCTAGGATGGTATGATGATTCCTAATGAGGGTTACCTCATGAATATTCTATATGGGATGGTAGAGCTAATTTAGTGTGTTCTATTGGAAAATCATTACCCTTGTACCTCAAGTATAATCATGTAGATAGATATGAGGTTGGGAACTTATGAGACTTGGAGGCTGAGATAACTATATCTATGTGATTCTGGGAGACATTGTGGTGTTTTCACGTACTGAGATTGACATACCATGTGGAATGAACTGACTAGTCATGTATAGTTATGGAGTGGTCGAGATGGAATTTATCTCTCATTTGGGTTTCATCCTTTGTTTGGGTTAAACATATTATTTCCTTTTAGTCTCACTCTTTTATTTGGGTTTTGGGGCCCCTACTGTGTATTTTTTTACTCACTCCTACATGGAATTTCTCACACATGTCATGTATTGTGCATACAATAGGCCTTTTTATAGAGTCCCAAGAGGACACTGTAATGAACTGAACCAAGTTACCCCAAACCTATCACCCGAACCATTCTTTCACATACCCGAAGGGAATTCCAGATCCCCACAGGCTACCGAAAAGAACCCATGCATCAAACAAAAAACCAAATGGAATGATTTTTCCCAACTCGAAAAAACACATGGAATATATATATATACACGGAGAAAGAAGAAACAACATAAATATAATAAATATATTCCATAACTATAAGAAACCATAAGAAACAAAACTGTAAAAGTAGCCAAAATATCTAAGAGGCAAGTCCAACTGTAAAGGACCAAAACCAAATAGCTAGTCCATGTGATAACATAGACTAACTCACCCAATATCATCACTACCAACCCAACTCAGCTGACAATAAACCTCACCACGTCACTATGATTCCTTCCATTTCCCTATATCGGAAGACATATATAGGTCTGCACACCAATGAAGGGGTGAATAGGGTGTGAGATAACGGACTCAATAAGATCCCACCTGATGTTTTATAACAAGTCTCTATATAACAATTCATGTATGCTCATTTCAATAAAATATGGCATGATAAGAAGTAAAGCATTTTTATAGAAAACATGGTAAATATTTCCCCTTTTCATAGTTCTAAAACAAATTAGGTATACTAATTTCAAAGAACATTTTACATATCATATTTTATAAGAATAAATATGAATATCAAGGATAAAACAAAAAATACAAGAAATCACCAAACATAAGCACATATATAAACACCAAGGATCACTATAGGTCAGACTAGTCGACTACTCGTACCATAATCAATCAATTTCACTATCATGTTCCTAGAACACATACCTCAGAAGTAGAGGATTACTCCATGAGTAAACCCCATAAAAATTTTAGTATTAGTCCCCAAGAACAACAATCATAGGAAATGGAGAAAATCCCCAAGAGAAAACCTCTTGATAATAAAAAAATTGGATGATGGCCTCAAGATAATCCTTTCACCTAAGTACACAATGTCACGACCCGTCCCCTGGGCCCCGTACCATGACTACCTCAAGCCCACCTTCCATAGGACCGGGGCTAGAAACTAGCACCAAAAGGCATATTCCCTATAACCAGGAAGGCATTGCCTTTATAACTTGTAAACAAATGCAACCAAGCACACAACAAGATACAAAAACAAGTCAACTGTACAGCAGAAAGGGTGATAAAAGTAAAAAGGATCCGGAATACAAGCCCAACAATAATAGTATAAGTAAAACCAAAATACAATACAACTGAAGAAAAAGAAAGGAAGCTACTGCGTCGTCCTCTGAGGTTCCAACCTTAAGGGTAGGTACAGATCGCCTCCTCAGCACTCCACGTCCGCCCGTCTCCTCTGCGTACCATCACGCCGTATGGTCTACCTCCGGGCCCCATCTAGCCTCGGTACCCTCACCCTCGATCTGCACTGTCCATCGTCTGCACCAAACACAACAAGATGTGGGCATAGCCCATGTAGGGGTTAGTATAATGATACTCAGTAGGGACCCCGAGACCCTCAATGTCTCACAAAATCCATCAAGGATAAATCACAAGGCATGAAATCAACTGAAAATCCTACGTAGGTATATGCCCATACATATACCTAAGTTATCAAGTATACCCATCTCAATCATGAGGAAAACATAGAGTCCAACTCAAATCCCAAAGCTCAACTATTCTATAAAGGAAGGAATACCATGAAGGCAAGTACCACATATGTTTGCTACACAGACGAATACCACCAAGGTATTACCATGAAGGAAAGTAGCACAAGGTACAAACTCAGCTCACACCAGATATTTCTTAGGTACCATAGTAGAGATGATTAGATGTAACTATTGAATCATCTTACTATGTTAAGAGGCATACCCATGAAGGATTCCTAATCATCATCAAAACCATGGAGTATCGTAATAAATTGTTAGTACGTCATCAGAACCACATAGGATTTCTAGGTGCTGACCCATAGGGGATCGCTCGGTGCTGACCCACACAGGATCTCTTGGTGATGACCCACACAGGATCGCTCAGTGCTGACCCACACAGGATCGCTAGGTGTGGACCCACAAATTATCTCTCACTACTGACCCACACAAGATCGCTCGGTGCTGACCCACACAAGATTTCTATTCATTCTTCACGTCATAGTTAGTTACCGGGTTCCCACATTAAGCTTTCTCATCTCTAGGAGGGTCTTCTCTTCAAGCTATGGTTGATACTCTAACTTACATGAAGTCCCACGAAGAAGTAACCCAAAGTACCACCACGTCTTAGTGGTCTCAACGCAACAGATGGTGCATCAATCGTATGCCCAGTCTGTAAGTTATTAGCCTTTTAGTATCAATGGACCGGTTGGATTCCTGATCGATCCAACCCAACTGTATCCCAACTTTATCTAAATCACAATTGGGTTATACCAAAGGGTTCATCTCGCTCCATGGTTTCCGGCGCCGTAGAAGGGTCATCAAACAGATGTTCATTGCCAAAGTTATGGCCAAAAGAGCGTAAATGGGTCGAAGTGGGTCCGGGTCCGGTCCGACCCGGCCCGACCCGGTTTGGGTCGACCCGGCCCGACCCGCAGGGTCCATCCCGGCCCGTGGGGCGGCCCGACCCACGCTGGGTGGTCTAGCCCATGCTGGGTGGTCTAACCTATGTTGGGTGGCCCGGCCTGGACGACGCGGGGTGGCGTGGAGGCCGCGGGGCAGCGGAGGCTACGAGGGCCCTGAGGCCGCGGGACGGTGGGTCCATGGGGGCCTCGGAGGGCCGCGAGGTAGCAAGGCCATGGGGCGGTGGAGGGCCCCAGGGTAGTGAGGCCGTGGGGGCCGCGGATGGCTGCAGGGTGGTGAGGCCGCGGGGCCGCAGAGGGCCGCGAGGCGGCGAGGCCGCGAGGGCCGCGGAGGGCCGTCGGGCGGCGAGGCCACGAGGTCGCGGAGGGCCGTGCGGTGGTGAGGCCACAGGGCAGCGGAGTGCTGCAAGGTAATGAGGCAATGAGGCGACAAGGCCACAGGGTGACGAGGCTATGAGGAAGCGAGGCCATAGGGTGGCGGAGGGCCGCGAGGCGGCGAGGCTGCGGGGCGACAAAGGCCTTGGTGCGACAGTCCGTCGTGCCTAGCCGTACGGCACGGTCGCACACCATGCCTTCGCCGGCGACTGGCTAGACTAGCCTTCCTCCATTTTTCACCTTCGTCGTGGCTGGCCACAGTGCCGACCATGGTTCTCGAGTTTCACCAGTGCCAAGAACCGACACCGGTTGCCGTCACCATCGTGAAGAACACACAAAAGAACCATAAGGTTTGAAGAGGGGTTGATCCATTTTTGTTTGGCCTGTACCCTCCACGTTAGTGCGGTAGCAATAATCTCTAGGGGAATGATTCAATGTGAGAGAAAAATTAACATTGATCAATTTAAAACACACCCCTACCTTGATTTCTTGTTGATGTTGGAAGGGGTGAAGTCAGTGATGTTGGCATTTCCCCGATTGTCGGTTCGTTGTCATCGAAGACGTCCTATGTTGGAGGAAGTCCCAAGGAAGAAGTCCAAGATGTTGGAAAACGTCGACATTATTCATTAGAGAATCTTTTTTTGTGGAATAAGTTCTTCCTTGGAGAAGTGTAATCCTTCAAAAAGCTCTCCCCTTCACCTTTTCCAAATACTTTCCCCCAATCCCCACCAAAAATGAAATAGCCAACATAATAGAATAAGTTATCTATTTAGTTTGTTGGAATAATTTCAAATTGGATTAATTAATTAAATGATGCGTTGGTATTATTAATCAAAGGGGGCGGCACAATTAAACTGGGGGAAGTTCAAGAGGCTTCCCCACATTTAAGAGGGTGTTAAGAGTTTCTCTCATTATGAGGGTTCAGGTGGTCCCCACCTTTAGGAATTCAAAATGGAGGGTTTAGGCTTGGGTGGTCCCCACCACCATAACCCATGTGGGAGGTTTTAGTTCAGGTGGTCCTCACCTCCATAACACACATGTGGGAGGTTTCAACAAATAAAAATGTTAAACATTTTTATTTTATTTTATTCTTTCACAAAAAACACAAAAACTAACTTTCACCCTCGACCAACTGCCGTCGAGGTGAAAGCCTCCTTAAGTGAATACCAGTGATGTGAGTTCAATGGTGTCCTCAGATTTCAATTCTGAGAACCAATTCAAATGTTACTAAATCTCGCTCGCACATTTATTGAACGTACCCAAAAAAAGTTCATTAATTTATTCCAGGCACTCCGGGCCTTGGAATCACATGCCGTCAATTTTCACGGACTTTTAAAATTCTCATATAATTAAAGAAAAATTTACATGGAATTTCTGGGTCTTTACATTCTCCCCACCTCAGGTCTTTGCGTCCCCATAATCCACAACACAAACTAAGGAAATAAGTGGGGGAACTGAGCACGAATCTGAGCCTCCCACTCCCATGTGCTCTCCTGGAGGTTCCTGTTCTACCCGCAAATGTGCACTAAAGGTATAGACCACACATGAAGGACATGGTCCTATAGATCCGCAATCTCTACTGGAACCTCTATAAATGTCACCCCATCATCGATATCCAGCTCTCCATTGTCGATGATGTGAGAAGGGTCATCAACGTATATCCTCAGCTAGGATACGTGGAAGACATCGTGCACCCGGTGCAACTGAGGTGGAAGTGCTAAGTGGTATGCCACCTCGCCAACTCTGCTAAGGAATTGAAAAGGTCCAATGAATATCGGAGATAACTTGCCGCCTTGGCCAAATCTACGCAAACCTTGTCGGGGTGAGACCCGTAGAAAGACGTGGTCACTATCCTCGAAATCTAGAGGTCTCCATATACTATTGGAAAAAGACTTATGCCTTCTCTGTGCAGTCTTCATCCGCTCCTGGATGATCTGCACTTTCTCTGTGATAGCCAGTACCATCTTTGGTCCCACTAGTTTTGACTGGCCTGGGTCAGTCCAACACAAAGGTGATCTGCAAGGTCACCCGTACAATGCCTCAGAAGGTTCCATCCCAATGGTTTAGTGATAACTATTGTTGTATGAAAATTACACCAAAGGCAAGTGATCCTCCTAGCTGTGACCAAAGTTGAGGACGCAAGAACACAACATTTCCTCGAGGGTCTGAATGGTCTGATCAGTTTGACCATCCGTTTGAGGATGGAAGGCAGTGATCAAACGAATATGCCTCCTGAAAGCCTCCTGCAACCCCTTCCATAGTCGGGATGTAAAACGTGAATCACAATCAGAGACAATTTTCGAGGGTACTCCATGTAGCCGCACAACCTCCTGCACATAGAGGCATCCCAAGCTCTCTGTTGAACCCTGCTCTCTGATCGGTAGAAAGTGGGCCACCTTGGTGAGTCGGTTGACGATCACCCATATCAAGTCATGATCCCTGGATGTACGTGGATTTCCTGTCACGAAGTCCATGGATATCCCATCCCACTTCCACTCTAGGAATTCTAAAGGATGAACTAATACTGCTGGTACCTAATGCTCTGCCTTCACTTGTTGATAAGTGAGGCACCGAGAGACAAACTCTTCAACTGCTTTCTTTATTCCTGAACCCTAGTACTATCATCAGAGATCCTGGTACATCTTCGCCACTCCTGGATATACCGCTAGAGGGGATGTGTGGAACTCCCACAAAACTTCCTCCAGAAGTGACACTGGTACCATGGTACATCATCTGAAGAGGATGACGTGCTCCCCACCTTCAAAAAATCCATCAGGTGCCTGTCCTATGGATATCTAAGCATGTCGAGTCTCACTATCAGTGTCCCCACACTATGACTCCCTGACTCGCTGAAGAAGTGGGGGAGTGACTGTAAGAGACTGAAGGAAAGATGCTCCATCACGTTCCATGAATGATATCTTCAAAGTGTCCAGCTGCTCTGTCACCTCACCTAGTAGTTGTATACCAGACCTCCTATTGAGTACATCTGCTATAACGTTATCCTTTCCAGAAGTACAGACTATCTCGAAGTCATAGTCCTGGAGGAACTCAATACAAAATCACTGTCTTATGTTTAGGTCTTTCTGAGAGAAGATATACCCAAGAATCTTGTAATCCGAGTATACTGTAAAGCATTCACCCATCAGATAGTGTTACCACTTCTTCAAGGCGAAGACCACTGCTACTAACTCCAGATCATGGGTAGCTTAGTTCTACTCAAGCTGTCTCAATTTTCAAGAACCATATGCGATCACTGCTCGATTCTACATCAGGAAACAGCCAAGTTTGGTCATTGATGCATCGCAGTAGACTCCGTACCCTATGCCCTCCTCTGGAAGCCTCCAGATGGGGGCACTAGTTAGCCTCTGCCTCAGCTTCTGAAAACTCCGCTGGCATCTCTCCGACTACACGAAGAGTTGAACCTTCTTCGTCAACGCTGATAAAGGTGCTACAACTCTGGATAAATCTGGAACACATCTCCGGTAGTATCCGGCCAAACCCAGGAAACTCTGTGTCTCTGTCACACTCCTAGGTGGCTCCCAAGCAAGTACCACCTCAATCTTCACTATATCCACTACAACTCCAGCCTCTGAGATGATGTGTCCTAGAAAGTGAACCTCTCGGATCCAAAACTGGCACTTCGAGAGCTTACCATAAATATGGTGCTCTCGGAGTGTGTCCAGTACTACCTGAAAATGATAGGAATGCTTCTCCTCATTAGCCAAGTATATCAGAATGTCATCGATGAAGACTACTACAAAGCGATCAAGGTATGGCTGAAAGATCCTATTCATGAGTCCTATGAACACTGCTGGAGTTTTGGTTATGCCTAATGGAATAACCAAGAAATCATAAGGGACGTACCAACATCTAAAGACCGTCTTTTGAACATCCTCATCTTGTACTCTGAGCTGGTGATAACCTGATCTGAGGTCTATCTTCGAGAACCACCGTGCTCCCCTCAGCTGATCAAAGAGGTCTTCAATCCTTGGGAGTAGGTACTTGTTCTTCACGATCACCTGGTTTAGGTGATGATAGTTGAAACAAAGTCTCAAGCTCCCATACACCTTCTTGGAGAAAAAAATTAGGGCTGCCCAAGGAGAAACACTAAGCTGAATGAACCATTTCCCCTGTAAGTCCTCCAGCTATACCTGCAGCTCACGAAGCTTCGCGGGAGCCATATGATACACCAATGTAGATATATGTGCCCTCTCAGGGTACAAGTGAATGTAAAAGTCCACCTCTCTATGATGATAAAGACCCAGAACATCATCAGTAAAGACATCCATGTACTGGTCCACCACTACAGGATAACTTGAACTCTCCACATCAACTGCTTTGGTGGTATGGCTAGCCAACTAATGAGTGATCAACTGCACTCTCCTCCGGGAAAGTCCATCCTATGCTGAAAAGGCTCCCTTCTCACCGGTGAAGGTAAACCTGGTCCTATCCATGTGGACACACCACACATTTCCCCTAATATAGTAAATCTGATCATGGACTGTAGATAACCATTCTATACCAAAGATGACATTATAAGGCCTCGACGCCGCTACTAAGAGATCCCAACAGAATCTCTCTCCTCCTAGAGTAATCTCGAACTAATGGAACCAGTGCATAACTGTCAAATCCACTCCCGTAGGAGTCTCTAGCTGTAAGGATCAAGACAAAGACTCCATCAGAATCTATGAGCTCCAAACAAGGGAAGTGGCAATAAAAGAATGACTAGAACCTGTGTTTATAAGTACTGTAGCTAAGGTGGAGTAGACATAGATCCTACCTCGTATCATCTCCAGAGCACCATGATCGTAGGCCTCAATTACCTAGAGAGGAGATCACCCCTATAATCCTACTCCCTATGGTCAGGGTGGACCTCCTAGTGGTGGTGGCATAAACATCTTGAATCATCGCCCACCACCAGTTGCATGCCCAGCTCCTCTTCCACGTCTGCCTGCTCCCCACTGACCTCCTTGTTCGAACCTCTATCTCTGCCTGGGAGGTCCTTCGACCATCTACTGATCATCCGTATTGTGGGTTAGACAGTCATGAGCCATGTGACCCTGCCCACCGCATGCATAACACTGCCCTCTCCTGGCATGAATTTCTCTGCCTCGGGTGCCCCACACAACCGACCCTGAATCCTGCGATCATCCACCTGTAGGTCTGTTCCTCTTGGACCTCTGAGATATATATATGCTTCCAGCTACTGAAGACTCCACTATGTGAAATCTAGTGGTGGTTCTTGCTACTAGTGACTGTATAGCAAGAAAACTCTCCACTAAGAGGTCTCTCTCTAACACCCCTACCTGCGCCGGGATGCTAATAGATATCATCGAAGCCCTGATCTCTTTCCTGATCCCCTGCTCGAAGGTCCAAGCCATGATGAATGGGTCCCGTGCCATATCAATGGAGTAGTGTGAGAGGTCATTTAACCTCACTGAGTACTGATCCATAGTCATTCTACCCTACTGCAAATGAATAAGCTCCTGTATGTGCACTGCACAAAGAGTCACTTGAACAAACTCTACCTGAAACAGGCTCTCGAAGTCTTCCCAGAGAAGCGTCACCTCATCGTGAGCCTAGATCATCAAGCTATACCATCCGCCTGCTGCTTCCTATAGAAGACTGGTGGAAAGGATCTCCATGAGATCGGATGCTGTCTCTACTAGTTAGATTACTCTCACCATGGCCTCCAGCCAATCCTCAACTGCTTGTGGGTCCTTCTCTCCTCTGATCCTGGGTGGACTCTGGTGCTGGAACTCATGCAACACACTCAAGTGGCATGAGACCTCTACTGCTGGGGCTGGTGGCATTGGTGTCCTAACAGGTAATGGTACCGCTGGTGCCTCTACTAGAAGAGGGCCCTACACTAGGGCATTATCACTCGGTGGGCTATCAGTGCGTACTATATCTGGAACCCAAGCTGGCTATCAGCGTGGAGGTATCCTGAAAAGAAACAGGTGCGCAACAGTCAATAAGTTATAACTGGTGAGCTAAATCAAAGAGATCACAAAGAAAACTCTTGAAAACACACACGCAATCAGTGTTTTCGTGCACTGAGTCGAAAATTAGAAGTCAGGGTCTTGATATATGGATACGCCGACCACCACACCAACACTGGATTCCCTAAACTGATAACCACACTAACTACAATTAACACTATTTCTGTTAAAAAAAGATCAGAGTCCTATGTTCTACTGTAGAACCAACTCCTCTAATACCAATTTGACACGACCCATCCCCCGGGGCCCATGCATTGACTACCCCAAGCCTGCCTTCCATAGGCCAGGGGCTGGTGACTAGCACCGAATGACATATTCCATATAACCAGGATGGAATTGCCTTTATAACATGTAAACACACACAACCAAGTACACAGAAAGATACGAACACAAGTCAACTGTATAGAAAAAAGATTTATGAAAGTAAAAAGGGTCCAGAATACAAGCCCAATAGTAATAGTACAAGTACAACTGAAATACAATACAAATGAAGAAAAACAATGGTAGCTACTGGGGCATCCTCCAAGGTTTCTACCTGAAGGGTAGGTACAGATCACCTCCTCAGCACTCCACGTCCGCCCGTCTCCTCTGTGTACCGTCACGCCGTATGGTCCACCTCCGAGCCCCATCTCTCCCTGGCACCCTTAGCCTCGATCAACACTGTCTGTCATCTACACCAAACACAACAAGATAAGGGAATATCCCTTATAGGGGTGAGTATAAAGATACTCAATAGGGACCCCGAGACCCTCAAGGTCTCACAAAATCCACCAAGGATAAACCACAAGGCATGAAATCAACTGACAACACTACTTAGGTATATGCCAATATATATACCTAAGTCATCAAGTATACCCATCTAAATCATGAGGAAAACACAGAGTCCAAATCAAAGCCCAAAGCTCAACTATTCCACAAAGGAAGGAATACCACGAAGGTAAGTACCACAAAGGTACGCCACCCAAAAGAATACGACCAAGGTATTACCACGAAGGAAAGTAACAAAAGGTACAGAATCAGCTCACACCAGGTATTTCTTAGGTACATTAGTAGAGATGATTAGATGTAACTACTGAATTATCTTACTCTGTTAAGATGCATAACCACAAAGGATCCCTAATCATCATGCTGACCCACACAAGATCGCTCAGTGCTGAGCCACATAGGATCGCTTGGTGCTGACCCACATAGGATCGCTCAGTGCTGACCCACACATGATTTCTAGGTGCTAACCCACAGATGATCGATTGGTGCTGACCCACACATGATCGCTCGTTGCTCATCCACATAGGATCTCTATTAATTCTTCACGTCACAACCAGCTGCCGGGTTCCTCCACAAAGCTTGGTTGTCTTTGGGAGGGTCCTCTCCTCAAGTTACTGGTTGATACTTCAACTGCCAAGAAGTCCCATGAAGAAGTAACCCAAAGTACAACCATTTCTTACGGGTCTCAACACAACAGTTAGTGCGTCAATCGGATGCCCTCTCTGTATGTTATTAGATTTTTATTCCCGAGGGCCCGGTTGGATTCGTGCTTGATCCAACCCGAATGTATCCCAACTTTATCCAAATATCAAGTTGGGTATACCAAAGGGTCCGTCTTGCTTCACGATTTCTAGCGCCGTAGATGGTTTGTCAAACGGACATCCGATGCCAAAGTTATAGCCAAAAGAGCGTAAATGGGTCGAAGTGGGTCCGGGTTCAGTCCGGCCCGGCCTGGGCCGACCCAGCCTGACCTGGTTTGGGTCGACCCAGCCCAACCCGCTGGGTCCAGCCCAGCCCACTGGGTTCAGCCCAGCCCACACTGGGCGGCCCGACCCACGCTAGGCGGTCCGACCCGTGCTAGGTGGCCCGACCTGGTCGACGCGGAGGCCGCGGGGGACACAGGGGCTGTGGGGCGGCAGAGGCTGTAGGGTCCGTGAGGAGGCGGTATGGTGAGGCCGCGGGGGCCGCGGAGGGCAGTTGGGCTGTGAGGCCATGGGGCCGCGGAGGGCCACAAGGTAGTGAGGCCACGGGGGCCACGGAGGGCTGCTGGGTGGCGAAGATGTGGGTCCGTGGAGGGCCACGAGGTGTTGAGGCCACAGGGCGGCGGAGGGCCGCAAGGCGGCGAGGCCACAGGGCAGCGGAGGGCCCCAAGGTGGCGAGGCCGCTGGGCGGCGGAGGGCCGCGAGGTGGCAAGGCCGTGGGGTAGCAGAGGCCACGGTGAGACTGTCTTTCATGGCTGGCCATGCGGTGCGGTCGTGCGCTGTTCCTTCGCTGGCGACCAGCTTGACTGACTGCCCTCCGTTTTTCGCCTTCGTCGCATCCGACCATTGTGTCGGCCGCAGTTCTCGAGTTTCACTGGTGGAAAATGCCAAACGCCAACACCGGTCACCGAAACCATCACGAAGAACACATAAAAGAAACATAAGGTTTTTTGAGGTGTCTGACCATTTTTTTGGCCTGTACCCTCCACGTTAGGGCGGTAGCAAGCAGCTCAAGGGGAATGATTCAATGTAAAAGAAAAATTAACATTGATCAATTTAAAACACACCCCTACCTTGATTGTTCATTGACGTTGGAAGGGGTGAATTCGGTGACGTCGACATTTCCCCGATCGTCGTTTCATTGTTGTCGAAGACGTACTACCTTGGAGGATGTCCTGAGGAAGAAGTCGAAGATGTTGGAGAACATCATCATTCTTCATTGGAGAAGAATTCATCATGGAAGGATTTCTTTGTTGGAGAAGTGTAATCCTTCCAAAAGATCTCCCCTTTTCATTTGCCAAATACTTTCCCCCCATCCCCACTAAAAATGAAATATCCAACATAATAGAATAAGATATCTATTTAGTTTGTTGGTATAATTTAAAATTGGCGTAATTAATTAATTGATGAGTTGGTATAATTAATCCAATGGGGGAGCACAATTAAAGTGGGGGAAGTTTAAGAGGCATCCTCACATTTAAGAGGGAGTTAAGAGTTTCTCCCATTATAAGGGTTCGGGTGGTCCCCACCTTTAGGAATTCAAAATGGGGAGTTTAGGCTCGGGTGGTCCCCACTACCATAACCCATGTGGGAGGTTTTAGTTCAGGTCGTCCCCACCTCCATAACACACATGTGGGAGGTTTCAACAAATAAAAATGTTAAAGATTTTTATTTTATTTTGTTCTTTCACAAAAAACAAAAAAAAATAATTTTCACCCACGACCAACTGTCATTAAGGTGAAAGTCCCCTTAAGAGAATACCAGCCCTACGAGTTCAACAGTGTCATAAGATTTCAATTCCGAGCATCGATTCAAAAGATACAAAAACCTGCTCACACGTTTACTAAACGTACCCTAAAAAAAGTTTAGAAATTTATTCTGGGCACTCCGGGCCTCAGAATCATGCGCCGTCAATTTTTGAAGACTCGTAAAATTCCAATATAATTAAGAAAAATTTACATGGAATTTATGGGTCTTTACACCCAAGGTAACCCATGTGATCATTTTTACAATTCATTCGAATGATTTTAATATACCATTTCAAAACTATTTCACAATTCCATTACAATTCTTTGAAAATACCCCCTCTCTTTCACTTTATCAATAACCAGGTAGACATGTCTATCTTTTAAAAAACTTTTCAACACACAAAAAAAATTCATTCCAATTCCATGTATAAATCAGTTTATAAATCCGGAAGAATAACATTCATCAACATACGATATAGACATATCCACCTACCTTGAAACTTGGGTCGCACACACCCATAATGTTATCCACCAACAACGAAGACTCAACGACGTCAATGAAGGCCATAGAAATTAGTCTACACATTTTAGAATTGACCCAATTGAGAAAAAAGGGTTAGAAGAGTAGAATAAACACCCAATACCTTAAGAAGGAACATCCACCACACCACAACCAACAAAGGAATGGCCTGGGAAATGAGACCGTACAACAGATCTGGAAGAAGACATGAAGAAAAATCAATTTAGACCAAGAATTCTTATAACAAAACTCAAGGGTGTTACCATGATTAGTGGCAATGAATAAGTAGAAAGGTCACTCACTTCGAGAGATTCACCATAATAGATATACAGATCTAATGACAAATAGATTGATTGTAATGGAATGATGTCTCCAAAAATCGTCAGAGAGGAACCCTCAATTGAGACCAAAGGAGAACCAGTAGCCAAATGGGCACTAAAACCCTGTATGAAATTAAAAAAAAATCCATACACAGGAAATTAAACGATGTGTAATACCTTCAGACATCGTGAAATTCTTGATGTCCAAATATGCCTAAAAATTAGTCACTGTGGATTAAAATATGACCAATAAGTAACTCAAAATGTGTAAAAATGTGTCACGTTGTGTAACCTTTCACGATGTAAACCCTTTTCATGGTATGCACCCAATAACCATTACACACCGTGTAACCTAGTTACACAGTGTGTAAATATCCTACAGCCTACAAAAAATCTAGAAGCCTACATCTACAACTCCATGCCAAAAAATGGAACACATAGAGAAGAAATAATGTACCTGATCAAGGTAATGAGATGTTTTGAATCCCCAGGAAGTCTTGTATATGATGTAACCCCTAGAAAAAGATGAGGCCACTGCTCCCTTATCAACGACTCATGTTACAAAGTCTCAGGATAATATGATATGTGTTTCTATAATCCTTTGACTAACATAAAAAAATTCCCATGCTGTACTTACACTTGAGAGGCAATGAGCTCAACTGGTTTCTCCATAATAGAAAAATATTGCTCTAACTCAATTTATTACCAACTCAAAACATGAACGGGATCAGGATGGTACTTTCTGATCGGAGATATGTGGAAAAAATCATGAATACCTATCAACTGAACTGACAATGCTAACATATAAGAAACCTTCCCGTGATTCTTGGTGACCTCAAACAGTCCAACATATCTCAGATCCAACTTTCCCTATTTTCCAAGATGATGGTGACTCAATAGAGGATAAAATTTCATGAAAACCTAATCAACAATTTAAACTACAAAGGAATATCCATCCAATTCGTATATGATTTTTTTTGATTATGGGTTGTAACCAGACATCGTTGTACATCCTGAATATTCACTAATGTCTCCTAGACCAAACATGGTCCAACCAAAGATACTTCGCCCACCTAATCCCAAAAAATATGTGATCTGCACTGGAGACATTAAAATGCCTCAAAGGGAGACATTCTGATTAATGACTGATAACTATTGTTATAAAAAACTCTACCAGTCCCAGATGGCTATCCTATGATCCATTAAAATCCAAGACACATGCATGAAGCATATCCTCCTGGATTTGAATCACACGCTTTGTTTGACCACCTGTCTATGGTTGATAAGATGTGATCAACTTGAATTTAATTCCCATCACCTATAGGAGACTCCTCTAGAACCTCAAGGTAATCCTAGGATCCCTATATAAAACAAAGATAGAAGGACTCCCATTCAACCTTGTAATTTCTTGTACATACAGCTTACCCAGGTCTTCAACCTTAGTGGTATCCTTGATCATGATGAAATGAGAATACTTTGTCAACTGATAAACAACTACCCATATATAATTCCTCCTCTAGAGAGTCCATGGTAATATAAAAAAAATTCATGGATACCTCATCCCATTTACAGATCGGCACCGGATGAGGCTAAAGAAAACTAGCAGGTTTCAAGTGCTCTTCCTTTATCCACTTTCAGGTGTAATAGTGGGACACATAATTTGCAATGTCATGCTTCATACCCATCCACCATAATCATCGTCTCATATCAAAATACATCTTTATAGTGCTTAGATGAATATCAAATGACAAATTGGGACAATTAAACAAGAATAACTTTCTCATAGATACTGGGATGACAACCCACTTACCAAAGTAGAGCATACCATATAAAGAGAGAGACCAACCAGAAATATTCTACCAATAATAAAGTATTTCTCTAATTTTACAAAACCCATCAAACTACTGTTTAATCTGAAAAATAGACTCTCTGCGAGATAATGATAAATGAACACTAGTCAGAACCATACCTAAAATATACTCCTGAGATTTCAGGTGCAACTGAGAAAAATTCCCTAAAACGTTCCACTCCCCCTTCAATTATAGAATATCCTATGAGAGTAATTTTACTACATAAGAGTGTCTATAATGAAAATCCTCTTCCCTAGGGTGCTTGATATATCAAAGTCAAATGTATAAAGTTATTTTACGAAATTTCTATGTTTGAGATTAAAAAATTTATGAGAAAGGATATAATTAAAACTCTTATGATCATAAAAGAATGTGAACCTCTCCCAAAAAAGATAGTGCCACAAATATTTAAGTGCACGCATAACTGTGCTAAGAACTAAATCACAAGTTGGGTAATTCTTCTCATGTGGCTGAAGAAGATGAGATTTGTAAGCTACCAAATGGTCATCCTAGATAAGAACACATCCCAAACCAACACCAGAAGCATAAAGAAAACACCATGTACACCTTAAATGGATTAGGTAAGACCATAATAGGAGCCAATGTCAAAATTTTCTTCAGTTCATCGAAATAAGAATAACACTTAGCATCCAATGTGAATTTAAATGCTTTACTGGTAAGAGTAGTTAAAGGTGACACCATATCAGAGAAATACTTAACAAACCATTGGTAGTATCTAGAAAGGCCAAAAAAGATCTGTATCTAAAATATATTATTTGGTTATTTCCATGAAAAGACATCCTTCACCTATTTAGGATCAAATGATAATCAATGTTCATAATTTATATTCCCTATGAACATCAATTATTGAATCTAGACACTACATTTCTAAATATTTCAATAAAAATGTGAAATTCTTAGAATTTATTGAACCAAACTTAGATGGTGCTCATTCTCATTCTTGGATCTCAAATATACCATAATATCATCCACCAACACAACCAAAAAATATTCAAGATATTAATGGAATATCTGATTCATCAAAACCATAAAAACTGTAGGAGAGTGAGCTAAACCAAAAGGCATCAAAAGATATTCATAATGGCCATAACATCTCCTAAAAGCTGTCTTTGGTATATCAGACTCCCAAACTATGAGATTATGATAACCCGACTGAAGATCAATCATTAAAAACAACTTTCCCCCTTTAACTGATCAGACAAATCTTCCACAGGAGGCAAGGGATACTTGTTCTTAAATATTACCCGGTTAAAACACAATGATATTATCAGGTATCTCTATGAATTAAAATATTTGATCGATCCTATACATCCATTCCTCCACCTCTATATTTTCATTCATTCATTTAAAGGAAGGTGGTTTCTCGCATAATAATTCCCATGACCGATCTATCTCTCCTCTAGCTTCTAGTTATACCTCAACAACTGAGTTATGAAATCGAGGTATGTTCTGATCAATAGCACAAAATTCACAAACTATAGCCTTGATGAAAGTCTGGTCTATTAGAGAATACCCATGAAGAGCATCATCTGCACCCTCTCAAGAAACTCATGAAAGACGTCTTAGAGGCATACTAATACACACCGAAACAGAAGAAACGATTATATGATAGAGTAAGTATCAGTTCAAAACAAAAACCCCATAATCATAAACTAATATTTAAAACAAAACCTAATACTAGAGATGCATATCCCCACATCCCATGGAAACTTGGGTCTCATAACAATAAGAGCTCACTAGGAACTTATCTTAACATACTTATGAAGTCTTAAAAAAACATTATCTAGTCTAACATATGTCCCAAGACAAAGACTCCTATGGATAGACCTCCATTGATACCACTTTGTAATAAACAGACCCGATTTACCCTCAAACATAGAACCTGACTCATTCCATCACATACCTAAAGGGCATTCCCGATCCCCATGAGCCAGCGATAAGCAGCCGGGCATCGAACAACATTCCAAGGGAATGATTTCACCCAATATGAGTAAACATGAGTCATATATTTATACAAATATCATGAAGTAAAAAAAGAAAGATAATAAATATATTCTATAACTATATGATAAAAATAGAAAAAATGACTATAAAAGTAGCCAAAATATCCAAAAGACATGTCCAACTGTAAAGGACCAAAACCAAATAGTTACTTCATGATATAGAATGGATGAACTCACACTATCTCACCACCAACTACCCAACTCAGTTGAAATGAACCCTCACAACCTCATTACTATTCCTTTCCTTTCCCTACATTGAAAGAAATACATAGGCTTTCACACCATCGAAGTTGTGCGTAGGGTGTGAGATTACAGGATCAATAGGTTACCACCCATTTGTTCCATAACAAGTATTTATATAAAAATTCATGTATTATCATTTAAATAAAACATGGAATTATTAGAAGAAAATAAATTTTATAGAAAACATGGTAAAACACTCCCTTTTTTACTGTTCTAAAACAAAAGTAGGTATATCAATTTTAAAGCATATTTTCCATATCATCTTTCACTAGTATAAACATGCATATCAAGGATAAAAAAAAATCTAAGAAATCAAAAAATAAAAGCACATTCATCCACACTAAGGATCACTATAGGTCATACTAGAAGACTTATCATACCACAATTAATCATTTTCACTATCCAGTTTCTAAAACATATGCCTAGGAATAAGAGGAATACCCTATGAGTAAACCCCCTAACAATGTAAATATCAGTCCCCTAGAACAACGAGCCTAGGAAATAGATGAAAATTCCATGATAAAAACTCTATATAATCACAAAAATGGATGATTTTCTAAAGATAAAACTTCCACTTAAGTACCCAAGGTAACCCATGTGCTCGTTTTCACAATTCATTCTAATTATTTGAAAATATCATTTCAAAACCATTTCACAATTTCATTTCAATTATTTGATAATACCCCTTTTCATTTCATTTAATAAAAACCACAGAAAATAATTTTTATTAAAAAACGATTTTCGTCACACCCCAAATGGTCATGCCAATTCCATGTATAAATCGGTTTATAATGTAGGTACAATAAGATTCCTCCACATAGGATAAATTTGGAACCACCTACCTAGAGACTTGGGTAGCACATGCCTTCAATGGGATCCAACACCAATAAAACTCAATGACTTCAATGAAGGCCCTATAACCCAGTCTACACATCTTGGAATTGTTCTAATTGTGAAAAAGGGATGGTGGTGTAGAGGAAACACCACATAAATCAAGAATTAACACCTTCCATACCACTACCAACAAAAAATAACCTCTGGAACGAAATCACACAAAAAATTTGGAAGAAGACACAAAGAAACAATAATTCAGAAAAATGGATCCGATAACAAAACACAAGGGCTCTACCACAATGAATGGAAATTAAGAAGCAGAAAGGTCACTCACCCAAAGAGACAAACCAAAAAACGAAATGAAGATCTAATGTTGAACGGATTGGTCGGGAAGGAATGGTGTATCCAAAAATCAATGGAGAGGAACCCTCAGTCAAGAGAAAATAAGAACTGGTAGCCAAATGGGAACTCAAACCCTGTATAACACCCTAAAAATCCGAGATCAGGAAATTAAAATACCTTTAATTCCTTTACTCATTGTGAAATCCATACTGTCCAAATACACCAAAAAACTAATTGCCTCATATTAAAATCTTATCTTTAATTAACTCATGATGTGTAAAAAATCATTACATCATGTAACCATTTATGGTGTGAACCTTGTAAGATCAAAATAATGAATGTAGATGCTCAATATACAGGTGGGGATTTTATACTTTAAAAATTTCTTTGGAACTTTTAAAGATAATAATGTTTAACAAAGTTAAAGAAGGTAATTCACAGGACCTCTAAGTTCTACAAACTTGCTTGATTCTAGAAATGTTGGCCTGAAAATGAAATTCCAGAAATGTGGTTTTGGAAATGAAACATAAGAAAAGTTTACAATGAAAATTATTCTACCATAAAGCATATAGAATCTCTCTAATCAAAGTATAAAATTACCAGAAAGTATAAGATAATTATGCTTTCCTTATCAATCAAAGTGCAGTGTAAAAAAAACTTAGAACAATACACGTAACAAGTAAGAAATATTTTAACCCAAAGAGTATGGTATCCAACAACCTTGGATAATGGTACCTTGATTTATAAATTCAAGAAAGTATGTCTTACCCACACCAGGGTAAGCCCTCAATACGAATATCGGAGTCTATATTGATATCCTCGCAAGCCCTCAAACTTCAAGGTAGTCGGCACCGCAGTTTTCCTATCCCTAGAGGCCCTTGAATGTACTCAGCAACATTTGGAGTTGCATGAAGCAATTCTGAACAAGATGTTCAGTATGCACAAATCATGAGAGTCTCTCTCTTGAAATAACTTCAACATGTAATCTCTAGAGTTCTTGAACAATCAGTTGTTTTTTTTGAGCTCGTTCAAATGAGATCCTATTTATAGGCACATCTTCAATGGTCGGCTCCCTCCTCCAATGGTCATATTTTTCCTTGAATTTCGAAGGGACCTGTACACGTGTCACTCAAACAATGGTTAGTTTGTAACAGAATGTACGACATCATTTTATAACTCAAAAAAGAGTAAGAAAAATATGGTTTCTTAACCAAATTATTTTTTCAGAGTCCAAAAATAAAATTTCAGAGTCTAACCAAAAAACCATTGGGTGTCTATAATACATGTATATTCAGATTCTGTCTTCCAAAGAATTTGGAAACTGAATTCATAATAATTCAGAGTCATAATTCAGAGAATTCGGAGTCAGAATTCATAAGAATTCAGAGTTTGAATTCATAGAATTCAGAATCTGAATTCATAAGAATTCGGAGTCTGAACTCAGAAAGTTTAGAGTCTGAATTCAAAGAATTCGGAACCTGAATTTGGATCCTAAAAACAGAATTCTCTATATCTAAGTATTTATAAGATTCTGAGGTTGTAGATACGAAACCGAATTTTACACTTAGAAATAAAATGAGTTAGGTTTAGAGAAATTATGATATGAACAATGAAAACATGGTAAGGATAAATTTTCCTTGGGGAAATAAAATCTTCCTTATGAATTCTTAATAAAATTTTCCTTGAGATAGAGTGTTTGGGATTTTCAAAACATGAAGGAATGGAAAATTCATAAGGGAACCTTATTGACTCAACAATCTCCCCCATTTTGGAAAGAACAAACATCATAAAGAAAAAGAATATAAGGACTTATAATTTTTTTTTGGACTTTGAAAATAATACTTATCTCCCTTAACACATGGGAAAATTTGAATACGACTAATTCCACCTTAGGCTTTGGAAACACTAAGGATCATATTATTGATTTCTGGATTGAGACTTAGGATTTTATTTTATACGAAAATCTTCTTGGATAAGAACTCCCCCTTAGATAAACTCTCACTTACTTAGGGAAATTTCTTCTTTACTTAGTATTTTTACATTCCTTTCTCCCCCTTTGTGATTTTAAAAAAGAAATATAGGGAATAGAAAATAAAATATGGTACTTGAAATATTAGTACAAGACAACCAAATTTATAAAGATCAACCCAAAATTATTTTATGAATGGAAAAATTTATACAAGGAATAAATACAACAAAAGATCATAATTGAACAATATTATCCTTCCTTCTCATTTGGCATCAAATTATTCACTATGGTTTTGTGCTTCTTGAGTTCCTTGTGATCCTTCTCTGCACATTTGAGAAGCTAATATTAATATTTTTTTCTTCTCTAAGGCTTTGATTTTCTCTTCTTGAGCCTTAAGAATATTAGCCTGAGCCTTCAAGGCTTCTTCCTTCTTAACAAGCATTTCTTCTATATCAATTCTGACATCTCTTTCTCTCTTCCAACTCTGAGCAACTGAATATAATTTCCCATTCAGATCTTTCACTTCTTGCTTCTGAGTATTTTCTTCAAGAGATAAATTTTCTTCGAAAGACATGGTGAGATATTTGAACTTACTATATTCGGTTTCAAATGAATCCTTGACATTTTCATGAAACTCATAAAGAATTCTCATGACTTCTACAGTTTTCATTGACCAGCTAGTAATATTCTTACAAGATATTTTGTGGGATTCGTAGTTTATGATTTTTTTTGAAATCCGCCTCAAGTTTGACACACTTGTCCATGACCATGGATACTGAATCCTATTTTTGATTAAATGAATGCTAAAGCATCTGGAATCTCAAGTATATTCTTTGAAATAGAGGGATAGTTCCAACAAGATTTTTCAGAGACTGGAATACAAAATCATGTCCAATAGAGGACAATTCCGAATCATAGATTTTTCTTGGTGAGGATTCTTTTTCTATATTAGTAGATTTACTCTTCGATGAAGCACCCATTTATTTCTTCTTCACCAGTGATCTTCTAGGTGTATAAAAAACCACCTGTTTTCCCTTATCATCTTTCAGAATGACTTATTCATGATTGTATGATTCATGTTCACTATCATATAGTTGCACACTTTTATCTTCATCTACCTCTTACTTCTCAGCACCTGCCTCAACATCCTATGGATGAATAAAATCATGTTTGGAGCTTTATTCTTCTGACACCTTATTTACTTCATCATCACCCTTCTCTTCATCCTTCCTAGGAGTAGCAAGCTTTGGCGATTCTTCTTCGGAGGTTTGGAATGACAATTTTTCAAAAGGTCTTTCCTTCTCATGATATTCATCAATTTGTTTTATCAAGTCTTCGGTATCACCACTATCTTCTTCTTCTTCTCCTTCTACTTTATTTTTTTGAACTTTTTCTGGAGTCACAAATTTCTTTCCCAGAGTCTCTAGTAAAGGTTCTATCAGAAAGGATTCTGGTAACAGAATATTCTCGGATTCTTTTTCAGAAGCCTTTAGAAGTGATTGGACTATCTCTACCTCAGACAAATTTTTCTTCTATTTCTTCTCTTTCTATTGATTCTCAAGATCTTCAACAGCCTTTTCCTTCAAATATATTTCCTCAGTAGGGTCTAGTCCAAACTTAGGATCCCATTCTTTCAGATTTTTCTTCTCTTCTCTCCACTTTGCTACTACTTCATTAGGATAAGATTTTTGTTTCTTTGGTTTTGGGGGTGCTGACTAAATTTCCTTAGCCGCTGGAGTTTTTTCCTTCTCTTCTACTTATTTCACCCTCCTCTTCCTTCCACCATTTTTATAGGTTTCATCTACCTACCATTTCTTTGAAAGAGTTTCAACTTTCTCTTTAGTAAAATCATAGAATTCATCAGATTCTTTGGAAAAACCAATTCTCATCCTTCTCAAGGTATCATTACTCTACAACATGACTTTTCAATTACTTGACTTAGAAATACTAGGAATTTTGAAGAATTATAAATACCTAACAATCATCTTTGACAGAATGGCTGGATACATAATAATTTGAGATTTCAAATTACCATTATTGATATTCTCAATCGTAATCAGAATGTACTTGACCAAATTAGCTTTCTTAGATTCACCAAGAAATCCAAAATATATATGTCATTCTTCTTTAGAGTATCCTTATCCCCATTTATCAGAATAATGAATCCTTGAAACCACAATTCAAAAATCTGAATGTTTGTAGAAAGGTGAAGAATCTTCAGAGTCTTTACTTCTGTGAGACCAAGACAAGACATGGATTTTTCCTTAATAAAACTTCCTTGAACATCAGGTAGCTTGTGATTATATAACTCAGCTTCCCCCTCATAAAGAATACCAACCAAGATTGCAGCCTTGGTGTAAGAAAGTGAATATGTCTTTACATAACACTTTAAAGAAAACATACTCCTGCCTTCTTCCTTAATGAATGTTACTGACTCATAGAAATATACTAACAACTCCAGATATACCAAATCCTAAGCTTTTGATTTTGAAATACATACACTCTCTTAGAAATTGAGTTTGATATTCATGGAAATGATAGAGTCATATTTGGCATAAAACTTTGGATCAAGTAATCTTTCTCTATATATCTTCCATTCAGAGATTGGCTTGATAGTCAACTTTTATTTTTGGGAAGAGACTTCAACAGACATTTGGATGTAAGGAAAATATGATAATTTTGGAACATGCTTTTGTGGTAAGGGCAGAGCTTCAACACGCAAGAGCCTTGAGATTGATGTGGGACAACCATGGGGGGGGGGGGGGGTCCTTTATATAGGCAATCGTAGTGATGGTTTAGGTTCCCCGATTGATCCAATGGTTGAAAGAATCTTGAGAAGATCTGATGGTTGAAATAATAGCCATAGAATGAAATTTGATAGATTCTGATCTTTTGAGGTTTTTAGGAAAAAAATTCAGATTTAATGAAAAGTAATTCGGAAAAAATTTAATGCAAAAAGAAAATAACAAATAGTAAAATATGACTACAAAATCTTTGGAAAGGAAACATACCTTTCAGATTGCTAGGAAGATTATTTGTAATGAGGAAAATTCTTCTTGAAGAACTTTAGATTCCGAAAATTTTGATTACAAAAACTTTATTACAAAAAAAAATTAAGTACAAAAATTTTAAGTATGAAAATATTCCTTACGAAAATTTTATGTACGCAATTTTTCATTACGAAAAATTTAAGTACAAAAATCTTTATTGTGAAAATTTTAATTATGAAAATCTTCATTATGAAAATATTAAGTACGAAAAGCTTCATTACAAAAAATTTAAGTACGAAAAACTTCATTACGAAAATTTTAAGTACAAAAAACGTTAGAATATGAAAAAATTTAGAATATGAAAAATTTTAGACTATGAAAAATCTTAGGCTATGAAAAATTTTAGACTATGAAATATTTTAGACTACAAAAAAATTTTAGACTACAAAAAATTTTAGACTATGAAAAAATTTTAGACTACAAAAAATTTTTAGACTATGAAAAATTTTAGACTACGAAAAATTTTTAGACTATGATTTTTTTTAAAATATAACAGAAAAATGTACTCCACCTATGAAAATGAGTTCCTTAGGGTAAGGATATTGGTTTCAAAAGGAAGTTAACATGGAATATTACCTTATATTTATCATTCCTAGCTTCTGTTTAATGTATTCAAATCTATCATATGGTAAAGATTTTGTGAAAATATCAGCAAGTTGATCTTGTGTTCCGATAAATTGAATAATGATATCTCCTTTTTGTACGTACTAAGAACTTTTAATTCCTAAAATTCATAAGGTAACCTTCATCACATAATGGACTTATTATAATAAGGTTGTGCTTAAGACCCTTAACAAATAAAACATTTGATATCAAAGTTTTTCAAGAAGAACAATACCAATAATTTCTCCCTTAGGATTATCTTCAAAAGTTACTTTTTCTATTTTTGTCTTGATAATATTTTCAAAGAATTTTTTGTTACTAGTCATATACTGGGAACATCCACTATCCATGTACCATTTATTGTGGTTGGTACTATCTTTATTTTACTAAAAATTAGAGTATTCTACTTTCAGAACCCAAAATTTCTTGGATCCGAAAACTTCAGAAAGAAAATTTTTAGGAATCCACATTTTCTTTGGAAAATAAAATTTATGAAAACCTAAAGACTGAGTTTTTTTATGGAATAATTTTTTGCCCAATGCCCACCACACTGACACTAAGTACAGAATGGAGCACTTTTCAGAACAAAATAATTGTTACTAAAAATCGGGTTTGAACTAGTATAACCAAAACCATAATTATTCCTTAGAGGTTGAATTTGAGAATACATCTTATCAAAATTTTCCTTAAATAAGGTAAAGTTTTAAAAACACTTCCTCTCTGAAAATATTTCTAAATTTAGTCTAATAACTAAGTTCTTATCCTCAAAAACCTCAGTTTTAGCACAAGAGTTTGGCTCGAAAACATTTTTCTTAGAAAATAATTTTTTCTAGATCCTTAAAAAGTTTATCCTTCTCAGAATAAAATTCTTCAAGGTTTTTTGAAATACATTCAAAACAAAGGGTTTTCTTATCAAAATATTTTGAAATATATGATATTTTATTAATAAGAAAAGAAATTATAAACTTTTCCTTATCAAGATTTTTCTTGACATTATAATTTTCATTCTCAAGGAGCATAGAAAACCTAGAAACTTATTCATAGGTAGGTAAAGTATTATCCTCATTAGAAGAAGATTCTTCATCTGAAGATTCATAATATTTACTATCACTATAATTTTCATTCAAGGATACATTGGTCATGGATTCAGCATTGTGTACCTTGTAAATTAAACAATGGTTTTCATTGGGTAGCTTGGAAAGTAAACCAAGATTCTTCTATCCAGAAGATTCATAATCTGAGGATTCATCAGAAGAGTCTACACCACTGGCACTCTAGGTGTCATTAGCTTTCAAAACATTCTTAGCTTTAACTTTGTAGTACTTCTTTCTATTCCTCTCAGAATGATTTTCCTTTTTATCTTTTCTATTAAGTATATGACAATCTGAACTTATATGTCCAAATCTTTTTCATTCATAACAATTGAATTTAGAGTATTTCTTATCCTTTATTTCTTTCATCTTATATCTATACTAAAAGTCTTTCTTCCCAACTATCTTGTTCATCCTTTGAGCAAGATTATCTAGTTCATTCTCAGAATGTTCACTTTCACTTGATTCAGATAAAACAGTGACCTTCTTATATTTAGATCTAGTAACTCTCTCAGGAGTCTTGGCTTTCATATGATTAGAAGTAGTTGTAAAATCAACAGTTCCATTCCCATTCTTCTTCTTCTCATTTTCAGCATCTCTCTTCATTCTTGATTCATGTTAAAGAAGAGTTCCAAAAATCTCATCATGACTGATCTACGTGACTTTCCTATTCTCATCTATATCTATCCTCTTGGATTCCCATTCATTAGGAATGATGTCTATAATCTTTTCTACAAGTTCCTCATTATCCAAACCTTTTTCACCCATGGATTGTAAGCTCTTGACAATATTCATAAATCTATGTTGTACCTTACATATAGGTTCTCCATAAGGAAAGAAAAAACCATGGTACTCAACTCTAAGCATAGATCTTCTAGTTTCAATAAATTTGAAAGTTCCAAAATGAGTTACTTAAAGCTTCTTCCAAATACAATTTTCTGCTTTACAAGAAGAAATCTGGCTATATATATTCCTGGTCATGGAACACAACAAAGTATTGTTTACCTTATAGTTTAGTTGTTATTATGATTTTTCTTGATCAGTAAAAGTTCCAAATTACTTATCAGGAATCTTGAAATATATTGTAAGAATAAAAATGTTTTCCACTCCAGTATTAATTACAAAATTCTTCATAAAATCTCTCCAATATTCATAATCATTTCCATAAAAAATAGGTGGTTTAGTAGGATTAATATTATCAATTGAAACAAAAATCATTCTTTCCATCTCAAAGAAAAATATCTTTACACACAAACTTGTTAGTAATAAAAGTTTGTAAAATTGGATAAAAATATCCTAATCAAGGAAAATATATAACAAGGAAAAACTTGATCAAGAAAAATTATTTGTGAATATATGTATTTTAGAGACCTCCTCTAATACCAATTGTAGGATCTAAATGATGAATTTAGATTCTCAATATACAATAGGGGGGGGGGATTGTATACATTAAAAAATTCCTTTGGAAAATTTAAATATAGTAATGTTTAACAAAGTTAAAGAAGGTAATTCATAAGACCTCTAAGTTCCAAAATCTTGCTTTATTCTAGAAATGTGGGTCTGAAAATTAAATTCCAGAAATGTGGTTCTGAAAATGAAACATAAGAAAAGTTTACAATGAAAATTATTCTACCTTAAAGCATATAGAATCTAAATAATCAGAGTATACAATTACCAGAAAGTATAAGATAATTATGATTTCCTTATCAATCAAAGTGTAGTGTAAAAACAAACTTGGAACAATACACGTAAAAAGTAAGAAATATTTTAACCCAAAGAGTAGGGTATCCAACAACCATGGATAAAGGTCCCTTGATTTATACTCTAAAGAAAGTCTATCTTACCCACACCAGGGTAAGACCACGATACGAATATCAGAGTATGTATTGATATCCCCACAAGCCCTCAAACTTCAAGGTAGTTGGAACCCCAGTCTTCCTATCCCCGAAAGCCCTTGAATGTACTCAGCAACATTTGGAGTTGCATGAAGCAATTTTGAACAAGATGTTCAGTATGCACAAAGCATGAGAGTCTCTCTCTAGAAATAACTTTAGCATGTAATCTCTAGAGTTCTAGAACAGTCAATTGTTTTGTTGTTTTTTTGATCTCATTCAAATGAGATCCTATTTATATGCACATCCTCAACGATCAGCCCCCTCCTCCAATAGTCATATTTTTCTTTGAATTTTGGAGGGACCTGTACACATGTCACCCAAACAATGGTTAGTTTGTAACAGAATGCACGAAATCATTTTATAACTCAAACAAGAGTAATAAAAATATGGTTTCTTAACCAAATTAATTTTTTGGAGTCTAAAAATAAAAGTTCAGAGTCTAACCAAAAAACCATTAGGTGTCTATAATACATGTATATTCTGAGTCTTTCTTCAAAAGAATTCAGAACTTGATTTATATAAAATTCCGGAGTCTGAATTTCAAGGAAATTAAGAGTCCAAATTCATAAGAATTCGGAGTCTAAATTCAGAGAATTCAGAGTCTGAATTCATAACAATTTAGAGTTTGAATTCATAGAATTCGGAATCCGAATTCATAAGAATTTGGAGTCTGAAATCAGAATGTTCGGAGTCTGAATTCAGAGAATCCGAAACCTGAATTCGGATCCTAAAAACAAATTGCTCTATATCTAAGTATTTATAAGATTCTGAGGTTTTAGATACGAAACCGAATTTTACACTTATAAATAAAATGAGTTAGGTTTAGAGAAATTATCATATGAACAATGAAAATATGGTAAGGGTAAATTTTCCTTGGGGAAGGAAAATATTCCTTATGAATTCTTAATAAAATTTTCCTTGAGATAGAGTGTTTGTGATTTTCAAAACATGAAGGAATGGAAAATTCATAAGTAAACCTTATTGACTCAACAAACCCTTTTCACAGTATGCACCTAGAAAAAAATACATGTCGTGGAACCTAGTTACCTAGCATGCAATTATCCTATCACCTATAGAAAATCCAAAAACATACATCTAAAACTCTATGCCAAAAAGGGAACTCAGAGAGAGGAAACAACTTACCTGATTAAGGTAATGGGATGTTAAAATCCTGGAGTGGGAAGCGCTTAGAGACTTAGATAGAACAAGGTGTTTACTGTTTCTTGAATGAGATGAATTCTTGCGGTTTCATTTTATTGTGGCACCCTCCTATTAAATATTTTAGATTCTCTTCTAGTTTTTATGGGCATGTATTTTTACCTTTTTGTACTTTCAGTACTTCTATTGTACTCATATTATGGGATATATGTATACATTATTTTTTTATTCCAGCTGTTTATCTCTGAAATATTTCATGAAGATGTATGCGGGGTGCATTCATACAGGTACCACAGGTGAAGGACTCTCATTTGTGTTATGTTCTTACATGGTGCTAGATAACACCCCCTAACCTATTTGATCTGGGATTTGGGTAGTCGTGGTTTGGGCCCTGGTGGGTCAGGTTGTGATAGATTGGTATCAGATCAGATCATTCATTAGAACTAAAATCTATGATATTAGTATGGAATTTATGGTGATAGTGTTAAAGTGTTTTGAGTTTAGATTTTAGGCTAGGCACTCCAATGTTGATGTTGTGTCTGACATATCCATTCACTAAGTCTCTGATAACCATCTTGTTAAATAAGAAAATTTAGGAATTAGTTGTAGTAAAACATTGATACATGCATCATATATGGTTTCATGTTCTTATTTAGTTATCTCCCCAGATATTCTCATTCATCATGGAACGAATTGATTTTCATTTTCAGATTATACCATGATGATAGAAAATAGGGTTCTAAGGTGGTATTTTTATGACAATCTACCCAGTGATGAGTCTTTAGTGAAGGGAAATGTATAACATTTGGTACCTCTAGTTGGTCCACTAGTTGAGACACCACCTGTTGAGAAGTAGGTTTCCTCTGTAGTTCAGGATGAGGCTGCACGCAAGCTGAGCATGCTTCAGGAGTTCCATAGGTAGTGACCTATCAAGTATCGAGGTGTGCCAGACCCCTAGGAATCTGCTGAATGGATTGAGACATTCACATGTTTTTATGCCTTTTGAGGACACCTCCTGATCATATGGTTCTCTTAGTAGTGATTCTTCTACAAGGCTTGACTGAGCGATGGGGGTGTCTTATGATGTAGACCCATGTTGTGACAACACTCACCTATATATAGTATGAGTGACACTTCATATAAGAATTTTATCTAGCCATATTGAGATTTATGTGTATCCAGGTGCTTATGTAGCTTCGAAAGGGTAGTTTGTCCATAGAAGAGTACTTGGTGAGGTTTATAGACCTTTCATGATACTCCAAATATATGGCTAGATATCTGTTGTTCATAACACAAACCTTTAAGTAGGGACTCCGTATAGACATCCATGTAGGCATGGTATCCTTGTATGTTCCCACTTATGTGGGGGTGTTGGAGTGAGATCTAGTGATATAGATATTCCTAGAGGAGGGTTTGGAAGATGAGGCCAACAACGATGATCATGGGGTTGAGTCGTCTGTATTAGATGGAAGATGATAGTTTATAAGATCATGGTGCATAAGGCATACCCATGCCCAGACACATACACATGTGTCTATTATTCCATATTAGCATCATGGATCTGGCTAGCCATAAGAGAGGCAGTGTCATTCTTATAATAGATAGGGAAATATTGTGATATATTTTCCGACCAGCTGCACTACGGAGAGGGAGACAGTTGATGAATTGCCCTAGTAGAGGCAATGTCTGGAGTATGGAGTTCTGCATGATGGTGAACTTGATGAAGGAGTAGGGCCGACAACCAGTTGTGGAATATGATTCCATATGTTTCAAACACTTCCCCCGTATGGTCCACATGAGACTCAAGGAGCTAGAGGACTGGGGTGATGACTTTTGATGACCATAGAGGCTTACGACCCAGAGGCTCTAAAGATTATTAGAGGTTCGATTTCTATCCATAATAATTATAATTTATTATTTTTAGACACTTTCTTTGAGGTGAAATATTCTTTCCAGTTCTTGTT
The DNA here is from genome assembly GCA_963277665.1 of Viscum album. Taxonomy (NCBI): domain Eukaryota; kingdom Viridiplantae; phylum Streptophyta; class Magnoliopsida; order Santalales; family Viscaceae; genus Viscum; species Viscum album. The sequence goes on from OY728163.1 coordinate 657,520,708, forward strand.
CGAGGTTTATCTAGGGTGATGTAAGGAATTACTAGAGCCCTATGATAATGGTGTTTGATGTCGCTTCAGAATCATAAAGAAGAGGGACACTTACCACATCGATATGCATTTTTGTGATGCGATATAAAACCATGAAAGAGAGTTAGGGACACACAATGATGATAACGTGGAGGTTTTGAATATGAGTTCCTTTGAATTGTTTGTTCAACATGGGGTTGTGTGATGGAGTGTTGGAGCAGGCCCTAGTGATACTAGTGGAGACTTTTAGCTCGACCTGTATTCTTGATGCCCTCGGAAGATGGAGTGACTCACATAGAATATTTTATATAATGATAGAGAGTGTCCCTATGATGTTTCATTAATGTGGATTGGTTTCCTTCCATTATTGATCATATGGTTTTCTTCTAGTGAGTGTTTCAGTGTTTTTGGATTTATGAGATGTGTTATAGTTGAAGTTTTGCTGATAGAGGGCCCTGTAAGACCCAATGTGTACACTTGGGCTTCACTATGTAGTTTTTTTGTACCCTTGGGTGATCATAATCATATTTTTATTCCTCAAGTTTGAGATTATTGTGCTGTGGTTTATCAAGAGGAAGATTACAACTACCAGGTTATGTCAGTATTTGTGATGGGTTAGTGAGGTGGTGTACCACTAGACCCTTAGACTACATATGGATTGGGTTCTTGGTAGTCACCACCAGTTGCGGTTGAGGGGACATGTGCACACTTATTTGCATTATTTTGTTCTGTTTTGATCTAGACATTGGGTGTGGTATCCTTTGAGGTTCTCTTGAGTGTGTGTTTATAGATAGTTTGGGAACTATTTTTTTCTAAGCTCGCTGGCGTAAGAGTACCATTTGAGAAATTTGTTATTCACCTTATTCCTAGGATTTAAATTTTTAGGATGAAAATAATAAATTTGGGTAGAGTGTAGAAACTTTATTTTAGACCTATAATACTTCTGAATATTTTAGAATCCATGGACTAAGTCATCATAGGATTATGGGGCACAGAGAACCTCAATGTGATGATACTAAAAATATTAAAAAAAATATCACATGTAAATAGTTTATTTTTAAACATTGAATAACTCTCAAGTGGAGTATCAGATCTAAAATCTAAGACTGTGGTTGAGTTCATAACATGGGTTTTACCCTAGGCGCGACATAATGTTTGTCAGCTTCGAGCACTTGGTCGGGGGAGAGCAATGGCATGGTGTTAAAAGGGGTTTATTAATTTAATAAAAATAAAATTAATAACCCCCCTATGTAACACAATATATAAATATAGTGATAAATATTTCATGATGGATTAAACAAGGATGCACCAAGAAGAGGAGGTGTCTCTGATCCCTATTTTTGATGCCGATCGTCACCCGATTGTGCTAAAACAGCTTCTGGGCTACGTTTTGAACTTGATTATTTAGTGTTTGTCCATGAAGTAGGAATATTTGAGTGTTATGTAATGGTACAACTTTTTATAAAAAAGGTTTTAAAGCCAATAGATGACTGTTGAGGACCCTGTGGGGGTTGATCTGTGGGTTTTGGGGGAAAATGGGGTGTTTTGGGAGGATCATAAGAAATTCCTGTTCGGAATTCCTGATCACACGATGTGTTGTGAAGAGGCACACATAGCGTGTTTTTAGAATTTTTGGAAGATGTATTTTTGGGGACTACATGTCATGTTCTAGGGGTACATGTAGTTTAGGGAGACCAGACTATGTAGTTGAGGGACATGGTAAGACATGTCGTGTTAAGGGACATGTCCATGTGAAAGTACATGACCAGAGGCACGAAAATGAGGTGACGTACATGGGTACAGAAAGAGAATAAGTTCAAGTGTTCAGTTATCTATAACATGTAGTGTACTAGGGGTAAATGATGTGTGTAATACCTGGTTGTTCGAGCCATGTGGGGAAGGAAATGGAAATAGATTAGGTGAGGTGATACATGACATCTACACCATGTACATACTATGTAAGTTCACATGGCCATCCAAGCCATGTGGAGGAGGAAATTACTAGGTGTTCAGGTGTGGTTTCACACTATGTGGACCCAGTAAATATTGTGTACTATTCTTGGGATCTTTTTCCTATCATATCAACTTTTTTTGGGCTCATATTCAAGAATGATAATTGCCTATACTGAGTAATTATCCATATAAAACATGATGATAGCCTTCATGGTGGATTTTGATAAATGACTTGGCATGATGAAACCACAATGATCCATTCATGGTGGTTGGTCATAGTTATTGGTTAGGGTGGATCAACAGAGATACATCAGAGTAGGTAACCTTCCCTTTCATCATAGGATGCAGGTCCTGAAGACTCTTTAGGGCTGAAGAGTAGTGCCCCGTACTATCAGGGCAGTGGTCCCCTAAATACGGAAGTGTTGAAAAGTGATGTGTGATGAGTGTGATGCTCATTCCAGTGACACACGGATGATTATGGACTTCATATTGTTTTCTCAAGGAGATGTTGGGACTGGTACTCCCCAAACATACCAAGGCATGAGTTCCCCTTACCTCTCGGATTGGTAGAGATAGAACTCTCACATAGTCTGCATGGATCCTCTTCCCATAGAGTCATTATATCAGGGTCACAACTCCCCAATAATACTAGGGTGTTAATCCCCATATAGTTCATGTTGATGGGGAAATATCTACCCTATAGAATTAGGTCATGGACCCTCCATACTCATTGTGCAGATAGAGTCAGTACTCCCATGTCGTAGCGGGGTATAGGTCCTCTATCCATGGAGTCGATACTCCTCTGTCTCACCAGGGAACAAGTCCTCCATATGCAATATTCAGATAGAATCAACACGACCATATTATTCCAGGGTTAGGGTCTTATACTCTAGGATCAATAATCCCCTATCATGTCGGGGTGTGCGTCCCCCATCCTACCAGATAGTTAGAGATGGAACTCCCCTCTACGCAAGGTGAGGGTCCACTATCTATGAAGTGGTACTACTATATCTTTTAGTTTTGATGGGGATTGGTCCCTCCATGGGATTTGGAGCTCCATCGGTTATGGGGAATAGTTGAAAGGAGTAGGCCCCTCTAATTGTTATGCATGAAGCTAGTTAAGAGGTAGTTCTCCCTTGGTGTGGTGAGGTATGAGCCTCTCCCTATGAGTAGTAAAGAAGTTTCATAGGATGGTTAGGAGATAGTAATCCATCAATTGTGGGGTATCAGTGAGGTGCATTCCCCTATTTAATGTATCTTTTGAGAGGATGCACATAATTCATATACTACAGAAGCTCTCCCATGTTTGTGTGAAGTAGAGAGGGGAAAGACTCTTTGCTTGGGTTCTTATGAGATTACGTAGGGAGTGAGACAGCGGGGATATGTCCTCTAGTTCTAGTCACTAGATTTAGAAAAAGAGCACAGTTTTTGATGGAGCGTGTTATCCCAGATGTTCCATCTGGGATGGTAGGACAATTAACGACAAGGGTTACCTCATGGATGGACCATTTAGGATGGTAGAGGTCATGGAGTGTGTTCTCTGGGATGAGCATTACCCCTATTATTACATGAATAGAATCCTATAGATGGCTATAAGGTTGGGACCTCACGTGACTTGTATTATGTGATGAGTATATCTGGGTGATTTTAGGAGTCCTTATGGTGTTGTTATGTGTCAATATTGAAACCCCATGCGTACTTAATGAAATAGATATGTATAACCGAGGATCGGTTGAGATTGGTTTAACCTCTCAATCTATTTTCCTCTTTTATATGGGTTGAGAAGATTTTTAAATTTAAATTTCTCCATTTTGTTTTGGTTTTTTTGGCACCAAATGGGTATCCTTATACTCGACCATGCATGGAATTTTCCTACAGATGTCCTTTCATGTATGTATGATAGATCTTTCGATAGAGTCCTTTAAGGAACCGGAGCAGGCAGATCATTGAGAGATATATAGAACAAGGTATTTACTAGTGCTTGATTGAGGTGTGTTATGGTGTTTTAATTTGATATTGTCCCCCTCCTAATGAGTTAGTTATACGTTTTTTCAGTTTTGGTGGTCTTGTATTTTTCCTTTTTTTACATTCAATACTTTTATTGTACTCTAACTATGTGATTGATGTATACATGCATTTTTGATTCCATATTTTTATCTATGAACAGTTTCATGGAGATGTATGTGGGTGAATGCATACAAGTACCATTGTCTAAGGCCTCCAATTTGAGTGATATTACAACTCAGTGCTAGATTCGATCCCATGAACTATTTGAGGCGGTCTTGGGGTAGTCATGGTTCAGGCCTTGGTGGGTTGGGTCATGATAATAGAATCCAAATTTAAGTATTGAAGAATATTCTACCAATATGAGAGTTGGAATAAAATACCTTTATTTTTACAAGGTACATCATCATCTCTCTTTCATTTATTATGTTTTTGAGCCTCAATATATTTTTTTCAATTATAGAATCCAAGACTTTCATCTAATCCAACAATTATAATACATTATGAGATTTAGGTTGGAGTATTGTTTCTATTTCCCTATTAAAGGAATTTTTATTTGGTTGAAATTTTGGTATTTGATAGAAGAAGAATCAATGGGACAAGTAACATATTTTCTTACTCTTTATTAAGTATGAAGAACATGTTTCAAAATTTCAAAATAGACATGCATTTTTACCCTTGGTCTTCCAACCTGATAGATTACCATATGTGGTAAAGTCATTAATTATACACATTAATTCTCCATTTAATTAAAACAAATAATTTTTTGATGCATCAAATGTTTCTATACGAAAATCCCATAATACATTCAACTCATCGATTAAATGATCTAAAAATTCATATCATTTATTTGTGACTTAGGGTCAGGTATCAATAATGAAATAATAAAACGTGACTGATTCATACATAACCATGGAGGAAAATTATAAATCATTAAAACAAAATTCCATATGCTATATTGACTATACATAATTATAAATGTATTAAAACCCTCACTATCCAAAATTAACCTAAAATTTATTGTATCACTTTCAAACATAGGATACTTATTATTAAAATATATTCAAGTATATAAATATTTTGCGTGCCTTAACTTACCTTCTTTAACTTTGTCATGATCATGCTAGGTTATGAGTGGGGATATTTTAAATGACTTGAGTATCCTTTTAATCCCAAGTATCATGGGGAATTGATACAAAAAACTTATTGGAACATTCTTATTATTTTTTAATTTTATAATACTTCAGTCATTACTAGTTCTACACCTCAAAAACCACAATTTGGGAAATCATCAATGTAATGTGTTTCCTTTTGAAAAATAACACAATCATTTAGGCATGCGTTAATATAATTATAATCAAGACCAAGATTCTTGATAATCCCTTTTACCTTCATAATCAAGTTAGGTATCATTGAATAACTAGGAAGACACATCTTAAATAGTTTTATAAGTGAATCAGTTGCCATATCATTGATTTCATGTAAAAACTTTCAACAATAATACATAATTTATTTAATTCTTTACATTGAGAGTATAAATATTTCCTAGAATTATCAAATAATTAAAATAAATTACACATCATTAGAAAGATATCATGGGGTATTGTAAATTTTCTATAATTTAAAGGCATCCCCAACATGTCAAGGATATAATTGTTAAAATATTTATCATGTTCAATACTAATAATGTTATTATCACCATTGAACATGACTCCCCATGAAAATTACAGATAATTTTTTGATAATCATCATCCATTTCATTGATAATGAGATGGGATTTAACAACATATCAATGAAAATAATGTTTATTATCACAAATATAACTTAGGAAGGAAATCATTTAATCCCTTACCGAGTTTTCAAAATTGATATCAAGGGATACATCTACAACACTTAAATAATTCCGAGATTTTCTCCTTAATTTCAACCATCTATTATATAAAAATATATTAACTATAAAAATTATGTATATTATTATTTTTATATTTTCACGAAATTAAATACAACAAAAAAACATTTCTTGGATAAATCATATTACAATTTAATTTATATGGTAAAATTTTTTAACATGGTAACTTAAGAAAGATAATTTGAACTATAAATGACAATAATCTAAAATTGAATACTACCTTTTCATTTGTTTCATCAATTTTTTAGGGAAGTAGAAGAATATAATAGATCAAATAAAAATTACATATCATGACATAGATTATGGGATTAGAGAGGGGGGAATAATAGAGGAATACATAGAAAAATTATGAAGAGTCTATGAAATGTATCAAATTCTAAACAAATCCAAGGCGATGAGAATCAGTTATCAAGAAATAACAAGTAGAGAGTTAGGTTTTTCATAGTACCTTATAGGGAACCAAAATGGATTATAGAGTGGGAATGTCTTCCTTGATGAATGTGGAATGTGGGAGATTTCACATTTTTGTGGTGGATTTTGTGGGTGGATTTAATAGAAGAGGTGAATCCATACAGAAACCCCAAGGAAGATTTAGGAACAAAAGAGATTTACCATGATCACAAGTGAATTAAAGTGTAGAATTGTATCTAAGGAAAGCATGGGATTGGAACCAGTAAATTGAAGTTGAGTAAGAAATCCTAACCAGGTGACAGATCGGTGGCCATTCCTAGGACTGTATGTATAGAGTGTGTGAAAAAATGGATTTTAGGATAAAAATACCAATTTTCATTTAATATTTTAAATTAAATGAATTATAAATATATATTTACATTGAAAAACAACTAATTTTATAAAATTAAATAAATATAATATATAATATTATATTATATAAAAAATTCAATATACAAATACCCATTACAAATGACTTAATATATTGACAAAGAATGAATATAAAATTTTAATTTTTTTTTATAATATACAAATAAAATTTCAATATCTGAATATTAATTATTAATTAATTACATTTAAATTGTGTAAATTATTTTCTTATCAATATACATATTTTTATTTATTATTTTTTTTAAATTTAAATATCATAATGTTTTAAATTTTTTATAAAAAGTATTTAAATATTTATTAAAAGAAAAACTTTAGAAAACTTAAGAAGTGTTAAGGAGATATTTTTAATAAAACCTAAAGAATTGAATATTGACTTTAGTCATAAATATAATAATCTATATAAACAATTTGGTTTCTCATAATTGGTTATTATCATTGAATAATTTACTTTAATATATTTTATTGATGACCAAATATTTGTTGGTAATAATTATTATTATTAATAGATTCAAGTGTTTGTAAAAACATTTTGGTATTATTATGATAAAGTAAATTATTTAATTGTTAAAAAAATATTTATTGGTGTCAAATAATCAATACCAATATATTATCCATTGGTAAAAACACGTATAGGTACTTAATATCAATACCAATAAAACATAATATCTGTTGGAATTATTTATTTTTAACAACATATATATTATCCGTCAATAATTTATTTTTGGTATAAATCATTTTTTTTACTGATCTATAAATGAAATAATTATACAATAGGGTATTCAAAAATCAAATTAATTGGAAGAAAAGTTATTCCTCTTAATTATTGATGGATAGGAAAGACAATGGTAGTGATAAATCATATCTTTTATATAAAATAACATTGCATAATTCATCTAGAGGAATAAGGTGGATGATTTCAAAAGAATATATACCTAATGTTACAAAGGAAACTCATAAGGATGTTGACATAGATGAAAAACATCCATGAAAAATAATAAAAAATTAAAGTTTTTACACAATCTTGAATTAGAAATAAACTATAGGAAAAGCTATGTGAAATTATCACCCTGATAGGCCACTTTTATATCTATAAAAATAAATATATAAAAAAAACTCATCACCCAAAAATCATGGTCCTGACATAAACCATTTTTGACACCATATAAACAACTTATCCTCAAAAAAAGTCATCCATGTCATGTAACTTATCTATTTATATCATTTCTAATCATTAAAGTTTCTTCCTATGAAACTCTTGATCCATGAATGCATTCATGCTCTATTTCTTGCATGAAAGTAATAAGATACATACAATTTATTTAATATTACAACTGAGGATTGAAATAGGAAATTTATTCTAGTTAAAGAACCCTATAATTATATGAATTATAAATAAATACTCTAAATTGGTATTTAAATAGAATAAATTTTCAATTGTTTATCCTTATTTGAATTTGTCATAAAATATATTGAAAACATAGAAAATTTGGAGTATAATAAAGTAAAGGGGATACTAATACAAAAACATAACCCTCCACAACCACCAAAAGTGATCACAAAAGGTTATTTGGCATTGGAGCTGATGGAACTATAGCCACTTTTGGCAGTCGCTATAAAACAGGGATGAAAATAAACCGTTTGTGGAATCCTAAAGTGACCCCACTGTTTTTTTAAAAAGATACCATCCTAGGAAGGATGGATAAGAATATAAGGAATAAGGGTTGGGATGATGAATGCAGGGAGATATAAAAGGAATTAAATTGGGGAAGGATAACAAAAAATCACAAAACACAGATTCAATAACTAATTCATAAACCTAATAATACATAACTGTTGAGATAGAAACAAGTTCAATTAAAGTTGTTCAAATTAAATGAAATAGATAGGATGAATCATTTTAATAAAGTTGAAATAAATAAAAAAGGAAATGTAGGAAAGTAAAGAACACATTTGACTTATGTAGTTCAGACCTTTGGTCCAACTCTACAGCAAGAACACCACAATAGCTATTTATTATTAGGAAGATGAAAATAAAAATAGGGAAGTCAGATTAAATAAACCACACAGACTACCCATAGAAAATTTATGAGAATATAGACATCATCACCCTAATATATAGTGATGAATCATGGCTCAATGATAAAAATGTATTCCCCTGAATTTGATGGAATCACGCAAGAAACCCTGAAAATCAGATAGAAAAAGAAAAAGAACATACAACATAAAAGATGATGAAATAAAAAAGTGGCAGATCACAAAACTAGTAATATGTAAGGATAAATAGCTCTAACAAGGTTGGAGGTTCTTGAATATAAATTGGTCGATATGGATCTCATGAGTCATGATCTCTCCACATGAGGAGGTCACCAGAACGGGAAGAAACAACAATGTGGAAGTATCATATGTATTATCTCTAGAATAGAGCGAAGAAGAAAAAATAATAGCCACTTGAGAAAGCTCACTTCTCAATGACTAAAGAGACAAAGCAATAAAGGGGAGAAGGCGGTGATTTGACGACCTACCAGACACTACAGGTGAGGTGGGATGTGTAGATGGTCAAAAATGAGCAGATGAATCATGAAGGTGACGTCAGTACAACTGAATGTGGGATATCTGGGACATCCGTTAATCAAAGATAAAAAGGGAAGCTATGGATAGAATGGTCAAGAAACATAAAAATATATACATGACCCATCATATTGAACAAGATCAATGGATAACAGATCATGAAAAAATTAGATCACTAGGGCCACAAATTAGGGTGAAGGGGGCCTTCAAAACCAAAGGGCTGAGCGAGAAACCCAAAACGAAGTGCCCACTACCCCAACATGGAAGCCAGAACCAAATAATCCCCACACAGAGTCCCAAAAGCATAGAATCCCAAAGAGAAAAAAATTTTCTAATAAAAATAAATCCAACATGTTTTCATAGTAAAATGAAACTAGATTTTAATTTTGAAAATGAAAAAATAAAAAATCTCTACCTTTTACAAATTAAGATAAAAAAACACAAATAGTGTTCTTGAAATCCCTAGCTATCCTACAATTGGTTTAGTTATATTTTATTTAAGATAAAATAAATCTAATTGTACCGAATATTTCCGACATGAATCCTCTTACTATGTGCCACAATGGCACACAAAATTCCCAAAACTAATCTTCTATTGCTTAAAAAAATTAATAAACATGACCAAACATTAAAATAACTAAGAAATGACATTAAACATAATATCTTAAAAAACTTACATTTAGATCCATTGATTTCCTGGACTCCCAAGCATACAGGGACCTAAAAAACCAAACAAAACCTTCACGAGGGGTAAAAAATTGTGGATAATGAAAAAAAAGAAAATATCATAACATAATTCCATTTTAACAAATCATTAGAAAAAAACACACAAAAACCACAAACTAAGAAGATAATTAGAAACTATCCACCAAATCCAAAATAACTTAGAATAACCCACACAAAACCCTCTCTCCAAACCAGGTTCCCCCATTAAGAAAATTTGGACCTATCCTACGATCAATAAAGTGAAACATCAAAGAAATTATTCTTAGTTACAATGAAGGGGTTTCTAAACAAGAATTAAATAACTTCCAAAGTATCATACCTAGGACATATGACATGTGAGTGGGCCATACTATCTCTATTTTTCAAGTCCAGATAGTACCTTTTTATATGGCTGGTCTTTCCATAATCAAAACACCAAAAATTATTAAACCGGTTCTTGTCATTACTAATTTTTTTTTCATGGGACCCTTAGTATACATAAATTGAGGTTCACTCTTAACATAAATATGTTATCCCTTCAAAAAAATGTGTTTAAATATTTAAATACAACATAATACACTTTAATTATTTTAGGGAAATTGAATCCCTATTATATATCATGGAATATTTTAACGAATTAAAATAATCTTCTTGAAAAGTTAAAATAATTAAAGTCCAGTATTCAACTTTAACCTCTATGTCTATATTAGATAAATATAGAATGAATTTATTAAACTAATAAATAGGAATATGTATAGAATATCCAAGAGTCATTTTGACGTTATATAACAAAATATTTTTATACAATCATCCAAGAAAACACTTGGTCATATAAAAATGTACAATCTTAAAAAAATGGATTTATCAGTAGTTTCATGCATGACTTCATGCAAAATATTTATTCCAATGGGTAACAAAAGGGTATAGTGAGCCTTTTCTAGTATACTAGGGTTGAAATAAACTAAGGTAGTGGTGGAATGACCGTCATCAGATATGGACATTTCTAGGTTATTATTACCATGTAAAGAATATGCAAGGCCATTATGAACTAACATCACACATTTTTACTCTCCATATATTAAAATCATTTTCACTGTCAAACATTTTGAATTAAAATTTAACAAACATTGTTAAAATGATTATAGGTTATGATACCACTTGTTGATACTGAAATGGGTTCACGTAAAGTTGTTAAAAGTAAATGCAATAGAATGTAAGTGTAATTTTAACAAAGACTAATGAAAGAAAAAAATAAATGAATTAAAGTAAAGATCACAGTTAATTTATGTGGTTTGGTCTTTTAGTCATAATCCATGGAATGAACACCACAAATATTTATTATTATGAAAACAAAGAACATAAAAATAGAGAAGACAAAGTAAAGAATCCATGAACATGGACCATAGAAACTATTCAAGAATAGGGAACTCATCACCCTAAGATCTATTGATGAATCCTAGATCAAAGATAGTAATGTACTCCCCTGAACTGGATGGACTCATGCATGAAACCCTGAGAATTAGATTGAAAAATAAAAAGAACATACAACACAGAATTAGAAAAAGGGAAAAAAGAAACAACTCACAAAACAATAATTATCAAAGGACAAACATCTCTTCTAGTAATGAAGGTTATTCAATTTGAAGCAGTCCACACTAATCTAGAAAGTCTCAAGCTCTCCACCAGAGGAGGTCACCAGAATTGGAAGGCATGAAGACATGGATGTGGAAAATGTTTTCTCTCGGTAACAGATCTAGGGAAGAACCAATAAGAACAACTAGAGTAAGTTCTCTTCTCAAAAACTAAAGTGACAAAGCAATATAGGTGATTAGGTGACGAGGAAATGTACTAATATACACTACAGATGAGGCGAGATGTTTGGACAATTAAAAATGAGAAGAATAATCATGAAGGTCATGCCAATACAACTGAATGTGGGATATCTAGGATAGGTGGAAGGCATATAGAAAGTGGGCAGCTATAGATATGATCACCGAGAAATATAAACATCGTATATAGGATCCATTATATGGAAGATGATCAATGGATAATAGAGAATTAAAGAAGAAGATTACATGGATGGAAAATTTGGGAAAAGGGGTCTATAAAAACAAAAGGCCTGAGGTAGAATCCCAACATGAAGCACCCATTGCCCACACATGGAGCTTAATACTAGAGAATCCTTACATAGAGTCCTGATAACACAGAAGACCAAAGGGAAATTTTTTTGAATAATAATAATAAATTCAATATTTTTTCATGGGAAAATAAAACCATATTTTAATTTTGAAAATAAAATAATAATAATAACATATTTAGGGATGAGATGTGAGGATAAAGTGATGATATAAAACTGGTTTGGGATAATAGATAATTAAGTAAAAAACATTCAATAAAAAATTCATTAGAATAATAATACATAGAATAGTCAGAGATGCAGGGTGGTGGGGCGCGGTACGGGGCAAAAAGATGTGACATAGGAGAGGTGATGTGTGAGGGCATCAATATCGAGGTGAGAAAACTAATGGAAACAATAAGTTTTATGGAGTGAGGGAAGTGACATAAAATGAGATGTGTGAGGGAATCAATGGTGAAGGAGGGGCATGAAGGTAGTGATAGTGAAGGTTGACATGAGGCTAGGGATAATAAATGTGAGGCGTGCGAGTAGATATGGGGATATAAAGGCATGATAGAGGAAATGAAGAGGTGATTCATGGATTTAACAATAAGTTAAAGTTAGTGATGTATATCAAAGGCAATGCAAGGTTGGTGGGAAGAGAGATGAAAGAAGAGATGATGGGAGAGGTAAAAGTAGTGAGTAAAGTTATATTGTGTGAGTTCATGGGTTTTTAAAATTTTTTTATTGAAGAGGGTGGCTAACTATGGTGGTCAATGATACTCATGGAGACCACCGATAGAGGCCACCCATTTTATCCCTCCTATTTCCCCATATTTTTAGTAGTGGGAACCAAATTATCTATTAAATAACAAATATCATATTAAACTGTTTAAATAGATAACCTCCCATTCATATTTAATGACAATACAAAATTTGAACTCACCCTGGGCCTTAACATGTAGGCCTAAAGCCTCATCCACAAAATTTACCCTAGAAACAACCTCACCTAGACAACATGCTACAATTGAGAGAAGAAGAACCATTTAAGGTCACTCCCATTTTAAAAGTTGAGGTGGAAGATCTGGACTAACATTATGAGTCACATAGTTGATATCATATATGAAATGTAGGGTATCCTTTGAATTGTGGTAATCTAATTAACTATCCATGGACTTTTACTGGATGATTGGAGGTCCATTAATGAACTATGAGTTGATAAAATTGGTTTTTACCTCACTTTCAATAGTTCCATGGATTATATATCAAAATTTGGTGGTATTATTTTTCTATCTCATGGTGACCTCTCCGCTCAATTTGAATATCGAAAATTGTGAGTTTGAGTGGTGACCCAAATCAAGGAAGAGTACCGAACATCCAAAGAGATTAAACTGAATATTTTCAATATGATGAAGAATATTAAATATTGGTACAAAAAAAAAGAAACAAAATATTGTATGGAAAGAGAAAAGAACACATAGATTTAATGTGTTTCAGTCCCATGGGAACCTACAAGCATGGAAAAGACATCACCACCCACACATGCATTTTATTAATGATAAAAAAGAAAATGATACAAAGTGAATATATCCAGTAACAACTAGAAGATCATAATATAAAAAAGGTAAGAATGATTTATAGGTTTATGATAAAATGATAAAAACATACAATGTAGGATGATTCAAAGTCTGTCTTTCTTGTTCTCTTGACCCTGGAAGTGTGGTGCACAATACACCTGGATCCATGATATTTTTCTACCATTGGTACTTGAGGAATTGTCACCCAGAAAAAGGGTCACACATCTTCCAAATAAGAAGTAAATTATCTCCATCACAAGTTCAACAACCAGATGAGGCTGGGGAGAGTGATAGACCTTGATAAGGCTCAGATGAGGCAGTATAGAAACAATGAACAAGAGCTTCAATAGGAGAAACTGATAACTATACCCAGAGTAGGCACCAAGATTAAGGGAGAACCAAAGAGCTCCATCGAAGCGATAGAGTCATATGGGAAGCATCAATCCCCCCTAAAACTAGATATCACCACAAAAAAGAACACCCAACTAACTCCCACCACACCCAAACCATCGAACCGAAAAAACAGAGACCCAATAATACTTCAGGATAGATGGAAGACGCCGATGAAAAGGGTTACAAGGATTATCAATGTCTAAGGATCAATAAACCAGAATATGACCAACATGTGATATTAGCGAGTGAGAAATAGGCTGAACAAATGAAAAATCCCAAATAAAGAGGCCCATATTAATAAGGTGGACCAAGAAAATGTAGGTCCATAGAAAAATTTGAGATTTTAAAAAATAATTCTAACCAATATGAATTTTTCATGCGTGAAGAATTGAAATTGGATAATCTACAACATTGTATTTCAATATGAAAACAAAAACCTGAATATCAAAATTAAAAAATCTCTACCATTTTAATTTTAAATTAGTGATTTTCTTGCACCTAAGGTTATGGAATTGGATATAAATTCAATATATATAAAAAACTTGAATTTAGACAACACCACAGCTTTAGTGAAACTATCATATTGGTTAATGTCTATGTGTATCTTCTTGACACACATGATTCCTAATTCAAAAACATCTCTAATAAAATTTCTCTCAATATCTGTGTGTTTATATTTACCCTGGAATACTATGTTTTTAGGTAAGTTAATGATATATTGGATATCAAAATATACATTTATAACATAATCATAGAGGAAATGTTCATAAGACACACTATTGATCCACATAATTTCTTTAACTACATTGATTAGATAAATTTACTCGAATTACATGGATAAAAGAGAAAACAAAGTCTTCATATTTAATTTCCATGAAATGAGAACACCACAGAAAAAAAATACAAAATTGGTTAAAGAATTATTAGTATCAATGTTTCTATCTTATTCAGTATTAAAAAAAACCAGAAATTATTTCATAAGTTTCCATGGTTTTAATATAGCACAAAGAAATATTAGAGAAACAAGACAGATATCATAAAATCCACATAAGGGAATGAAAATGAAGCTTTACATGTGTTTCCATGAATCTATTTAAAGTGAAGATTTCATAGGCAATATCTGTGTGAGCATAAATCATACAATACATGACACTACCCATAATATTATAATATGGTATTTTAGACATAAAGTGTATATCATCCGCAGTTGTGGGTGCCTATGTTAAAGAAAATTTAAAATGTTTTCCAAGAGTTATATTAAATATTTTGAGATAATCAAACATATATATATTTATTATTTTTAAAACATAAGCATGATGAGATAAAAAAATAACTCTATTTGGTCCGTCTCTAATAATTTCAATACTTAGGATTTTCTATGTTACACTTAAGTCTTTCATTTAAAAATTTCCTTTTAATTGTGATTGAATTGGGGTTCTAGAAGACTCTTCCAAAAAGGATTTGGGTAAGTATGAGAATGAAAGCATACTCCAGACTCTTTCTAGGATAGTTATATTCATCCTTTCAACTAATACATTTTTTTGTGAAGTTTCCCTAGCCGTTCTATGTCTTTTAACACCTTCAGATTCAAAACTTTGTATGAACTCGATGGATATGTATTCAAGACCATTTTATATTCTTATAGTTTTACCTTTCTTAACAATTTGGTTTTCAACTGACATTTTCCATGTTTTAAATTTTTGGAAAACATCATGTTTTTTAGTAATGTTAATCCAAATTTTCTTAGAGAAGTCATCTTTGAAGGCTACAAAGTAGGAACCTCCACCATAAGAGTAATTCCTAGATGGAACCCATAGATAAAAGTGGATATATTATAAGGGGATGGTGTATTTGAAACTAGACCTACCAAAACTATCCCTCTTGTCCTTTACAATCACACAATCTTAAACAAATAGAAGATATTTTGGTGTGATGTCACTCAACATTCCTTGCTTGTAGAGTTCCTCAAGGAATTTGGAGCTAACATGCCCTGATATTCTATGATAAATCATAGCATCATCAGTATTTGTTTAATATAAACTATCCAAATACCATAAATAGGGTTTTTTATTCAAAATATACAACCATTGATTAAATATACCGTAAGAATGGTTTGAGAGGCTTTGGAGATTTTAAGACAACCTGCTTTAGACCAGAAGGTAAAGCCCTTTTGGTCTAGGACCCCTAAGAAAATATAGATTCTTTAGATGTCGGGAACCCACCTAATATAAAATAATTTAATGATAGTGTGGTCATCATGTTCTAAAAAAGAAAACCCCTACCCTCAACCTTATTTCTCTAGTTATTACCTAAGAGGACATATCCTTATACCCTCTCAACCAACCCTAGAAAGGGATTTATAAAAGGACACATATGAAAAGAAAAACCTAAATAAAGGACCCACTCTTCATTGAGAGTATAATTTGACACATTAAGGACCTCAAAAATTTCATAAATAGAGTCTTGATGAATATATTGATCAGTGGGTTGTTTAGACTCTTACTCATGCTTGTTTTTCCAACACTCGAGTTTAATGTACCTTGAATTATTATAATGAAAATAAGTTATCTTTCAATACCTATAGCTAGAACTAGTTTTGGGTTATTTATTGATTTTACTCTTATCTTTATTTAACTTTTTATTCTTAGTTTTATTTTGAGGTCTACCTCTAGAGAAGAAACTCTCAGCCTCACCTTTGATCATAGGTTTAGAATCTATTTCCTTAGAAAGAAGGTATGACTTAACCTATTACAGGGTTAAAGAGACTTATCCATTCATTATGGTCTCAACAAGGGTTTTTTAGGAATTATATATTAAGATTAAGAGGATAATTTCTTGATCCTCATCATCAACAGAAACATTAATGTTATCTAAACCAAAAATTAATTTATTGTACTCATCTATATGGGATTTAATAAAGCTACCAAGTTTCATTTTGAATGTAAAAAAGTGGTGTTTTATTATAAACCCTACATACATAATAAGTATTAATGTAATAATTTTCAAGTTTAAGCTAAATTCCATATGCACTAAACTCATTAGATACTTCCCTAAGGATGTTATCACCTAAAGGAAGAAAAAGGGAGTTATGTTCTTAAACTAACAAATTAGGGGAAACATCTATATATTTTATTGTAGGATGTCTGGGTTTAATCATATTAATAATAGTTTTCTTAGACCCATAGAGGGAATAAATTAGGCCTTGCTTTAGAAGAATTGATCTCATATTAATTATCTACAAATTAAAGACATTGTCACCATCAAATTTCTTGATTTCATATCTAATTATCTACTTGCTTACCCATAGAGTAGATGCTGAGTTATTATAGACAACATTAAGTATAAAACCCCAACAACTGACCAATCTAAAGGGTAAACTATGTTTTATATAAAGAGATATGAAATATAAATTAATATAGAAAGGGATAGTGGATTTAAATAAATGTAATCAATAAGGAAATTGATGATTTAAGAGTGAGTCTGAAGTGCTAAAATAAAACTAGAATCCAAGACTATAAATAAAGAAAATAGAAAAAATTAACCAAATTAGATAGTAAAAGAAAAATGGTGTGGCTCAGATACCACTTTTCAAGGCTAAGTGGTTACCCAAATCAAGGTATAATACTAAAAAACCAAAAGGATTTAACTAAATCTTTGAAGTACAAAGAAAAATATTATATATTGGTATAAAAAAATAAAATAACTTCGGCCCTGTGGGGACCTACATGCATGACTAGAACACCACCACCACACATGCATTTTATTAATGCATAAAAATGAAATTATACAATTTTAAAAGATCTAGTAACAACCAAAATATCCAAACATAACAAAAGTAGGAATGATTTATAGGTTTAAAATAAAATGAAAATAAAAAAACATACAATGTTGGATGATTCAATGTTCGGATATCCTGATCTCTTGACACTGGAAGTGTAGTTCACAACACACCTATATCAAAGATCTACAAATACCACTAGTACTCATGTAACTATCACCAAGAACAAGGGACACACATATTATAATTAGAAAATAATTCATCTCTACCACAATTCTAGAAATTAGATGTGGATTGGGAGAGCATCAGGCATCGATAAGGTTCCGAAAAGGCAATACATTGGATATGAAAAAGAGATTCACCTGGAAGAACAGAGAACTGCAACCAGATGAGGCATCATAAGTGATCAAGAAAAAGAGTGATCCACTAAAGAGATAAAATAATAGGGGGAGTGGTGTCAATTCCCCATAACACTGATCAGTACATCAAAATAGAATGACCAACAAATTCCATCCAAATACACACTACCTAATCAATGAAACAAAGACACAATAATACATTAGGATAGATGGCCGATTTAGATGAAAAAGGAAACAAGGATTATAAATATCTAAGGATCAAGAAATAATTATATAACTACTTCATCATAGGAGAATGAGGGAAATAGGGTGACCAAAGGCTAAATCCTGAATAAAGAGGCCCACATGGCAAGTAGGAGCTTTAAGAAAAAGTCGGTCCAAAGAAAAAATTTGAGCATTTAAAAAATAATTATAATCAATATGAATTTTTCATGCATGAAGAATTTAAATGGTATAATTTAAATCATTTTATTTCAACATGAAAAAAATAAATTAATATCACAATTCATAATAATGGAATGAGGAATTTTAAAAAGTCATCCTATTAGAGTTTAGTATTTTTTATTCAACGATTCTAGAAATTTCATTTGTGACTGCCCCATGTCCACCATAACTCTAGGATTGGCTGATGATGTCAATATGGACATCAAAAATTTAAGGATATTAGTCTATGTGGAAAATAATATGATTTTCCTTGGTCTCACTCCTACTTTAAGTGATAGAGAACCAAGAAACTTGGGAAATCTACAACATATCGATGGCATTTTCTAGCTTCCGTGGTAGGCAGATGGTTCACCAACTCCACCCACCATGGTAGGTGAATATTGGTGGATATTGGTGGGGGATTTGTGTCAAAATTGACACCTCCCACCATGACTATATAAATAGTACTTGGAAAGATTCCCAATATCAACCATCCAAACCAAGATATATCCTATATTTGGTGTGAGAGATTTGAGAGCTCCATGTGAGAGAGGAATATAAGTCAAGAGAGGGAGTTTTATAATATTTATTAATGCTGAAAAATGGTCGGTTTATCCATCAATTATTTTTTATTTATGATTAGACAATAATAAAAAGTTATATTAGAGGAGGTTGCGGAGAAATAGTGGTGAGTGGTGGAGATTATCTGGTGACCAGAAAATTCATATAGACCAAAATCGTGTTTTGAAGTAAGATTCTAAAAGTTCATATTGACATGATTCCAATGGCTCATATGACGTCAAAAATGGATCCAAAACAAGATCTATAGGATCAATCAAATATTGGTTAATGTTTGGGTGCTACAATACCCCATTTCTTGAGAAAATGGTACTGCTTTGGTGTTGGAGAAATTTCGGATGAAATTCCAACACCTACTCAAGTGTACCACATTTGAGCCAGGTCATCACCATGTCATTAGTAGATCTTGTTCATTGAAACTGATTTGGTTATATCTTGATCAATCAGATTCTGATTTCGACGTTCTAGTAGTCGATTCTATTTTGACCATTCTGGAAAAACAATAACCATTTTTTTACAGATTGTGCACTAATTTTTATAGAATTAAATTTCAATGGATGGACCATCCATGGGAGGTGGTCAAGGGGCCAAAAAAAGATTTTAAATATTGAGAAAAGAAAGGTTTATATATGGATGGAGTCCATTATTCAAATGAAACCATTGTTTCATGGAGGGACACATGAAGAATAAAATTCAAGGTTTTATACATGAAAAGGGCCGAATTTTTAATTGAATAATAATAAATAGAGATGTGAAAAATTCAATCTTGAGATAAATAATGATTTTCTCCAAATAATAATTAGAGACATTCATAATTTATAGTTTTATTATTGCCTTGTGTTCACCCCCATAGATATGTGATGGATGTTTTGGTACAACTATGAATAGTTATCTGTTAAAAATATTTCCAGTTGATCAACCTAAGGATTTCATTTTTGGGTTTCAAAAGATAAATACTACTTATTTAAGGATTTCCTAGACCATTTGTTGTAATAAAGAGATGTTTGGGATCAATCTAAAATGATTTTCTGTTATGATAATACTATTGGTTATATCAGTTTTGTTCGGCGATGTTTGATGTGTTTAGCCATGTTCCTTATTTGTTCTTCTCGTCTTTTGGATTGAGTGAGAATAGTGTTGTATATATTTTGGTTCTTGGTTGGGTAAAGGGTGTTGTTTGAGAATGTGAAGTTGTGGAATGTCTTTATCCTCTATCTCTACATGGGGTACAATTTTATGGCTCATGGAACCAAAAAGAGTATCAGTTAGAAATTAGTTGTTCCTAGATACGAGGCGGTAGATGCTTCATTCATTAGAGCTCCATCTATGGGTCACATAGTGAAGCTGACACGTAGTCAGGAATCCCAGGTGTTTAAAGAGTTTGGCTAAGTTTGTGCCTTTACCATTGCACTGAGGTAGTCCTAGTGTTTTTATTGTGGCTTCTCATCTCTGTGAATTCCCTCTGGTTGTAAAGATCATGGTGGACCTACACCTCTCTCTATGTCTATGAATGTTCCTTCTATAATGTGAGTTCTCGATCAATTTCCTCATGTGGACCACCCATGGGAATCAGGTGCGGTCTTGGTTTCTATTAATTTGTGAGGTTCAAGTGTTGGGAAGTAGATGGTTATGGTTTCTGTGGACCAATCATTGGACCCCTTCCCTCCCCACCCTGCGTAGTGGGGTTTTTTGGTTCATGCAGGAATTTTTGGTTTAGTTATTGTACTCTTTGTTCGGGAGTGGTTAGTTTAAATGATCTTGATATTCTGTTCTTAACTTGTGTCTTTATTATCTTGGGTAGTTCATGGTGGAAGTTTTTTAGTTGGACTGTGTGGGAAAGGCCCAGTTCTGGTTCAATTTGAACTTTCGTTTGGTCATTCTTAGTTGGTATTTAATGGTGGGGAGACCCAATATGGGTCTCACTGGGTTTTGTATTAATAATTCATTTGGTTCTAGTTGATTTCTAATGGTGGGGAGTCCATTTGGGCCTCCCCTCTACTGGTGATCTATTTATGGTATTGTTACATTTTAATCCAATTGCTGCGGTTTCTTTAAAATCTATTGATTTCTCAGTTTCCTTTTAGTTTTAGTGAGCATTGGGTTTCTTGGGAGAAGTCCCAATAGTCTTGTTTTTTGATTGGTTGTGGATGTGGTGGATTTATGCTTCATTGGTTCTATGAATTTGGTTATGGGTTGTTGTTTCATTTCAGGCAATGGGTTTTAGTTCTGTAAGTGGTTCGTGAAATTTTCTTGGATTAAGAGGTGGGATCATGTTTATGTGGAATCCTTAGGAATTGATCAATCTATTGGAAAGTGTTGTGGATTTATAGAGGTGGAATGAATTAATGGTGGGGAGAATTTTCGCACATATTTTTCCATGTTTTGGATTATGATTCAATTCAATGGGAATGCCAATCTTTTTCTCGAGTTCCATGTGTGATAGGGGTTAAATTTTTGAAGTGTTCCTTTTTCTAGTATTTTCCCATGTTTGGGGTCACATAGTTTGATCATAGTTTTTCTAATATATGAAACATAAACCTAAAAATTTATGTATTTTTTCCATACAATTCACATGGTTTGCTCACAGTTTACAAAATCGTGCAGAAAAACCATGAATTCCATTACGGTTTGAATAAATTTTAATTTAAAAATCCAATTTGTGTGATTACACCTCCCATTTGATTCCCTAACTGATGGGTATTGACCATAGGGATCCCCTTCATTCTCCCTCATTTTGGGCCACTTTTTGGGTAATTTATCACTAAAGGTTAGTGATTCCTCTTGTTTTCTTCATCAAACCCTTCCCTTTCCCCTTCTCCTATATTCCCTCTTCCTTATCCTCTCATTCCTTCCTAGTTTTCTCTTCTACCAGGGTCTTGGAAACCTAGGTTTTGGTTTTACCCTTGTTTATGTTGGGGGGTTTTGTTCTTTTAGGGTTCAAATTTTTAGATCTAGGGTTTTGGAACCCTCATGGAGCATTTTCAGTGGTGCGTTGTCGTTGCGTCATGGATCCGAGGTAGGTTTTCAAATTCACTTTCCCTTTTAATGGAAGGAACTCTGATTTAATGTTTTTCACCATATATTTATGATTAATATTTTTTTGAAACCTTTTGGTTAGTTTTTTTGGTGTGATAATGATGTTTGAAACCTTTTTTTATGATATTAAGACTTGTTTTCCTAAATTAGCGCACACCAAGGGTTTGATGGAATTCTCGATTGGCTTTTGTAAATAAATTATAGTGATTTGGGGTTTCTTGAAATGGTTTGTAATGTTTTGAAGCTAAAATAATTGTGTATTTGGATTTTGAAATCTATTTGACATGTGATGATGAATTGTGGCTCATTTTGAATTTTCATAGAAAACAAATTTGGTTTGAAAGTGTGATGGGAATTTTTTAAAGGAGTTATATAAATGTATTTATATGGAAATGTTGTGTTTGAAACCACTTTTTAAAGTTGGATTTAGTTTTTTATAAATTTTGGTTTCAAGGAATGTTTAAGGGCCTATTTGGAAACATTGTGAAAATGATGAAAATGTTTTATTATAAAAATATTGGTTGGATGTTTCTCATGCCTTTTATATATGTAATGGAGGGGATTTACTTGTTGTGGAATCCTAGGGATCCATTATCGAGGTTCTTTATTTGGAACCCCATTGTGATCTATTTATTTTAAGGCATTGGATTAGTCCTTGGGGAGAGTTGGGGAGAGGACCGATGTAAATTTTTACTATATATATATTATGATTGGATGCTTGACCAATGTTGGTTGGCTCACCGACATTATTTACATGCAGTATAGGAACTTTTCAAATTGATGGAATTTTATTAGAATTATTACTGTACTGGTAGGTCATGTACTAACCAGTGTCCTATAGTAGGTGGATAAACTATGTTTATTGCTATGGGATTTTCCCTTGGTCTTCCCTGATAAAGGGTGGTCAAATATATAGATTATTTTTATTTCATCGTGTGTGGAATGCTATCAGGGTTGGGGTATCATGTATGGTGTCTTCTGGATTATTCTTGATCTATCGGGCTTACCAATGTCTATTATCTTTCAACCGCTTGCAATTATTATTAGGATACTCATATGTCTATTTATATTTCCCTTAATATGTGACTATGCTGGTACTCCTGTGTGGTGTTTTTTTGGGAAAGTTATGATTTGGTTACCAAAGTTGTTATGAAATTTTTTTTCAAAAGAAAATGAATTTTCAAACTCTCCTGTACCAGCTGAAAATTAAATCATCACATTCCCCTTGAAAATTATGTGTAAAACTAATGGTTCAAACCTAGTTTTTCCAACAAATAAGGGCAATGTGTGGTAATTTGTTTTTAAGTAAAAGTTTTAGAAAATAATGCTTTGATATATTATAGTTCAAACATGAAAATTAATGTTTTTTCATTTTAAAGGATGTGCATTGGGAAATAGAATATAGGTCTAGCCTAATGAGTTTCAATACTCACACATATAGTTTTCATTAGTTTTTAGTCTTTGTGTAGGTTCATCTTGACTTCGATCACCTTGGGTGATGATTGCTCATTATGTTGGAGAGTGACCTATGAGGTCACATGGAGATAGTGTGGTGTTTTGGTGTGGTTGGTTTATTTATATAGTTGTTGTACCATTTAATTTTATTTATAAGATGTTCAATTCAGTTTATATATATATTGGACTGATTTTTAATCTTTCTACTATTTAGTTTCAGATTTATTTGATGGGTGAAATCATTCCCTCTTTATAATTTTTGATGCCTGGCACTAGTTTCCAGCTTGTGGGGATTGGGAACGACCTTCAGGTGATGCCAAAGATCATTTCGGGTGACCAGTTTAGGGTTGAACTGGGTTGGTTCGTGATGATATGTGACATTGGTGCAGTCAGTATGAGGAATACCAGTTCGGTAGAGATTGTTAGAATGGGTGATATCCAAGTCAAGATGAACGTTGGATACACAATCACCCTGAATGATTTTTGACATGTTAAAAGCCTTCAACTCAACATATTACTAGGAATAGACTTTGATCGAAAAGTCTACGATGATATATTCAGTAATGGAGCATGGATGATGAAACAATGAGCCGTTATAATCACCTGAGGACACATATGTGGTACGTTGTACAAAACTAATGTGAAATTATATACAAAAAACCTCAACATGGTAGAAAGAGATACAGAATATAATACATGTAATAGGAGGTTTGACCACATGTGTGAAATAGGGTTATCTACCCTGATGAAGAAAAAGTATACCAGTGTTGACACATATGCATCACTTGATCCTTGAAAATAGTAAATGTATAAGAATAAGTATAAAGTCTCATTGAATAATAAAATTTTCAAGGATATCTGAGTCAAAAAAATTGATTCACTCTGATGTATATGGACCCATAGAGGTAGATTCACAAGGACTTAAGAAATATTTATTACACTTTATTGATGATGAATCATGAAGTATGTTGGTGTTCTTCTTGAAGACGAAGGACTAGGTATTGGACTACTCCATGATGTTCCATGCCATGGGGGAGCATGAAACTGAATGGAATATGATATTTTTTAATTTAGACAATATAGGAGAGTATACATTTAAGGAATTTTTTACCTATTGTAGGAGTTAGGGAATTATCCATGAGAAGACAGTCCCACTCACCCCACAATACAAAAAAGTTTCAAAAAGTATGAACAAAACCATCATGGAGAATGTTAGAAGCGTGATGTGTTTGGATAATATGCTAAATTCATTTTAGGGAGAATATGTTTAGGTTCCATTCTACCTCATCAATAGATCATCATCGATGTCACTAAATTTTGAGATTCTACAAAAGAGTTAGTCTGGTAAACATCTCTCTTTGTCTCATTTATGAGAATTTGGATGTTTTTAATTTTCACATGTATCCAAGGATATTAGTAAGAAACTAGATGAGAGATATAATCCATGAATCCTCATCAAACATGGTGATCAGGAGATCATATACAAAATTTAGGACTTGAAGGAGGATTAGGTGATCATAAGAAGAGATGTCATGTGCCCAAAAAACCAGACAATCAATGATATTCAAAATCCTAGAATGTTTCAAATGGAAAGTTTAAAGGAATAAATTCATGATAAAAAACTTATACCATAACCACCTATCAATGAATAAGTGTAGGTGAAAGAATACTCATCATTAGGGGACCATAAGGTAGTGGAGGAGAATATTGACTAGGGGGAGACTCAATCCTTTCCAAAAGAGGTTCCAGAACCATCATATGATCTAATGTATTCACAACGAATACAAAACGAATGATCCCATCAAAAAAATATTCAGAGTTGGATTATGTGTTTTTGGATGATGAGGGGGTCTAGAAGGATACTTGGAAGAAGTGTTTCATCCGGACAAAATCAAGTGGCTAGAAGAAATAAAGGATGATATGGAGTTTTTGACAATGGACTAGACATAAAATTTGTTAGAACTACCTAAAGGTAAGATGGAAATAATAAACAAACGGGTGTTTAGGATGAAGAAGGATAACATAAAAAATGTTTTCAATCACAAATATTGGTTAGTAGTCAAGGGATTCCTTCATAATAAAAGAGTTTACTTTGATGAGATTTTTTAACACATGGTGAAGATGGATTCAATCTGAGTCATTTTTTGATTTATGGCCATCTTGGACTTAGAGCTTGAACATATGGATGTGAAGATACATTTTTTTTTCATGGTGACCTCTATGAGGAGATCTATATAAATAATCCTGAAGGTTCTGAGGTTTCAGGATTAGAAAACCTCATCTTCAAATTGAAGAAGAGTTTGTAAATACTGAAACAACCTCTTAAATGGTGGTATAATATGTTTGAATCATTCATGGAGAGTTAAGGATACAAGACAACATAGTAAAACTGGTATGTCTAATTATTGATATTTTAGGATGTTAACTTTTTTTATCTTCTACTTTACATTGATGCCATATTGATCACTGATAAAGATGAAGGAAAGATAATCCATTTGAAGAAGGATTTATCGATGTATTTTGAGATGAAGGATATGAGATCAGATAAATATATATTGGGGATGCATATCATTAATGATATAAATAGGAGGTTATTAAGGATATCTCAGAAGAATTATGTTGAATTTGTATTGAAATTATTCAACATGGACAAAGACAAACCTATAAGAATTACTCTTACCATCTAGTTGAAGTTGAGAAAGAGTTTATGTCCATAATACAAGGAATAAATCAAAGAAATAGATATGATACCATTCTCCTCATAAGTTATAATATTTATGTATGCTATGGTAAATATGAGACAAGACAGTTCCCTTGCAGTGGAGATCATAAACCGATTTATCTTCAATCCTGGAAATAAGTAATGCGATGTGGGAAATTGGATTCTAAGGTATATTAAAGGTACTTTATGGTTATGTTTGTTCTATATGGGAGGTGAACCTATCTTGGAGCGATATATAGATGAATATGTGGCTGGAGATCATAATAGAAAAATATTTAAATCAGGAAACATATATACATCTGTAGGTGGAAGTGTATTAAGAAAGTCAAGGTTACAGAAGTGTATTTATTTATCCATGATGGAAATAGAGTATATTTCTACATCAAAATATAGAAATTATTTTTTACTGATAAAGAATTTTCACTAGGATAATGGATTCATACTCAAGGAGTAAATGGTTCATTTCAATATTCAAAGTGCTTTGAAATTGAAAAATAACTCGACGTTCCATTCTCGGATGAAGCACAGTGGCATTCACTATCATTGGATATACTAAGAGATGGATTGATGGATACTGAGACTTATAAAGATTCACATTATAGAGTAACTGTAGGATATGTTTACAAAGGTTATTTCTCTAGAGAAGCTAAACCTTTGCAGATTCGCCATCAGATAGTAGAAGTAGGTGGATAATTGATGGAGTTTTCCAGCTGCCTTGGTTATTTGCTGGTGTACCAACTCCACCTACTAGGGTAGGTGAGTATTGGTGTTAATTGGTGGAGAAGTTGTTTCAAACTTGAAACCTCCCACTATGTCTATATAAGGATTTCTTAGGGAGATTCATAATATTATTAATTCAAGATAAAAGAGCTCATATATCCATTAATAGAGCCTTCATAGATCTATGTGAGAGAAAAATAGAGCTATAGAGAGGGAGTTTTGTAATCTTTTTTTTATTTTTTAATAAAATTCATTTTCTCCCTCCATTATTTTCTCTTCATGATCAATGAATCACAACATAGATAAAATATGTCATCACTTACGATATCTACATGATGCAACTCAGTCTCAACCCTAGAGTTTTCTCTAAAAACTCATGGACACGATTGATAGGCATGAACACCTTATTATTTGTTTAATTTTTAATATATTTCTCGCTGATGTTCATTAAAAATTATTTCTACACAAACCTTGATCCATGGATAATTTCATGCACAATTTATTCCATGAAAATATTAAAATATATAAAATGTAGGTAAAATTAAAATGGGTATAAAAATTATTAAATTTATTCTATTTAAGGACCCCCATAGTTATATAAATGGTAAATAAATAAAATTTTAATGTAATTAATTGGAATAACTTTTTAATAATTCCCCCATTGTAATTTTATATAAAATATATCTGCAACATTATAATAGTGAGGTATACTAAAATAAAATGATGCCAACTTCTTTCCCAAATCAAAATATTTTCAGTATAAATATGCACGAGTATCATGGTTGAGAAGATTAAAGAGGATAGAGATAAATGAGAGATTAGTGGTGGTTCCAATGGCATATATTTTAGACTTCCTCAACTTTCTCCTTTTTTATCATATCCTCCTAGTTTAGAGAAAATATTCTAGAGATCATCTTATTTTTAATTAGTGTTATGATATGATTCTTATTATTCTTCCTCTTGGATGAATTAATATATTAAAATAAACTAATTTCACTTATTTATGTTTAAAAATATTAATCAAATTATGTATGGCCACATGAAATCAAAATATGGTGGTTTAATGATTAATGACTACCTAATCATGGATCTCAAGTAGGGGATGGTGTGGAAAAAATAACCTTGTTTTTATAGTAAAAAAATTATTATTTCGATGATATGGGGGATAATCCAAAATCTAGAGAGTATACTATAGGGTAAATAATTTTTTTGATCAGAAAAATTATTTGTTTAATATTGATTTTGATGTAGCCAACAATAATGATGGATAGATTAAAGGAATTAACCCTTTCCCTATAGTTTTATTTTTTTCTATAAAATGAGAATATTTTTCTCAAGAATTATAACTTGTATCCTTGTTAAAATTTATCGAAGAGATGAAATACTTTTCTTTAGTCCATTTTATTTTCTCTCTCCTATAATCACCACAACTGATCTATGTTTTCTGCTGTTTTTTTTCAAATACACCCTTCAGTGGTATCAAATAATTTGAAGGGGATTTGTTGAAACTATAGCAGTTTCTGAGATTTATTAAAGAACCCTTAATTTTAGTAGTGTAAGTACTCATATTATCTTTTTATTCCTTTGAACCTTCCTCATGTGTGAGAAAATTAATATACAACATCCACAAAAAATGGGAGTTCTCAAATAATGATTCCCAAATTGAAGAAGCAGTGTTATAAAAATTGGTGAATCTAAATTCAATCACTGCTTGGAGAAAAAGATATAATAGACACCATGAAATATGGATACTCTAAGATAGTATCCAAGAGAGTAGAGTCTGATCTTAAAGGTGTTCAAAAGGAAACACTTTAGTAGCGATGTAAGAGAGACTGGAAAGTCAAATCTGTCATATATCAAGGCCCTGATAAAGCCAAATTTGAGAAAATATCTTCATATAAAACATCAAAGGATGTGTTAGAAAACATTAAAAATAATTAAAAGGTTTCTATAAAGTGAATAAGATAAGACTTAAATCTATATTAGGTGATTTCGAATCCATTTCTATGAAATATTATAACAAAATTACTATGTATTGCACTCATGTAATGGTAGTTGTGAACAAAATGTGAAGAAATAAAGAAATTATTGATGATATATGGGTATGTGAGAAACTTTTGTGATCACTAGATCTAAAATTTGATTATATGGTCGTTTCCATGGATGAAAAAAAATATGAGAGATAGTTTATATCGAATAATTTTTGGGATCTCTATAGGCCCCTAAATTGAATGTGAATCAATAAAGTAATATAAATGGAGTTTCTAGTGCTATATAATAAATTGTTTTTTCTCAAGAACTCTTAAAAGGTTCAAGGGGGTATTTCTAAGAGTTTGAGGTAGATGATTTGATGGACAAGTAAATAACTCAAAAATAAGAGTATGAGTTTGAAGAGTTTCAAATCAATGAGGTCAGGGATTTCAAAATTTTAGTCTTTAAGGATGCGGACATGGAAGGAGGTGATGATTCAATAATATCTATCAAATAGAAAAAATAAATTTTCAAGCCTATAATTTTCAAAAATATGGACATTATAAAAAGGAATGCTAGAGTAAGCTTCCCATGAAGAATTTCATTGTGGGGGACAATATTTATAGTGTTAGTAATGTTACTAGAGAATACATTATGTTGATGGAAAAAACATCAACACATAATCATGGTATATGGTGTCTTAACAATGTAGTTGGAAACAATATTACATGAAAAAATAACTTTTTTAGGAACCCATATGAGAGATTTAAGGGAGATATTTAATTTGGAAATACCTTAATAATATTTTTCTATAGAATATGAGATATTATGATCAAGCAAAGAGATCAAAATAATTCATTCATCTATGATGTCTACTATATATCTGACAAGAAGACTAATACCTTATGTCTCTAGAAATTAGTGGAAAAATCCTTTCACATAATCCAAAAAAATAAAAAAAAGAGGTTATTGATGGAAAATTAAGGATGATCACAAAAGTTCCCATGATGAGGAACTATAATATAAGGCCCCATCCTTAAACATTACTTAATCTTGAGTTATTACAAGATTACACATTGAGGATCTTTTCAGGTTTAGAGTTTTAGAGAATTAGATCATAAATCATGCATTACATTCCACATTTAAACAAAGTGGTTACATAAAAGATAGTATTCATTTTTTCCCATCAACAGAAACATATTTAAAACAAAACATGGATTCTTTCATGACACTTCCTTGACCCTATCATCACATCATGTACCTTTCCCTTGACCTGTGAAAAACATTTCAAAAACATGGGATGAGCATAAAAAGT
Organism: Viscum album; assembly: GCA_963277665.1. Classification (NCBI taxonomy): domain Eukaryota; kingdom Viridiplantae; phylum Streptophyta; class Magnoliopsida; order Santalales; family Viscaceae; genus Viscum; species Viscum album. Next base: position 657,551,149 of record OY728163.1, read on the forward strand.
TCAATAAGGGATATAAAAGTACGAAATGAAAACATTAGTCCATGTATGAAATCTTACTTTACTTATAAAACATAATAATTTTAACATACCTCATCTAATCATGAATAAATCATATAAATCATAAGACATAAAGGTATCTTGAGGCATTCATAACATTCTTACATAGGGAGTAACCCTCATGGTTACGTTTGGAATACTCATCACAGTATATTCCCAAAATCTCTTCGGAGAAACCTTAACATTTAACTCTTTCACCTTACCCAATGCATTTGAGAGCTATATCAGGCTCACCCGCCCTTAGTTTATCACGGAACCAGCCGTCTTCATAACAATTCCCAAGAACCATAACATAATCGTATCTCATAAAAAATGCATAAAGGAAACATAACATTTCCACTTTTCAGTCACAAGATATCAATACAAAAAATTGATATAAAAATATTATGAAAACCATTTTCAATACCAAAATAAAAGAAAAGTAAAACATGGTATTTATTTTTCATTTTTTTAAAAAGTTATGTCTTGTAGAGGAAGCCGATGCTCAAATAATGGTCACGGCGGCGGAAAAGTCGTTGTCGCCGCATACGTACGACAAAAAAAACATTCCCTTTTTTCGTTTAGTAAACGCTTCGTATAAAAATGATTCCTTTTGAATAAATGTAAAAGTCAAAGGGTTTTATACACCATATAAAATAATGTTGTGTATAAACCATAATATGACTCAATGAAAGGTGGTTGAGACGAAGTCCCTTACCTTGGGTCCAACTTGACTCGATCGTTATTTAACGTCCTGAATAATAAACTTGAGTTAATTTCTACTTTCTTAAGAACCTTTTACAAGTTCATTAATCCTTTTATATCACTTATTACCATGTTATGAACACTATTTAATTATTTATGTTAATAATGGTCGTTTTTTCGATCATTGGTACTTGAGTAAAAATTAAACTCTTAATAATTACAAGTTGTTCATGTGTAAAATTCCATTATATCCAGGATTATATTCATGATTTAGATATCATATATGTCATATATATACAGTATATACTTTCATTTACAATATTACATAACATTTAGAGGTAATAAATGAAATGCACAGTTCATGGAGATGGTAAGCCGTACGTACGGATGAACGCTACTTTCATTTCTATTTCGTATTTTATGGAATGGAATTATAATGATATAAAGTTATATTATAATTCCAGTATAATATCATATATAATATCATTAATTCCATCCTTTATATGTCCCACATATGGCATTAACGAATCAAATCACTTTGAGGGGGCGGTAGTCCGCACTTCCTAAAATGAAGATATCGCGTATACCCATAATGGAATCCATAAAGGTATACCATAAATGAAAAATACAGAAGCTTAAGGAAAACATAAAAATATTATATATCATATATAAATATAGTGACATATTAATGGACACCTTTGAAGGTGTTATAAGAATATTTAACAATCATTGTTTTGTGAGGCAGAAATTCGCCATCCACGAAAACAATATGTTCTTTAACCATTAGATGTAGGGGTGTGTAAGTGTAGCTAAAATAATTCTTATAAAAACATCCTAGTATATTTAACATACTGGTGTTGTTACAAAATAAATGAATAAAAAGATTTTAGGGGGTTGGAGAAGCAAAATGAAACAAAAGAACATTAGAGAAGACTTTACCTTTAAATCGGGTAACTCCTCTTGGTTTGTACCAAAAGGGTTTCTTGAAGAGCTTTCTGCCTAAGGTAAGGATTCTAGGATGAAGAGAGGGATGTGGAGAGATAAAATGAGCAGATCTTGGATGATTCAATGGCCTGAGAAGTGTGGGTAAGGAGGTAGAGGTGGGGGCCTTTTATAAGAGGAGAGGAGGGGCACTCTTGGAAAGGTATAAAATGTTACTTTATTTTCAAATGGGTTTTGGATTTTAAAGGTCCCAAATTGATTTATTTCAAGTATAAGCTGATAAGGGTTCTAAATATACTCATACAATAGGTATTTGACAAGTTTATGTCTTATATTTTACATTATATTTTCATTTTATTTAAATCGTTCATTAATGAGTTAATTGCTGCATCATCATGATGTCATAAATAATATAATTTATTTAATGTCTAAAAATTATAAAAAAAATACTATGACGTAGGAAATATTTTTATATTTCTAATGACTATTTATAGTCCAATAGATAATTTATGTAGACAAAATTAAAAATGTTTTACTCAGGTGATACATTCTTTGTTATATTTAACTTTCTTTAAAAAATAAAAGATAAAAAGTCATTATCACACAAAAGTGATTCCATGTGGTCCCCAAGTTTGTCACAAGGAATCCAATGGTGATACATGACACAAAAAGTAGAATTAGGACACATTTTGGGGTAATTTTTTATTATTATGATATTATTTTATTATCCTTAACTACCCGATTACTAATTAATCAAGATAATTAAAGATAATTACCGTTGTTACCATTCATAATGTCCAAAAACAAAAGAGTCTTGATTATATAATTTGGACCTTATGATTAAAAATATTTAATCCATTTTACCAAATTCCAAACACAGAAATTGCAATAATTAATTTAAAAATAATTCTTGTTGTCAAAACAGATAGCAGGTTTTTTAGAAATAATATCTATGAAAAGTTTGACACTTGTTTATTCCCAATTCCAAAGTGAAATTAATACTAATGACCACCATTGGATTAAATGGTAAAAAATATTATAATTACACTTTAAGACCAATTAAAAAGGTAATCTTACCATATAATTAAATTAGATTAAAAATCATTTTTGATGTAAAATGCAGTATTTTTCACTATTCATTAAAAAATGAACATTGTCAGAAAAATACCAAAAAATTATCCAATGTAAAATCCAATGTCCCAATCATAAAGAATATGTTTATTTTAAAAAATAGATCTTATAAAAATGTAAAAAGTTTGATTAAAAATGATTTTCAATCATAAGGCAGTAAAACAATCTTTTAAAAATATTAGTGTATTCCATGCTTAAGATTGGATTTATTCTCATTTAAGCCTCTAAAACACTATATAATTCATAAATAGAAATCTATAAAAATATATATTATTCATTAATTACTTGGGATGTTACATCCTTCCCCCATTTAGAAAATTGCATCCCCACAATTTATTTACTTAACGAATAAGTGGGGGTATTTATCCCTCATTGGATTTTCAGATTCCCATGTTGCCTCTTCACTCATGTGGTTTTTCCACAAAACCATTACTTGATGAATCACCTTATTTGGCAAAAATTCCTCCCTGTGGTCAAGAATCTGGACCGGTTGTTCCTCATAAGATAGATTCTCTTCCAGCTGAACTACCTATGGACTAAAAACATGAGATGGATCTGGCATGTGCTTCCTTAACATTGAAACATGAAAAAAATTGTGTACCTGAGATAAACTCGAAGGTAAAGCCACTCGGTATTCAACTGATCCAACTCTCTCCAGAATTTCATATGGTCCAATGAACCTTGGACTCAGATTTCCTTTCTTACCAAATCGCATCACACTTTTCCATGGTGAAACTTTGAGAAAAACATGATCACCTACCTCAAAAGAGAGATCCTTACTCCTGTTGTCCGTATAACTCTTCTGTCTACTATGAGCTCTTCTCATGTGTTTCTGTATCAGCTGAACTTTTTCTACCAACTCTTTTTACCAATTCCGGTCCCATCAACTTCCTTTCACCTACTTGATCTCAAAAATATGGAGTTCGACACCACTTCCCATATAATGCCTCAAATGGTTCCATCTGTATACTAGAATGAAAACTGTTATTATAAGAAAACTCAACCAAAGAAAGATATTGGTCCCAACTTCCCTAATAATCCATCGAACAAGCACGTAGCATATCCTCCAAAAGTCTGAATTATTCTTTCTAACTTCCCATCTAATTGTGGATGAAAAGCCATACTAAAATTTAATTCAGTACCCAATGACTTTTGAAGGCCTTTCTAAAGGTTAGAAGTGAACCTGAGATCACGGTCAGATACAATGGAGAGAGGAACTCCATGTAACTTGACTATCTCTTTAAGATAAAAACAGGAAAGTTGATCTAGGGAAAAATTATCTCGTATAGAAAGGAAATGAGCAGATTTAGTCAAGCGATCAACAATAACCCAGATTGCATTATTACCTCGAGGTGTCTTCGGCAATCCCACAACGAAGTCCATGGATATATTCTCTCATTTCCACTCTGACACTGGTAAAGGCTGAAGCATCCCTTTCTGTAACTGCTGCTCTGCTTTAAACTGTTGAAAAGTCAAACACTTCATAGTAAAATCAACAATGTCTATTTTCATTCCGTTCCACCAGTAATACTCCCAAAGATCTCTATACATCATAGTACTGCCTGGATGAACTGAAAATAGAGAACTATGAGCTTCACATAACAACTCTCTCTTCAACTGTGAATCAAACGACACACACAATCTCTTCCCAACTCTCAAAAAACAATCATTATCAATGTTGAATTGAGGAAACTTAACCTTCTGAACCAGCTCTACCTTTTTCTGCAACTCGTTGTCTTGCTTTTGTGCTTGATTAATTCTGTCTGATAGAGAAGATTTCATTGATACCTGAAACAAAACAGAAGAAAATCCTGCACCAACAACTTCTATGCCAAAGTTCATCAAATCCTTAACTAAAGGATCACGTTCCAAATGCAACATTGTTAATGAAGCATTACTTTTTTGACTCAAAGCATCAACCACTTTACTTTCTTTTCCCAGATGGTAATGAATTGTATAATCATAATCCTTGATTAATTCTATCCATCTCCTCTGTCTCATGTTCAATTATTTCTGAGTGAATATATACTTTAAAACTTTGTGATCGGTATATATTTCACACTTTACTCCATACAAATGATGCCTCCAAAATTTTAAAGCGAAAACAACAGCAGCTAATTCCAAATCATGTGTAGGGTAATTTACCTCATGAGTTTTCAACTGTCATGAAGCATAAGCAATTACTTGATCATTCTGTATTAGGACACACCAAGTCCTTTCAATGAAGAATCATTGTTGATAACAAAGTCACCATTCCTGGAAGGTAGTGCCAAAACTGGAGCATTCACCAATCTTCTTTTCAATTCCTAAAAAAAATCATCACATTATTTTGTACAGATAAACTTAACACCCTTCTGAGTTATCTTAGTCATTGGAATAGATAACCATGAAAACTTTCTAACAAACCTTTGTTTATAGCCTTCCAAACCAAGGAAGCTACAAATCTCAGTTACATTTGTGGGTCTTGGCCATTCTTTAACAACCTTCGTTTTTGTAGGATCAATAGTTATCCCATATTTAGAAACAATGTGACCAAGGAAAGAATTTTTTTTGCAACCAAAACTCACACTTTCTGAATTTCCCATACAACTTCTTTTCTTTTAAGGTTTTAAAAATAACCCTTAAATGTATTTCATGATCCTCTTTAATTTTAAAAAACACCAAAATATCATCGATGAAAACAACCACAAACATATCCAAGAACTCAGGGAAAATTCTATTCATAAGGTCCATGAATACAGCAGGTGTATTGGTTAGCCCAAAAGGCATTACTACAAATTCATAATGGCCATATCTTGTACAAAACGCGATGTTCGGAATATCTTCTTCCTTTACCAAAAACTGATGGTACCCCTATCTCAGGTCAATATTTGAAAAAAAACTGAGCTCCCTAGAGCTGATCAAACAAATCATCGATACGAGGCAAAGGATATTTGTTCTTAATAGTGATGTTATTCAAGGCTCTATAATCAATGAAAAGTCTCATTGAACCATCTTTATTTTTAAAAAATAAAACAGGAGAACCCCATGGTGATGTTCTAGGTCGAATGAAACCTTTCTTTAATAAATCTTGCAATTGATCCTTCAACTCTAAAAGTTCAGTTTGAGCCATTCGATAAGGGGTTTTCAAATTGTCTTAGCATCAGGAACTAATTCAACGGTAAATTCAACTTCCCGATCTGGTATTATTCCAGGAAACTCATTAGAAAAAACATCAGGATACTCATTTACCACTGGCACATCATTAATATGAACAGTTCCCTTGTTTTCAACGATATGTGCAAGCCAACATTCATTTACATCCTTTACAAGTTTCTCGGACTCTTGATATGTTATCAACAATAAGGGTTCATTTTTGTACACAAACTGAAAGTCTTTCTGAAAAGAAACTTCTTTCGCTCTACAGTCAATCTTAGAATGGTAAATAGAGAGCCAATCCATACCTAGGATAACATCAAACTCTAATAGAGGTAAAAAATATGGTTTGCAAGTAGTTTCTTTCCACGGATAAGGATAGGAAGATTCTTATAAATTCTTTTTTCCTCAACATTTCCCCCAGTTGTTTTTACCACAAGTTCAGGATTCATTTCTTGAGATGGTATTCCCATTTTACTAGAAAAGTTTTCAGAGATGAAAGAATGTGTAGACCCTGAATCAAACAACACACTGGCATAATCAGAAAAAACAAACAAAGTACCTGATACAACTTCATTTGATGGCCCAACATCTACTGAAGTAGTTGCAAAGGATTTCCCCACCCCTTTCTTCTTGTAGTCTTACTGCTTCCCATCACTCAAGATCTTTGTCGGACACTCGTTTACATAGTGATCCAACTCATTACACTTAAAACATTTCACTAACTGTAAATCAAATTTGGTATTACCATTACCCTGATCTTTTTTAGTGCAATCACGAGCCTTATGTCCCATCTTACCGCATCGGTAGCACTTTATAGAATTAAGAAGACATTCTATAGCATTCCTTTTACCACATTTATCACAAAATGGAAACTTAGTTTTCTTACCATCAGACCTTTTTGAAGAATTCTTTCCTTTCTCCTGCCACCGCGGTCTCTTCTTTTGCTGGTTGTTATAGAACACTTGATCATCGGCAAACTCCATTTCTACCTTCTCAGTACATCGAACAATCTTTTCATAACTCTTGAACTCGCGAGAAGCTAAATCCCTTTGATATTTTGGATTTAATCCCGAGTAAAAATTATTGATTTTACTATCAAGGTCTCGGATAAAATTTGGAGCATACCTTGCCAATCGAGTGAACCTTTCTTCATAGGCAGCCACTGAGTCTTCATCTTGCCTCAATTCCAGGAATTGTTTTTCCATCCTAAGTCGAATAGCCTTAGAAAAATACTTCTCAAGAAACATACCTTTGAATTTATCCCAGTCGAGAGCATCAATCTCATCAGTGTCCCTGATATTTTTAACCATTGACCACCACTGATCTGCTTCACCCTCCAAATGGTAAATAGAAAGACTAACCTTTTGATTATCTGAACACCCCATGACATCGAAAATCTTCTCCAGTGCTTTAATCCACCCTTCAGCTAGCACAGAGTCAGATGATCCTCTGAATGATGGAGGATGTTGCCTTATGAAATGTTCCACCACTGACATGTTCCTCTGCGGTTGATCTGGCTGATCTCGTGCATGGATACCACCACCATTTATCACTTGAGTCAACTGCTCCATTACTGCAATAAACTGTTCAGTTCCAACTCTGACCATCTCAGGAAACTGATTCAGAAGGTTATTTCCTTCTATATTCCTTCCTAGCACTGCTTCCCTATTTCCTCTGCGGAAAACCATTCTGAACAAACATGTTTTATATGAAGCAACATGGTAATATTCAAATGCTATATCATTTCAATTTGACCATAAATTTTTTTTGGATAATCATTTAATATAATTATAACTCCTAAAGTTATCTAAACCGACCTCTGATATCAACTATAAGGCCCCAACCTTAAACATTACTTAATCTTGAGTTATTACAAGATTACACATTGAGGATCTTTTCAGGTTTAGAGTTTTAGAGAATTAGATTATAAATCATGCATTACATTCCACATTTAAACAAAGTGGTTACATAAAAGATAGTATTCATTTTTTCCCATCAACAGAAACATATTTAAAACAAAACATGGATTCTTTCATGACACTTCCTTGACCCTATCATCACATCATGTACCTTTCCCTTGACCTATGAAAAACATTTCAAAAACTTGGGCTGAGCATAAAAAGCTCAGTAAGGGATATAAAAGTACGAAATGAAAACATTAGTCCATGTATGAAATCATACTTTACTCAAAAAACATAATCATTTTAACATACCTGATCAAATAATGAATAAATTATAGAAATCATAAGACATAAATGTATCTTGAGGCATTCATAACATTCTTACGTAGGGAGTAACCCTAATGGTTATGTTTGGAATACTCATCACAGTGTATTCCCTAAATCTATTCAGATAAACCTTAATGTTTAACTCCTTCGCATTACCTAATGCATTGGAGAGCTATATCGGGCTCACCCACCCTTAGTTTATCACGGAACTACCCATCTTCATAACAATTCCCAAGAACCATAACATAATCGTATCTCATAAAACATGCATAAAGGAAACATAACATTTCCACTTTTCAATCACAAGATATCAATACAACACATTGATATAAAAACATTATGAAAACCATTTTCAATACCAAAATAAAAGAAAAGTAAAACATGGTATTTACTTTTCATTTTTTTAAAAAGTTATGGCTTGTAGAGGAAGCCGAAGCTCAAATAATGGTCAAGGCGGCAGGGAAGTCATTGTCGCTGCATACATATGACAAAAAAACATTCCCTTTTGTCATTTAGTAAAAAATTCGTATAAAAAAGATTCCTTTTGAATAAACGTAAAAGTAAAAGGGGTTTATACACCATATAAAAGAAAGTTGTGTATAAAACATAATATTCCTCAATGAAAGGAGGTTGAGATTAAGTCTCTTACCTCAGGTCCGATTTGACTCGATCGTTCTTTAACATCCTGAATAATAAACTTGAGTTAATTTCTACTTGATTAAGAACATTTTTCAAGTTCATTATTCCTTTTATGTCACTTATTACCATTTTATGAACACTATGTAATTATTTAAGTTAATAATGGTCATTTTGTCAATCATTGGTACTTGAGTCAAAAATAAACTCTTTATAATTACAAGTTGTTCATGTGGTAAAATATCCATTATATCCAGAATTATATTCATGATTTAGATATCATATATGTCATATATATATATCCAGTATATACATTAATTTACAATATTACATAACATTTATAGGTAATAAATGAAATGCACCGTTCATGGAGATGGTAAGCCGTACGTACGCATGAATGCTACTTTCATTTCTATTTCATATTTTATGGAATGGAATAATAATGATATAAAGGTATATTATAATTCCAGTATAATATCATAAATAATATCATTAATTCCATCCTTTATACATCCCACATATGGCATTAACAAATCAAATAACTTTGAGGGGGCGGTAGTCCGCACTTCTTAAAATGAAGATATCGTGTATACACTTAATGGAAGCCATAAAGGTATGCCATAAATGAAAAATAAAGAAGCTTAAAGAAAGAATAAACATATTATATATCATATATAAATATAGTTACATCTTAATGGCCTCCTTTGAAGGTGTGATAAGAATATTGAACAATCATCGTTTCATGAGGCAGAAATTCGCCATCCAGGGAAACAGTATGTTCTTTAACCATTACATGTAGGTGTGTGTAAGTTTAGCTCGAATAATTCTTATAAAAACATCCTAGTATATTTAAAACACTGGATTTGTTACAAAATAAATGAATAAAAAGAGTTTAGGGGGTTGGAGAAGAAAAATTAAACAAAAGAACATTAGGGAAGACTTTACCTTTAAATCGGGTAACTCCTCTTGGTTTGTACCAAAAGGGTTTCTTGAAGAGATTTCTACCTAAGGTAAGGCTTATAGGATGAAGAGAGGTATTTGGAGAGATAAAATGAGCAGATATTGGCCGAGCCAATGGCTTGAGAAGTGTGGGTAAGGAGGTAGATGTGGGGGCCTTTTATAAGAGGAGAGGAGGGGCACTCTTGGAAAGGTATAAAATGTTACTTTATTTTCAAATGAGTTTCGGATTTTAAAGGTCCCACATTGATGTATTTAGAGGATAAGGTGATAAGGGTTAGAAATATTCTCATCAAATAGGTCTTTTACAAGTTTAAGTCTTATATTTTACATTATCTTCTCATTTTATGTAAATCGTTCATTAATGAGGTAATCGCTGCATCATCATGATGCCATAAATAATTTAATTTATTTAATGTCTAAAAATTAGAAAAAAATACAATGATGTAGGAAATCTTTTTATCTTTCCAATTAATATTTATATTCTAATATATCATTTATTTATACAAAATTAAAAATGTTTTACTCAGGTGATACATTCTTTGTTATATTTAACTTTCTTTAAAAAATAAAAGATAAAAAGTCATTATCACACAAAATTGATTCCATGGGGTCCCCAAGTTTGGAACAAGGCATCCCATGGTCGTTCATGAAACAAACAGTAGTATTAGGACACATTTTGGGGTCATTTGTTATTATTATGATATTATTTTATTATCCTTAACTACCCGATTACTAATTAATCAAGATAATTAAAGATAATTACCGCCATTACTATTCATAATGTCCAAAAATAGAAGAGTCTTGATTAAATAATTTGGAACTTCTGATTCCAAATATTTAATTCGTTTTACCAAATTCCAAACATATAAATTGCAATAATTAATTTAAAAATAATCCCCGTTGTCAAAACAGATAGCGGGGTTTTTAGAAACAATATGTATGAAAAGTTTGGCACTTGTTTATGCCCAATTCCAAAGTGAAATTAATCCTAATGACCATAATTGGATTAAATGGTAAAATAATATTCTAATTAAACTTTAATACCAATTAAAAAGTTAATCTACCCATATAATTAAATTATATGAAAACGCAGTTTTGATGTAAAATGCAGAATTTTTCACTATTCACTAAAAAATGAACATTGTCAGAAAAATACAAAAAAATTATCCAATGTAAATTTCAATGTCCCAATAAAAAATAATTTGTTTATTTTTACAATGAGATATTATAAAATTGTCAAAAGTTTTATTTAAAAATGGGTTTCCATCAAAAGGCAGTAAAACAATCTTTTAAAAATATTAGTGTATTTCATGCTTAAGATTGGATTTATTCTCATTTTAAGCCACTAAAACACTATCTAATTCATAAATAGACAAAGATAAAAATATATATTATTAATTAATTACTTGGGATGTTACATATAAGCTTCCACTTTTGTTCTGACCTAACGTACCATGAAGCTTGATGAAAATACTTAATTATTATCACTAGAAATGTAATATCAGGTTATGAAATTTAAACATTAAAATTTAAAATATTATTAAGAAATAAGATATTGGTGAATTGGATTTATAAAATTATAAAGACTAAGGAAATATGTGAAATTTTCATTGTATGTAAGAAATATATAAATTGATTTCAAAATACATAAAATTATAGAGTTATTGTGCTAGTCAAGTTAGTCCACAATGATGTGTGTGGTCCATGTAATATGAAATATAATTGAAAAAATATGGTACTTACAACCATTTATTGATTACTATAGATGTAAAAAATGTATATACTTTGTCCAGAATAAGTATAATGTATTTTAAATCTTTAATGACTTCAAGGAAATTGTGTAAAATCCAAGAAACTATAAAAAAATTCATTATATCAGGGTGGGAAGTACACCTCTGATTCTTTTTAAGAGTACCTACAGAAAAAAGGGACTCAACCTTGGTTGAAATTATCATAGAAACCTTGATTCAATAGAGCAACCAAAATAAAAAATAGAACCATTATCAACATGGATAAATCTTATTGAGAGACAACGGAGTTCCTAAGACTTTCATGGTTGAAGTGTATTTTTGTATGGTGTATCTACACAATAGATTATAAATATAAAAATATTAAATAAAATATGTTATATGAAGCATGGTGTACCCACAATCCCAATGAAAGTCACCTTATATTTTTTGGTTATATTGGATACGTAAAGATCTTAGAGAAAAAATGAACAAAGCCTCATGCCAAAGGAGTTAAGTGTGTCTTTATGGGTTATGGATATAGAGTAATTGGATATCACTTATTTTATACCACCTTATATAAGATTATATTTATAAGAGATGTTATCATTGAAGAAAAGAAGTCACATAAGTTGAATCAAGATGAATATTCAATTTAGGTATGGATTTATTTTGAAGGTGAAGGAGAAAACAATGAAGAAATACTAATGAAGGAATATGGAGTTGAAGAAAAAATGATTCCATGAAAATATAATTCTAATGTAGAAGATATTTAATAATAAAATTTTTATATATGACTCATAATACTTTTATTTCTTGTGGTAATATATGAAAATAAAAAACCATTAGAAGAGTATAAATTTTTTTATTTTCTCTTGGTGTATTATTACCATATTATATTAAAGGAAGACAAATATTATAAAATATAGAGTAAAGTTATGGATGAATATATATATTCCATAAAGAATAATAGGACCTGAAATTAACACACCATCTAAAAGGGTTTAAAATAATGGGTGTAAGGTGGGTGTTCAAAACCAAGAATAATGCTCAAGGTGAATAAATAAGGTATGAAGAGAGACATGTAACTAGAATCTATATGAAAAAATTAATGCATTGAATATGGTGATGTTTTTAACCCATTTAAAGTATGGAGACAATCTTATTAATTATCTCAAATGATTTACAATAAAAATAGAAGATCAAGCAGTCAGATGTGAAGTTAAAATTTCTAAAATGTTTTTTTGGAAGAGATAATATATATTTACCGACCACCTATATTCTTTATGAATGTTAAACAAGGATGATGAAAATTCTTGAGAACAATGGAAAACATGTTAAATGGGGGACAATGAAAAAATAAATTTGTTTTTTAAGTTTTTATGGGAATGAAATTATGATTTCTATGATGTGGGGGAAACTCTCAAATAATGAGAGTATGTTATAGGATAAATAAATATTTTTAACAGATAAATTAATTATCCAAAAATGAATTTACATATAGCCAATAATGACTAAGGTTAAATTCAATGAACCAACCCATTCCCAAAATTTTTATTTTTTTTCTATAAATTATTTTTGTCTTATAAATTATAACTTATCTCTTTTAAAAAATTAATCCATGAGATGAAATAAAACTTTATATTTATGTTATATTTTTTTACTAAAATAACCAATAGTGATCTATGTTTTTTTACTTTGTTTTTTAAATCCACCCTTCATAACTCACTATGATGGAAATTATGTATATCTAGTCGTTCCTGGTGTCAATGTTGAGGAAAAGGCTATGGGAAGGGCTGATTCTGAGTGAAATCAATAGAGGCCTAAAATTATATGAGTGTGCACCCCTCATGAGACCAAGAAGTATCACACCATGTTGAAATTTGATTTCATACATTATTTCCTATATATTTCCCAAGATTATTGGTTCCCCGTTCCAAAGGATTTCTAGAGCATGGGACTGTTGTTATTGAAATTGTTGGATTCATATCCCCTATCATCATTGAACTATTTAATAAATATCAAATAAATCCATGGTTTCTGAAATGAATCTAGTGATTAATACATTATATTACTGCCACAATTTCAAGAGTGAAATGAATCCCATACCCACTATATCGTAGAATTCAATAGGGATGTCATGATGGACATCGACTATTATAGGATCCTAGTCTATATAGTAAAAAATATTATTTTCCTTGTATTCACTTTTACTAAGAAGATGAGGATCTGAGAATGAAAATATGTAGTAGGAGTGCCTTGTTGTACCTTCCCTTTTTATCTCTTGATAAAATAGAGTTTTTACTATTTTATGTTGAATAAAAATCTTGGTGTAAGTTATATTTTTATAATTTTCTTATCAACTAAATTAAAATATCTCACTTTTAAACCTATTTGTTGAAATTTATGAGAAAAATTACATAAAAATGAAATTTAAAAATTTAGAGAATAATAAAAGAAATCACACCTGAAATATAAAATTAATTTTTTTACAAAATCCTAAAATAAAAAGAAAATTTAGGGAATACCTATATGAAAATAAAACCCCGATAATACTATTCCATATCTATGAAGATAATCATATAAAAAAATATCATCACTCAGAGTTCACGATCCTAACATCCACCATTATCGATACCTCTTCAAAGAATTATTCACATTGAAACATATCCCTATTATAGAACCCCAAGATTTATATATTTATTTTCTTTAAATAATATATTATATAGCATGTGGTATAGACAACACAAATCTTAAAGAAACCCTAATATACTACAGAAATATTGTTATTTAATGATTATAGATATGACCTAGTCATTGGTTTGGGGGTTATGAATAAAAATAATTGAATTATGAAATTTAATTATAAATTTTTCCTTAAAAATTAATAATAATTTTTTCATTTATTATCAGTTATTTTTCAATGTAGAAAAAAGATTAAGGAGAACATAAGTTTTTGTTAAACTATTTTTATGTTAATAATGTATTTTCTCCTTAGTAGATTAAATTTACCGCTATTGATAAATTATAATAATTAAATATTTAAATTATATATATATAAAAATATATAAAATTTAATGAATTCACATTCATTTAATTAGGTTTACGAGGTAAGTAATGAGAATAATAGAATTTTACGCTCTAAAAATATATTTATGTTAAAAATGGGTTTCATCATTTAATGCACAAATATTATAATTAATTTATGTAAAATTTATAATTTTTTTGAAAATATTATATATTTTCTGAAATCATCATGTCATAATAATCATAGGATAATTTTTTTGTTTTCTGAAAATGATTTTTATGTAAATAGAGAAAAATACCATTTTTTTTGCAAAATTGTGATATTTTTTCTGTAAATAAAGTTATTTAAAGGACCCATTATATTATATATTTTTTAAAGTAAAATAAAAAATATTTTATAAAAATTAATCAAAATAATTCCATATGAATAAATATTATATTTTATTTGGATATAACATCATTTTTATGCTTAAAAATGTAATTTTCTAAATACTATTTTTTATTGTGTTTTACAAAATTATATTAAAAATAATTTATTCCACTTATATAAATTTAATCTAGAAAATTGGATTCTATATTTTTAAAAATTATTTTAAAATTTATTTAAGGGGTCAATTTTATTTTTTCATTATGAATAGTAATCATAGTAAAAATATATCATCATGGTAAGGGGTAAGTCGTGTTAATTTATATAAATAATAAGTGGTAAAGCCAAAAAATATTATCATAATTCTTATTGTATAATGTTATTTATACCCATATTACCTTGTATTTAAAATTAGATAGTTTTGAACCACTTTCTCATGATTAAGATTTTATAATATTTGAATGTTTATAAAAATTACAAGTGTGCCACTCTCCTCACTTATAAATGGGAACCTTATCTCCTCTTTTTCAAAACTTTTGAGCACTCTATTTCAACCAATTCATGAAATAACCTATAAAAAATATCATGAACCATTTTCTTGGTGTCTCATTCTTCTCAAAATACTAACCATAGAAGGATTATGGTGAATGAAAAATGGAGATATCTTGAGAGAAGGTACAAGTCATAACATACATATTTCAAGTTTTTTTCTTATTGTAACTCCTTACAATATTATTCAACCATGATGAAATAATAACATAATTATATTACATATACTAATTTTTTTATGATTATGTCACTACCATTTTTTATCTTCTTTCCATCTTATTGGAAATGAAAACATCGTTCATGTGTACATGTGGAATACCATCACCATGAAGTGATGTGTTTTTTTCATCAGTGAATAACATTTATAGTTAAAATAATTAAACAATTGAATATTTATGATAATTAATAAATAATTATAATTCTTTAAAGACCATATATTATATAACTTCTCACCCATTCTGCCCGTCAATAATTGATAACGCCACTCGTACATACAAGAGGAATACCGCCTTCACAAAGCAATGTGATTCATTTTTCATCACAAACATACAAGGTTGGTGATAAAGATAGAATTAAAAAATAAATATAAAATTTATAAAATATTTATTATTATAGAAAATTAAAAACAATATAATTTATTTCTTTTTCCACCCATTAGAAAAATAAAATGTAGTTCATGTGTATGCATGGACTATCGTTTTCATGAAATGACATGGTTCATTTTTACTATAACCATTACATGGTTTGTTTTTAAAGTGTATATTATGAATAAATATGATAATTATATAATTTTTAATATTATAGAGTTAATTTAACCGCAAACCCTTTGACCATGGTCAACACACTGATGTTGTTTTGAGTTTATAAATATAACGTCCTCAAAACGTCCAATGTAAACTTAACCATTTTATTAACTAAATAAAACATGAAAAAAATCATATTAAGGGAATTATGATAATTTTATGAACATGAAAACAGTTTTTAAGCAACTTAAAAAAATTTAATTTTATTGTTCATGATAAAAAGAACATATGAAGCTAGATGATATATAATGTAAGGGGATTTCTGGTCTCTGTTTCCTTTTATTGTGACTTATGTCATTTTCAACACATTTTTTTATTGTAGTAATAACTACCACATAGATGTAATTTATCAGTAATTAATTAAAAAATATGTTTTTTTACACATCCATTTCAGGTTTTCATACTTTAATATCCCTTTTTTTCAAAAGGTACAAAAGTCATAATGGGTTTTTCATTATCTCAATGGTTTAAAATATTACCTTCAAATATTTTTCCTCCATTCCCATGATATTTAAAATGTCAAAATAATGTTACTATTTATACATCATTGATTTTTGAAATTAATTTTTGACTAATTCTGACATTTTTTTTTCAAATATTTAAAAATGAATCATTTACAACTTTACCTCACCATTCATTTTATGTTTTTTACCAAAGTGATATTTTTTTAATGAATTTAGATTAATCACATTTTCCTATTAACATATCCATTATTAGTTAAAAATATTACTCTAAAATTTAACATGGTTTTTAAAATAATATCACATTCTTGATCTTGTTGGAGTTATTAAATTTTAAGAGTTTTCAAAGAAAAAGGATATTTCTCAATATGAATTTTAAAACATTGATGATGTTTTGGTAAAGTGTTCAAAGGATTTTTTAATGGATTTATGAAAAAAGTGAAATATTGAAAATTTATTATTTATGATTCAATAATTTAGATTTAAATATCATGAAAGGTGAGTTCTATGTAGTTCATTATTGTAATTGGGTTCCCTAGACGCATCCTATGGGTGTACTTCGATTAACATTACATGTGTACAATATATTATATACATGTTTTTATCTTACCAAAATAGTGCGCATATTTTTAAGTCCATCATATTGTTAGTAATATGCATATATTACATGTCATATGAATAGGTTATAGTAGTTCATAGGATAAAATGATAACTGAGAGATACCATGATAATGATGTTAAAGTTATATCTTAAAGTCCATATTCATTATACTGATAGGAAAAAAATGATGTGAGGCAATAAATTGTTAAGAGATAATAATTATTAAGAATTATTTTCATTAATATTGAATATAGTGATATATTTTTGGTAATATCATGAGGAAATACTCGTGAATAAGAACAACACATGTTTCAGGTGTCATTGGTTGTTCCTATATATGAACACGTGTATTGGACTATTTAAATGATATCATTATCAACGTATACAATTTTATTGTGTACTTTGATTAAAATTAGAAACCATGACATCAAAGTCATTGAAATGCAGCTTGTGTTGAGTGTATCTTTGGTGGATTGGCATTTTTTGAGTAATTAAGATAGAATTTGTCACTTCTGAGTTGAGAAAGTCATATCTCGAGCCTAGTTTCCCAGGAAGGTAGTAACTTCATAAATCCAGGGCCATTAAAGTTTAAGGAAAGTCTGTCTAGTTATATCAACAAAAAATAAAGTAATAAGGGATTATGACACAAGCTGTGTATCTTAATTTATGAGATATCATGAGAAAATAGATTATGTTACATCGTGTGATTTCATAGGAAATATTTTCTTTCCTATGGATTTTCCTTATCTCCTTAGGGGCCTTGATGGTTTGTTAAAATATACTCCTGAACTATGAATAAAATTCACTCATATTAAGATAAAATCCAAGAGCATTATACATAATATTATATTCAAGAGTTTACAATATTCTATTGAATAATTTTATAAAAAATGGTGGGCCCCTCCATAGTGTTTGAGAGGTTTATGAGAATAAATGATCACCAATGGATAAATAAATTCATTATTATTCATGTATAGAATAATTAGGTAAAATTTATTTATTAAAAGTATTCACAAGGTATTCAGTAAAAACACATAAAAATATTATATGAATGAATATTATTTTCATATTCAAGGTTCATTTAATATTGTGGGAATTAATATTTGAGTTAATGAATTAATTTAAGTGTGTAATATATTAAATATATATTATAAGTAGGTAATTATATATTAATAATGATTATAATGTAGTTACTTCGTTATAACATGCCATTTGTTTCTTATTTTGTGGGAATTGAATATAAATGGGTAGGGGAATCTTTTTCGGGTATTTTAACATCCACTATATATGAAAATAAGAGATATCATTCCATAGAATATTCATACAAATGAATTTTAGAGCTCCTCTCTCCCCATTCCTATATCCAACAGTGAGAAGTTTCCACCTATGCTTTCTATATTTGATCTCCTTCGTAGATCGAAGGGGCAGGATCATGATAATCATCATGACATCCAAGGATTTATCAGAGCTCTACGCCAACACCTAGAATTTGATGAATAGTGTTTACATGGAATCTTTAGATTCTGTGGATGATATGTAGGGGTTCAAACTCTAATCTTTCAAGTACAAATATCCTAAAACGAGTGGAAGTTGTACATTACTTCAATATGAATGAGGTATTTATTTAATTAAATTTAGTGCTTATTTAATTAAAAAGAGATCCATAGACCACTATTGGGTCTTAGATCATTGTATATGAATAATTTTCATCACTTCATCGATAATTGTTTTTAATCACTGAACCATCATCTTTGGCTGCTCTCTCTAGTACCAACAATTGATATCAGAAATGATCATGTGAATTTTATAAACCAAGAAAAAATAAATTTTCATTAATTTAGTGATAGAGATTTGTTTTGGTCCCTAAATATTTTCCAATCATTTTATGAAATCTTGGACGGAAGTGATACATACATCTAAATGTTTTCATATGGTTCATAAGTTGATTTTATGAGTATTATTTCTGAAGAACACATACATATATTTTAAATTTTATTTTATATCATCAAAGTCAATAGTTTACTGTGCTTTTGGGTATTTCAGATATTTAAAAATTTTCATAATAGATTTCCAGTGAGGTTCCTCATTCCACACAATTTTGGAATCAAATTAAAATTTAATGAGTTTACTTTTCACAGGCTTTTTAAAAATGGATAATAACCAATTGGGATGATATTTTTTTGGGGAATATGTAAACACATCCTAAGGCTCTAATATTATAATAAATGGATGTAAATGAATTATTTAAAAGTGGGGGCTACATGACCTAACAATAAAATAGAGAAAAAATTGTATTTTAATTAAAAATAACATAGTTTCCTTTGTAAGGCTCTCATATCTTCCTCTTCACCCCTTTTCTGACCACCTACCTTGTCATGAACCAGGATGGATCATCATCTTAACTGAAACTTGAACTAGTTTGTGGAAAAAAATAAAGGGTGTTCTTGATCCCCATGGGATGGCACAAGTGCATGGGTATCAATATCAACATGTGGGAATGGTTTACCAAAATATGAAATAACATAACAACCAATAACATAAAAAAACTAAACTGAAATTCCAAACCAAACATACCAAACATAATTTCAAGATTTTAGTTCAAAAAACATAGAAAAAAACCCATAAAAGACTACAACCAAGGGGAAAAACTATCTTAAAAACTACTATGTGGTAAGAAGAGAATTTACCTCAACCACCCTCATAACACTGCACCAAGGAGCACCTCTATAAACTAGAACCACCATCTCCAAACATATTTCTCTTACCTATATCAACCATTACCAAGTATACTTACACCCAAGGGTGTAAGTATGGTGTGATCTATTTCGCAATAGGATTCCACCCAAAATAGATTCCATGCTCCAAACATTAAATAATTTTTTTTTCACATTTTATAAATAAAGGAAAAGCTAGGAATAGTTTTATGGAAAACCAATTTCAAGAAAAACAACTTTAAATGAACTAAAATTCAATGAAACCATTCTTGATTTTGAAATTACCAACCAAATCATACCGTATGCTGACGGTAAGTGAAATATAGCCAGAGAGTACCAATCATATGAGATTCCCTATAGATTCTAGTTAGTAATGGGACACTAGAAACTTGTGTCTTAGTGAAATGTGGATTAGAAACCATGACCATCCGGATTCTCATGCACGATCCACTAGTAGGGGACACCCCAATGGCCTAGTAGTCTCTAATCATCATCCATGTTTACTTATAGTTTTTATCATCAATAAAACTAAGTGAAACTAGGCCGTATCCACTTCTATATCACTAAAACACTAGTACCAGTCCACCCAATAAGTTAATCGGGATTTCCATTTTGTGCTCAATCAAGTTTCACATGCCAGAAGATACACTACATTCACACACAGAAGCCAAACAAGGCATTACACACACCAAATTCCATCATTTGCACACCCAAATCCTCTTTTAAAATAAAATGAACACTAAAACCTTTCCAAACTATGATTCATATCTCATACACAATTTAATAAATCATTTACACAATTTATAAAATTCTAACAAGTGACTCAGCAAGGGTTTACACAAAAATGACACCAAATTCCTCATGAAAAATACATTTTAACACTAATAGAATATCAAAACCTCTAGTGAACCACTTTTTAACCACACATGATAATCATACAACATGGAAAAAAGCACAAGAAAGAATTATAAATTCATTAAAGAATGTTTAATCACAACATCACTTACCTCGGGTGTAAAACATTCCGGAAATCAGTGCGGAACTCTAACTACACCTCAACCGCACCACAAGAAAGGAAGGAGGAATTGTAACCTAAGATATAAAACCAAAAGACTCAAAATGAAACCTCATCCACTGGAGAAAGGGAGACCCAAGAAAATGGGGGGGGGACCTTAGAATGGAGGGATATTTGAAGGAAGAAGACACTTACTTGATGATCTGAGGAGAAACCGCCCTAAATCCACCAAAAAATTGAATTCACAAGGGAGGTGGAATTAGTGGGAGGAATGGATAGTGTGAATAATCATAAATGTGGGTGAGAAAATGAGGGTTTTGGGGTTCAAAATCAGGAGGAGAGATAAAATACCCAAATTTTTAATTATATGGACATGCCACACAATTTTTCAAAATATGAGGAAACCGTGCGGTTCCCACCATCTACCCTTGACAGACCACAAAGTTAGCTCGTGTGGTTTGAAAAACCATGTGGCGACCATGTGGTTGCCCACTTCCCAAAGACCACAGGCCGCACAGTTACCTGGCTAGGGATGAATATCTTGTAAAATCATGAGCCAACTGTAGGCCTCAATCTATTTACAAAAAAAACTTTCATTTTCTCCAATATTAAAAATGGAACCTAGGGGGAAATGATAGAACAAAATAAAATAGAAAAATACCTAAAAATGATATCATTAGTGTGAAAATTCTTCCCACCAAGAAAACTTTACACCCTTTGAAATTCAACCCAAATATTGATTGAAAAAAAAAACAAATACTCTTTCTTAACCCATAACATCCATTACCTAGTATCATGTATATCATTACCCTAATGAAAAAGGATATAGACCAAAATAATTAACATCCTACAAATCACCTTTTCTTAGAAGTCCTCCATTCGTAATGTCCGTTCAAGCATAGATAAATCAAGCTCTAACTCCAAATATTACAAATTCAACACATGAGACGAGTTGAGATTTTACTTATTTAACTATGAGACATGGAACACATCTTAAATCAAAGTAAATTGAGAAGAAAAAGCTAATCTGTATGCCACCTTTCCAATCCTCTCGGTGATTTTGAAAGGCCAGATATACCTCATCATTATCTTTCCATTCTTCCCCAAACGACGATGACCCAAGAAAGGGGAAAATTTCAAGAATAAATAATCACCCACATTGAACTACAGATCATGATGCCTCTGTTCTGCATAATATTTTTGGATAATATGAGTTTTAAATAATTTTATCATGATCATCTTGACATTCTTAAATGTCTCCTACATGAGGCTTGATCCCAAAATTGAGGTCTCACCTATATCATCCAACACAATGGAGACCGACATGAGAAACCAAAGAGATCCTCAAAAGGATCCATTTAAATAGAGTATTGGTAACTATTATTATTATAAATTTGAAAAATTATAAATGGCTATCCCATGAACCTCCAAAATCAAAAACACTTTCATGGAGCACGTCCTGGAGAATTTGGTTTGCTCGCTCCATCTGACCATTCAATTGAGGTTGATATGTCGTAATCATCTTAATCTATGACCCCAACGCCTTATGAATGTATTCCCAGAACTGTGAGGTAAATTGAGGGTCCCTGTCAGAGAAAATCACTGCCAGAACACCATGAATCTTGACCACTTCTTGAACATATAATCGGCCAAACTCATCCACTTTTATTGAGTCTTTGATCGAAATAAAGTGGGATGATTATGTCAAATAGTAAATTATTACACAAATGGCGTTCCCTACCATAGGTGTATGGGGCCATCCAATAATTAAATCCATAGCATCCTCATCCCATATCCAGGTAGGAATAGTTAATGACTGAAGAAAACTAGAGGGCCTTTGATGCTCTGTCTTTTCCTGCTGACATGTATAAAGCCTCAATATGAAATGAGCTATGTCTCGCAACAAGCCTAGACACCAAAATTTCCGACAAACATCATAATAAATCTTGTTAGAACAAAGATGGATGGCCCACTGAGACTGGTGGGTATCTTGAATCACCACCTTCCTTAAAGATAATGACAACAAAAAATGGACCTTAAAAGAACAAGATTCCATAGGGAGACAATGAACAACAAAATGATGTCTCCCCACCATGATGTAACTACATATAATACTAGAAAAACTCATCACCAGGCTTCTACCACTTAATTAGCTCCATAAGAGACGGATCCAACTGCATACTTTCCAAGAACACACCTCCACTGGGCTACTTGGTCTCAAAATGTGTCTGGAAAAACGGTCCCATCAAAGTCCACTTACCACTAGACTTACTCAAATCCTACATTGGAACTTTTCCACTCAAGTAATCACCCAAAACATTACCCTTTCCCAGGGTATAAATGATGTCAAAGTCACACCCATTCATATACTCAATCCAACAGTGTTGCGTCAAATTGAGATCCTTTTGGGAGAAGATGTTGGCTAAGATCTTATTATCAGAATAGACCAAACATTTCTCCCCAAAAAGATAGTTATTCCATGTCTTCAAAACAAGAATCACTAATTCTAACTTCAAGTCATGTGTTGGGTAATTCTTTTCATGTGGATGGAGTTGGAGAGAACAATACGCCACCACATGATCATCTTACTTAAGCACGCTCCCGAGACCCATACATGAAGCATCATAATAGACCACGTACCCCATGACCTATTCCTAAAATATCAAAATGGGTGAAGTGGTCAACCTATGATTCAGCTACTCAAAGTACATATGACATTCTAGGATCCATTCAAACTTCAACCCTTTATGGGTGAGTGTGGTCATGGATGAATCAATCCATGAGAAATCCCAAATGAACTACATGTAATAACCCACCTTGCCAATAATGCTCATGATCTCAAACAAAATTTTCGGCTACTCCCACAAAAAATGAAATTGATCTTATCAAGGTCCTCGAAAACTTATTTCTTTGAAATAACATTGCCCAAAAACATCATTTCCCTAATTCAAAAAGTGCTCTTTGAAAATTTTCAAAAAAGGAGATGGTTCTAAAAAATGCCTAGCACAATCTGCAAGTGATCCTCATGCTCTTCCTCAGATCCAGAATAGACTAAGATGTCATCCATTAATAAAAAAGTGTATTAGTTGAGATACTACTGTAATACCCTATTTATGAGCATCATGAATACCACTAGATCATTTTTAATCCGAAATTCATGACTAAATACACGGAGTGGCCATACCTTCTTTAGAAAGGAATTTTTAGGATATTCGCCTCTTTCACCCTGACTTGGTGGTAACCAGAATGCATGTCGATCTTGGAGAACCACTTTTACCCTTTTAGATAGTCAATTTATTTTTAAATTTTTTGTAAATATTACTTATTTTTCGTGGTTACCTAATTTATCTTTTGGTAGTCAATACACAACCGGAGAGATCCGTCAGCGTTCTTCGTGAAAAAAAAACTAGAGAGACCTAAGGAGAGATGCTCAGGTGAATGAACCCTATAGATTCCAAACATCCAGATGTATCTTTAATTCCCTAAATTTTTTTGGGGCCATGGGATATGAGGGAAGAGATATTGGCTATGTACTCAGCAATAAATCGATTGGGAACTCCACATCTTACTCTGGGGGAAAACCTAAAAAATCATCCGAAAATACCTCCAGAAACTCATCCACCACATGAGTTAGTCATCCCACATGATCACTACCATCATCCTACAAAACAAGTGAAGATAATTGAAAAGAAATATTACCCAACACTAAGAGTAGAGGTCCGACATGACTTGACCGAGGATCACATTCTCCGATAAAAACCTGAGCACTTCCATCAGGTGCTATGAAACTTACCCATCACCGATAACAATCAATTTGCACATGGAAGTGAACCATTCAGTCCGTACCAAGTATCAAATCAAATAGGTCCATATCTAGGACTAGTAAATCATAACTCATCTCAAAAACTAACATGGAGAGTGTACAAGATGGGAACCTAAGACCTTTCTTCTTTTTCTTACCCATCCGGGTCAACAACTCCATCACAAAAGAGAAAAAATCTGTTGGAAAATTCAGAAGGTTCAAAAAACAGGAAGATATAAAATAAACATATGCACTAGTATCAAATAAAAAAGCTTCTATATAAGATGAAATCATAATGGTAATTCAAAAAGTTGAGGGCCCTGCATCTGGTCTCACTGCTTCCTGATCCAAAACATGAAGATGCTTGGTCTCTATCTGAGTCGAACAAGACCACTGGCCTGTGACTCTAACCTAAACTGAAATTGACTAGAAGAAGATACGATAATATCTCCACAACCCCCAAATCAAGATCCCATTGTCTTGGATGGTTTCGACTAAGCTGGCATCCCATGGCATCTACAGATCCTTACCCACTCTGATATGGGTGAATCGTCCTGAAAAAATTATGAAAATGTCCCATTGATACACATTGTTGAAAAGGATTAGGAGGAGTTGGACATGCATGAAGAATGTTCCCTACCTCCCCACACTGATGGAACAGAAAATAACCTACATCCAAATCCATGTACAAAGACTACTTAGAAGGATGGATTGAGTTACAACCTCCATTCTTCCCTTGTTCATCTCACTTCCTATTATTCTCCGAAGAACTATCACTTCCCATCACAATCATAGCTCTAGAGGAGCTTGACCTACCCTTATGGTTAATCTATACCATACAAGCATAGTCAAACACTTCAGCATAAGTCTTTAGCTTGAACAAAAAGACTTAAGAATAGATCTTTGGCCGTATAACACTTCCTAACCTATACTTCTTCATCTACTCATTAGAAACTATTTTAGGGGTGTATCAAACTAGATGAACAAAGTGGTTGTCATAATCCATTGTTGATGGGTACCCCTAAAATATATCCATAAACTCATAGGATATTCCATACTCAATGACCTCAGGGAAATACTAGTCATTAAAGACCACCTTGAAGTCCTTCGAGATCATTTGATCGTTCTTCCCAGCTTGAATCACTGAGTACCACCACCTATGGATTGGAAATTCTAGTAGAAATGAATTTCATTTCACCCTGACCTCTTCAAAGGTGTCCAAAAACATTAACACAAACTCTATCTTCTCGATACACTCCTTTGTTTCCTGGGATTCTGTGCTACATCAGAATGAAAGAGGCATGTTCTTGAGGAACTCCTAGAAATCTTCTTTTTATGGGCCAAGTTAAAGATATCTAATTTGAGTAGGTTCATGAACTTCTCCCTAACCCAGATCCTAAATATCTTGAACCATAACATATACCAACCTCTGATCAAATGGTGAGGTAGGACTCTCTCTGGCTTCTTCCCTTAGTTGTAGGGGAATTCTCTAGGGAGGCATGTTGCTATCAAAAGCTATAGTCACATGAGAAAATAATTAATACAACCAATATGAAAAATTCCAACCCGAAAAAAAGACATCAATAAATAAAAATTTCCAAAATAATGTGACATCCAAAAAATTCACCCCACCTAATATAAATGCACAGTCTGCAGCCTACATGTCCCATTTGGAGGATAAGTCAAACATACATCCCAATATCCCATGGAAACTTGAGGTCTGTCATGAGGTGTGTTGGATTAGAACCCTACTCACAACCTGAACTCTAAGAACCGACATAATTATCTCCATTATATCCAGACTCATCCCAAATAACATGAACCACATGATCAACCTCCATTTGATAACATTTTTTCATGTACCAAGATGGAACGTCATCTGAACTGGTGCCCGACTCGGTCCGTGGAAAAAACTAAATGGAATTCTTGATCCCCATCAGCTGGAACAAGTGCCTGGGTATCAATATCAATATGTGGGAATAGTTTACAAAAATATAAAATAATAGAACAACCAATAATATAAAGAAACTGAAACTAAGAGTCCAAACACAACAGACCAAACATAATTTCGAGATTTAAGTTTACAACATTTAGAAAAAAAACCCTGAAATGACTACAACCAATGGAAACAAAACTAACTCAAAAATCAACACATGGAAAGAGGAGAATCACCCTAAAACATCCTCACAATATTGCACCAAGGATGACCTCTAGAAACTCGAAACACCTTCTCCAAACATCTTTCCCTTACTTGTATCAAACTTTACAAAGTCTGCATACATCCAAGGGTGTAAGTAGGGTGTGAGTTTTTTCACAGTAGGATTCCACCCAAAATATCTTACATGATATAAAAATTAAATCATAAATAAATTGTACATTTTATAAATAATGGAATATCTAGGAAATTTTTTAAAGAAATCAAATTTCAAGAAAACAACTTTAAATGAAATAAACTTCAATAAAACCATGGTTGTTATTAAAATTACTAACCAAATCATATCATATTCTAATGGTTAGTGTGGTATATCTAGAGAGAACTAATCACAAGAGGGGACATATAGGTACTATCTAAAAATGGGACACTAGAACCTCACATCACGGTGAAAAGTGTCTTAGAAACCACGACCATCAGCCTTCTCATGCAAGATCCAATAGGAGGGGTCACCCCAATGTCCTAGTGGTCTCAAATCATCATACATGTTTAGTTAGAGTTGTTATATTCAATCTCGATAAGTGAAAATGGGTTGTAGCCACTTCCGTATCATAAGAATACTAGTCCTAGTCTTCTCACCTAGTTACTCAAGCTTCCCTTTTTGTTCTCAATCAAGATTAACATTCCACAAGATACACCTCATTCACATACACAATCAAAATAGGGAACTACACATAATAAATGACTCCATTCGCACACCAAAATACTCTTTTAAAATCAAAATCACACAAAAAACATTCCAAAGTATTATTCACATCTCATACACAATTTAATAAATCATTTAGACAATTTATAAAATGATTAAAATTTGAGTCAATAAGGGTATACACATAAATCAAACCCAATTTATCATAAAAAATACAATTTAACTCGAAGAGAATATAAAAACCTTTTATAAAACAGTTTCACACCACACATGAAAATCATAGGACATGAAAAAATGCACAAGAAATCATTATAAACTCATCAAATAATGGTTATGAATGGAATCAACTACCTTGGGTGTTGAAAGTTATGGAAATCGGTGCGGAACTCCAACCAAACCTCAACTGCACCACAATCAAGCAAGGAGGAACCCTAATCCAAGAGATCAAACCAAAATACTAATGATTAAACACTAAAAATGATACCCTACCCATTGGAGAAAGGTATGCCTAAGAAAAAGGGGAGAAAACCCTATAATAGAGGGAGATTAGGAGGAAGAAGACACTTGATGAGTTGAGGAGAAACTACCCAAAATACATTATAAAATTGAAGCCCCAAGGGAGGTGGAGTGAGGGGGATCCGTTCCTAGGGTGAAGAATCTCAAAGGTGGGTGAGAAAATGATAGTTTTGGGGTTTAAAATCGGATGGAGAGAGAAAAGATCCAAATTTTTAATAACCTAGATAGGCTGCACAGTTAGTCTGCATGGTTTTTCAAATTTTTCGAAAACCATGAAGTTTCCCCTGTCTGCCTAGAACACACCACACATTTTGAAATACCATGTGGTGAGCATGAAGTGTCCCAATGCCCAAAGTCCATAGGCTACATGGTTACTAGGGCTGGGCTGTACGGTTTGGAAAACTGTGTTCCAACCATGCACCAACCATGCGCCTCAAGGTGTTTATCCAAAAACTTTCATTTTCCATAAAAATTAAAAATGGAACCTAGGGGGAAAAGATAGAACAAAATAAAATAGATAAATAACTGAAAATGAGATCACGAGTGTGACATCCCTCAGGTCATCTCATACCTCTGTCATCACTGGGTCCTACCTTTGTCATCGGCTTGTCCAACCAACTCCATTACCTGGTCCGATCACCACTGTCACTTGGTCATGTCAACAGACTGCTGAAATAGGTTCTCACGTTAACCCCCTCCATGTCTAGTTGACTCTATCGACTTGAATTCTACTTCTCAGACCCATGACCACCACCCATACCAATCCACCGAAGCCCACCACCGCATGTGAACCCACCCATCCAAACATGACCTCAATGATGTTGTTTCCTGGGGCGCCATTGTGCTCTCTTTCGGGAACCACATTCCGAAAAACCCTTCCCCAATTGGTCCATTTTCAGGTTTTTTGGTTAGGTCTTATCTTACCTAACTTACCCTGAAATAGGCCTGGGTGGGTCTTCTTGACATGGAACTCCCCGACCCGCGACAACCTAGGGAGGGTTATCCCCAACTTGGAATAGGTCTTTATGGGTTCATCTTGACCCTCAGAAGAATTGTGATGGTTTATTGGTGTAAGATTATATCTTTTTCTAAGTATGAATATATTTAAATTTTTGATCAAAATGGTTTGTTTTGAATTTAATTCATGAATTAAATTAATTTACAACGTGTAAATATATTTCACCACATGTAATTATATTTATATCCCCTATACCTGTCTTTCAGCACGTGTCGATATTTTATGAACTAAGATTTCACCATGTGTAAAAAGATTTCACCACATGTAATTATATTTCACCATTTATAAGATTTTACCACATGTAAGATTTCACTACGTGTAATTATATTTCACCACATGTAATATGTCATTAATATTTTGAAGGGGTTTAATCGGATTTCAAAAGAAAATTGAAACAAATGTTATATGATGTGAAATGGGAATTCACATTATGTAATTCTGACATGAAACAAATGAAAAAAATATCTCCAAATCCATGAAAACCTTCATATATATTTTTCCTTACCGTATATGCTCTATGCACCCCCATATTTAATCGAAGACATCCCACCCACATCTTTCTTGGACTGAAACACCTCCATACATTTCAATCTTCAACCGAAGACACTCTCTGAACCTCCCTCCTTATTGAGGGCATTTTTATGCTAATTTCAGGGAGTCCAATGCGATCCCTGAGTGATCTCATATCAGATCTTGGATATCCAGAACAATATTTTTAAGGTATGCCTTATAATTATTAATCTTCTTCAAGATTCATTTCTAATAGATTATCTGGGTCTTCTTGAGAGAAATCTAGAAAAAAAATTCTATCATTGACATATGAATTTTTCCCCACCTTTTATGCTTTTAAAGAGTCAGATCTAAATCATGTTCTTCGTCGTGTTCTTGATCGATCCGCTTCAATTTGGGGATATCTGTTGGAAAACGTTCATCACCGTTCTTGAGGCTGGTGGTCTAAAATTCAAATATCATAATCATGAATATAATTATGAGTATATAATTGTATAAATTCTATTAGATGTTTATAAATATCATTCTTGATTAAATTAATGAATTTGGAAAATTAATTAATTAATAGAAATACGAAATTGGGATATTGGTATTTTAGATCAGGAATAATTAATTGGTAAATTAATTTTGATATTATGAAATTGTGATTTAGATAATTAATTGTTGAACTAATTATGGAGATATAGATATTTTTGAAATTGTGTAATTAATGGATCGAATTATTATTATTATTTTAATGTTTTTGAAAGCGGATGATTAATTGTAGAATTAATTATCAAATATTGTTATGATTATTAAATTGATGAAGATAGAATATTTAATTTATAAATTATTTGGGTATATTGAATTTGTTAAGATAAAAAAATTATTTGGAGAATTAATTGAGGTTATTGATTTTATTAATTTGGAATAAGTAATTGATGAATTAATTATGTGGGTTTTTGTGATTGTGGGTTTGAATTAATTAGTTGAAAAATTAATTAATGTGATTAACAAGATTATTTAAATTTTGAATAAAAAAAGGGATTAACTAATTTTTGAATTATTTAATGGAATGTGACATGGAAAACTAATTAGTGAATTAGTTGACGAGACTGAATACTATTAAATAATTATGAATTTATTAATGGAATGAAAAATGGGGAATTAATTAGTGAATTAATTGAAGGGATTGAATGTGATTAATTAACTATGAATTAATTAATAGGATGGATGTGGACAATTAATTGGAGAGTTTTAAGGTGTTAATTAATTATAAAATTAATTAATGAAAAATGTGTTTGATTAGTTAATTGATGTGTTAATTAATTGGGGTTGTTGTTTTTATACAATTTAATGAGTTATATTAATTAATTGGTGAATTAATTATTAGGTATTTTATGATTATTAAATTGAGAGAATTAGATTAATTAATTGGTGAATTAATTAATGTGGATCATTTGGATACTTAGTTGTTAATTTTATAAGATTAATTATAGATTTAATCATGTGATATTGAGTTGTGAGATGATTAATTGTAGAATTAAATACATGAAATTGAGTTGTAAATTTAAGATAATAAATTGTAGAATTAATTATGTGATATTGAATTATTAATTTGAGATAATTAATTTTGTGATATTGAGATAGATGATTCGAGATATTTAATTGTAGAGTTAATTATGAGTTATTGAGACCGTGAGTGAGATAATTAACTATGGGATTAATTATGGGATTTTGAGTTTGTGGATATTGATTAATTAATTGATGAATTAATTAATAGGATTGACACGATTAATTCACATGGAAATTAATTAAGGCTATTTATGGGATAAACTAATTGTTTAATTAATGATGAAATTGGTGTGTTTAGTTAATTGTTGAATTGGATAATAGTATTAAATTAATTGATTAATTATTGAGTTAATTAATGTATTTTATGTGATTAATTAATTGTTGCCTTAATTTATACTATTCATGTGATTAATTAATTTTTAATTAACTAGAGGAGTTGATGTGATTAGTTAATTGTGGAATTAACTAGAGTAATTAATGTGACTTGTTAATTGATGAATTAACTAAATAAATTATGTGATTAATTAATAATTGGGTTAATTAAAGAGATTGATGTTTCTAATTAATTGGGGAATTAATTAAGGGTTTTCATGTGAAGAATAATTGTTTAATTAATAATGAGGATGAGTTGATTAGTTAATTTATAGATTAATTAATGTGATATTGGGGTAAGATGATTAATGTTGATTAATCCTGCTTGATGTGATGATGTGATATATTTGATTAATGCTGATTAACCCTAATAAATGAGATACATGTGATACGTGTGAAATGATGAATGGTAACATTCTCATTCAGCCAACTATTATGAATGGTATCACGCACTTTCAATTATTTATTATTAAATGGTGAATTGTAACATTTTCATTCAACATGAATTAAAGGATGATAAAATAGTCATCAAAATTGTGTGATAAAATGAATGGTAACATGGTCATTTATTTCTGAAATTGTGTGATTAAATTAATAGTGACATGGTCATTCATTTTTGAAATAAGGATGTTAACATATTCATCCAAATTGTGTGACTAAATGAATAGTAACATGGTCATTCATTTGTGAAATAAGGATGGTAACATGGTCATCCAAATTGTGTGATTAAATGAATGGTAACATAGTTATTCATTTTTCAAATAATGATGGTAACATGGTAACTCAAATTGTGTGATTTATTGAACGTTAACAAGGTCATTCATTGTGAAATAATAATGTTAATAATGGTACTCTGAGATATGGCCAAACATGAGAATACTTCGAACTCTGACATGAGTCGAGTTAGGTACTGAGATAAGATATCACCTTTGAACACTTTGAGCTCTGGCATGAGTCAAAGCAGGTATTCAGATATGATGTTACCAAGGGAACAATTCAGGCTCTGGTAGGATCCAAACCTAATATTGAAGTATGAGTATCCTTGAGAACAGATGAGTTAATGTATTAAATAAACAATAAATTTCAATGTGAAAACTATTAATTTATGCATTCAAATTATTTCATTATAAAACTGCATACACTGTCTGACTGGATTTATTTTAGATGTTATTGGTGGTGGCTTACTAAGTTGTACTCACACCCTACTCGGGCTACCTGATTGGTACCCAAATAGAATTTGTGTTTTTTGTACATGTTAAGGGAAAATTTCTTATGTTAGATGGATGAGTTGGGGATAGAGTATGGATGAGGGATATAGATGTGGTTTAGGATCTTCTTGGAAGTAATTAGTTTCTTTACTTTCACATTTTTTTAAAACCTTTGACACTTACATTGTCATAGCATGTTTCCCATTTCAGTTAAATATTGTATTTTTTGTTTTGGTTATATTATAACATTGGTATTTCTCATGCTTATATATATTTCCACATTTGTTTATTTATTTTATGCTAGTGTTTTACTCTGATAAATGAATGAATTGTTTCCCCATGTCTGACTTAAAATACCCTCGCTATAGGTTAGTAGCCTATGGTATATGTGGAGGCATGCTTGAGGTGATGTGACCGATTGGCTTGGGGCACCGTCGTGTGGCACCCGGGTCGAAATGTTATAAAGTGTTATAAGAGGCTCCAATTTTCTTTCTTCTTCTTTGTTCATACTATTTGGGAAAGGTATCTAGAAGAATATGAAGAGTTGGGCCTTGGTTATGAGCTCATGTGAAAGAGTATCTACCCCATGTATGGGGGATAACCCAAGGACCCATGGTGGGATTACTGTTATTACTATTTTCTATTACTGTTGAATGTTATTTTACATTGGGTGACACACTTGTTATGTGATGTGGTTATTGTTTCTAAGAATTATTGAGATTAACTAATGGCCCCGAGTTGCATGATATTTGAGCCTGAATGCACCATTAATGGCACTCAATATTATTATTTTTGATATACATCATTGTAGGAACACAAGGAAAAATGGGTTTTGGGTAAGTTGTTGAACATGAACTGTTTCTCTTTGCCTGTGAAATTGAAATGAAAATGGTTGCTAGAATGAAATTGGAAAAGATTATAAAATTTTTTATTATGAGAATAAATGGGGTTCTAAATAAGAAACTTGAATAAGGAGAATGTGTTTACCCTTATTGACCAGGACCTAGGTGTATGATGGTTAAGGGTAGTGATAGTGCCTCGATTTTTACTATGTGGTGGGCAAAGGGGGAAAGACTTGATATAGTTTTGTTTAAAACCCTATTGATAATTGAGTTAAAGTTTTGAAATAAGAATACTTTATTTTGATTAATTGTACCTTAATGTGGGTAATTTGGGTAGAGATAATTCCCATGTTTTAGATATCAATTGTGGGTTTTGTGAGATGCCATCTAGTTTTGGATCAGTATGGAAAGATGTTCATGGGCACAGATTCCCAATACTTTTTAAAGGATAATATGTTTTCATAGCGGGAGGAAACATCAATAATGAATGATTGTTGGTGGTATTCTTCAATGAATTATTATTTTACTCTTAATTATTGATGATTATGTCCCAAACCTAGATATTGTCCTGGGTACACTGAAAAATATCTAGATTTACACCTTGCTTCTTAAATGTTATTCAGTTAGATATGGGCCCCATTAGAAGTTGTTTTTATAAAGTGGTATATATGTAGAGATGGATGGTGCAAGGTATTCCATAGAAAGTTTACGTATAAGGTTTTGAGGAGGAAATGAGGTCGATAAATACTTTAGGCCATGTTCCACGGAGGTTGAGTTTCTTGACAAGCAATGCTAATAGTGCTCCTAAGGTGGGAAAATTTTTTCAGAAGAATGTGAATAGAGTAATACAATTGGATTGAAGTAGTGGAATCCGAATTCCAATGGGAAACCTATATGGTGCATGTTTAAATTCCTTGGGGAAAGGCCGAGTGTGCCTTGGAGGTAGTGAATGTGCATCCTTTTTAGTCAGTTTTTTAGGGAAAGTATATTTAACAACGTTGGATGGTTTCTTGTGGTTCTTAGGAATAGTGAGTTGGAAAAATAGA
The DNA here is from genome assembly GCA_963277665.1 of Viscum album. Taxonomy (NCBI): domain Eukaryota; kingdom Viridiplantae; phylum Streptophyta; class Magnoliopsida; order Santalales; family Viscaceae; genus Viscum; species Viscum album. Next base: position 657,585,914 of record OY728163.1, read on the forward strand.
TCAGGTATGTTGTGGAAGTTGATCTTGAGACTAATGTGTCCTTTGATGAGGATCTGACAGATGTGTTAGGTTACTGTGGGAAGGTGTTGTGGGAAAAAACTATGCTGATAGTTTATATGATATGGAAACATGGGAATGTGCCTGAGGAAACTTGGGAGAGAGAAGATAATATTATGGATCAGTAGAGTGATATTTTTGACTTGAAATCTTAGAGAATCTTGGGAGTATAGATCGAGGATGAGCTATTATAAGGTGGAGAAATTGTAAGATCCCATATTTTTTAGGTACGAATATTTTTGAACTTTAGATCAAGATGGGTTGTTTTGAATTTAATTTAAATTTTAAATTAATTAAAAACCATTAAAATTTACAACCCTTGTAATTTTATTTTAACACATGTCGACATGTCATGTAATAATATTTCACCACGTGTAATAATATTTCACCACGTGTAATTATATTTCAGCACGTGTAAGACTTCACCACATGAAATTGGATTTCACCACATGTAAGATTTTACCCCGTGAAATTTGATTTCAGCATGTGTAGTTGGATTTACCCACATGTAATCTAAAATTAATGTTGTTTAAAGGGTTTTATGGGATTTAAATTGAAAAGCGCAACAAATGTTACATGAAATTAAATGATAATTCACATAGTGTAGTTTTGACACAAAAAAATGAAAAATGAATCTCTAGCTCCATATATCCATCTTCACATATCATTCTTTACTGAAGACGCTCCACAAAAACCCCAAATTTAAACAAATATGTACCGCACACCATTTTAATTGATCGAAACACCTCAACGCATTGTAATATTCGACCAAAGACCCTTAACTCAGAAACCTCCTTCTTGTGGGTCTTCGGCCGTTAATTTCATGGAGCCCACTTCGATTAGGAAGTGATCTGACATTGGATATTGGATATCCAAACATATATTTTCAAGGTATTCCTTTTGGTTATAAATCTGCTTCTAGATCCATTGCTAACAGATTATATAGTTCTTTTTGAGAAGAATCCAGTATCTTATTCCAATCACAGATGTAGGGAATTTTGTCCCCACTATCTCTGATTTTGAGGAGTTGGATCTAAATCATGTTCTGCATCCCATTCATGATGGACCCCCTTCAAATTGAATATATCTGTTGGCATGAGTTCATCCTGGTTCTTGAGGTAGGTGGTCTAAAATTCAAATCCCATAGTATTGATCTTAATTTTATGTATAAAATTGTATAATTTCTATTAGATGTATAGAAAATACATTCTAAAATAAATAAATAAACTTGGTGTGTTACTTAATCTAGGAAAATGTGAAATTGAGATATTGGGATTTTAGAAAATGAATAATTAATTAATAAATTAATTATAAAATTATGATATTTTTATTTGGATAGTTAATTGTTTAATTAATTATAATGAGATAGAAATTATTGAAATTGAATAATTTATGGATAGAATAATTATTGTTATATTGAAGTTTTCAAAAGGTGATAAATAATTGTCGAATAAATTTCCAGAGATTGTTATGATTATTAAATTGATGGAGACAAAATAATTAATTTATGAATTAATTGGGGATATTGAATTAATTAAGATATAATAATTAATTGAAGAAATAATTGGGGTTATTGATTTGATTATATTAGAATAATTAATTGATGAATTCATTATGTGGGTTTGAATTAATTAATTGAAGAATTAATTAATGTGAGTAAAGATATTTTTTTCCCAGTCAGAAGAAAAGCTTCTGGCCATTTATTAAAAAGGAGGAAAAGAGTACATAGGAGTGGCAGACGGGATCAAACAAACAGAAATTCCCACAACCACTAAAAACAGGTCTAGAGATCATAATACGATAAATCATTTCCATAATCAGAGTCACCAGCTGTCTCCCACTCTGATTGAGACTTATCCCGATTTAATATTTGAAAAATATTTGTATCCACCTTCCTTGACACCTTAGACGACGATCTGGTAGAAACGTTTCTAGGGACATTAGAATAATCCTTGCGTGGTCTCCGCTTTACGGGAACAGAGGTGAAACACTCACCAGAAGCACCCTTTGTATTGCCACTTAAAACAGCATCCTTATAAGAGGTGTGACCGCCACTGTCCGAGACCCTAATCAGGGTACCCACATTCCGTTGTTCACCCTCAGAAACGTTCCCCCATTTGTCAGGGAATTCAGAAACATGGAAAAGCTTCTGGATTTCCTACTGACAATCAAAATGTTGTTGCGCATCATTCTGCTTGGAGACATCAACCTGGAGGGTATCAGGGTCCACAACTAGAGTAACCACTTTGACTAAAGAAGATGGAGTCTTAGAGGGGCCACGATGGGCCTTCATCGGAGAAGCATAAATTGCCAACCCTTTACCAGTATCGTTGGGAATGAGATCGCTAAGTGAATCACCATCATGTGTAGTAGATTTTGGAAACATCGAATCCTTCCCCTTTGACTTCCTACGACAGAGAGCTACTGAGTGTCCTCTCACCCCACATTCCCCACAAGAAACATTCTTATGACATAACTCCAGTGAGTGTCCAACGTCCATGCATTCATTACAGAAAAGTGGTTTTTTTCATACTCAACATCAATGTGAATGTTGTCAGAAAGAGTGGAAAGGGTTACCTTGTCAATCAGAGTGGTACTGAGATCAACCTCCACCAGCATCCTAGCATAATGACCAAACTGAACATCCTCGGTCTCTTTATCAAGCCGAATCGGAGTCCCAATTTCCATGCCAATATCATGCAGAATTGTTGGGTGCCAGAGGACCCAATTGAGTCCATGAAGACGAATCCATAACTGAGAAAAAGAATTTCTTGCACATGAGACATTAAAATCCAACGACCACTCATGTAAATGAAGCCATCCAGGTTTGAGAAACAAGGTTCCCATGCTCCATGCTCGAAGCATCAGATCATCAGACGGAAAAAGGCAGTGGAAAAATCCTCGACCAAGCGAAACATATTTCCAATTTGAAAAACCCCACAAAAGCGAGGTTCTACGGATCAACTCATCTGACTTCCATGGTTGCACACCTTTAGGAAGGACAATTCGTGTGATCAATGATTTTTTACCAATTGACATTCTCTCATCAAGAGCTGCAGAATTTGCTTCAACATGAGTTGATGAACCGTTGTGAAGAATTTTACTAGGACCTGAGTCCTTCAACCGCACAAATGAACATGCTCCATACAAATTTAACCCTGCATTTGATTTTTTCATCGCATCATAAGAGGAAATAAATCCAAGAAAAACATCACCATGGGACGGAACCGAATCATGAAGAAACTCTTCCTGGGGAAGAGCCGGAAAAGCCTCAACAGCGGCTACAGCCGCATCAACCCCCTCTCGACATGATGAAGACCGCAAATCACCTCGGCTCGCATCAGTCTTTGAGATCGGATGAGATGGCTGGGAAGCTGCCGCAGATCCAGCGCGAGGCTTCAAAGCCATATGAACACCGACCGAAGAGATCGATTTCACAACAACAGTAGGGTTGCACGCCTCATCCAATGGCCGAGGATTGCAAGAAGACATCAAGGATGGAGCCGTCGACGCCACTCCGCCGGGATGAGAAAGCCGATTGAAAATGAGAAAGAATGGAATCGCCATGGCCGAACCAAAACCCTAAAAGCCATTGAAGCAAGAGGGAGCACCGACTCCTGTAGCCCGTAGCGCCATCCATGTGAGTAAAGAGATTATTTAATTGTTGAATTAAATAAATGGATTAATTAATTTTGAATTAATTAATGGAATTTGACATAGAAAACTAATTGGAGAATTAGTTAAATGGACTAAAGAAGATTAATAAACTATTAATTACTTAATGGAATGAGAAAAAGGAATATTAATTGGTGAATTAATTGATGGAATTTAATGGGATTAATTAATTATGAATTAATTAATTGTATTGACCTGGACAATTAATTGGAAGATTTTTATGTATTAATTAATTGTAAAATTAATTAATGAAAAATGTGTTATACTAATTAATTGGTGAATTAATTAATTGGGGTTGTTGTATTAATACAATTGAATCAGTTAGATTAATTAATTAGGGAATTATTTATTGGGGATTTTTATGATGGTGCAATCGAGTGAATTAAATTAATTAATTAGTGAATTAATTAAGGTGGGTCATTGGGGTAATTAGTTATTGATTTAAGACGATTAATTATAGAATTATTCATGTGATATTGAGTTATTAATTTGAGATGATTAATTGTAGAAATAATCATGTGATATTGAGTTGTAAATTTAATATTATAAATTGTAGAATTAATTATGGGATATTGAATTATTGATTTGAGATAATTAATTGTAGAATTAATTATGTGATATCGAGAAAGATGATTTGAGATAATTAATTATATAATTAATTATGATTCATTCAGATCATGAGTGAGATAATTAACTGAGGGATTAATTATGGGATTTTGAGTTTGTGGATATTAATTAATTAATAGGATTGACATGATTAATTAATTGGGAAATTAATTAAGGGGATTTATGTGATATACTAATTATTTAATTGATAGTGTAATTGATGTGTTTAGTTAATTGATGAATTGTCTAATAGGATTGAATTAATTGATTAATTTTTAAATTGATTAATGTATTTGATGTTATTAATTAATTGATGAATTAATTAATACTATTGTTTTTATTAGTTAATTGTTTAATTAACTAGTGGAGTTCATGTGATTAGTTAATTGTTTAATTAACTAGATTAATTAATGTGATTAGTTAATTTATTAATGAACTAATGAAATTAAGTGATTAATTAATAGATAGGTTAATTAAAGAGATTGATGTTCTTAATTAATCAGGGAGTTAATTAAAGGTCTTCATGTGAATACTAATTGTTGAATTAGAAATGAGGATGAGCTAATGAATTAATAGATAAATTAATAATTGTGATATTGAGGTATGAGGTTTAGTGTTGATTAATCATTCTTGATGCTTGATGTGCTATATGTGACAATGTGTTTAATGTTGATTAACCATGATAAATAAGATACATTTGATATGTGTGAAATGGTGAATGTTAACATGCTCATTTGAATAACTATTACAAATGGTAACATGCTAATTCAATTATGTATTATTAAATGGTAAATGGAAACATGGTCATTCAGTATGAATTAATTTATGGAAACACAGTCATCCAAATTGTGTGTTTAAATAAATGGTAAGATGGCCTTTCATTTTTTAAATAAAGATAGTAACATGGTCATCCAAATTGTGTGATTAAATGAATAGTAACATGCTCATTCATTTTTAAAATAAGGATGGTAACATGGTCATGCAAATTTTATTACTAAATGAATGGTAACATGGTCATCCAAATTGTGTGATTAAATGAATGGTAACATGGAAATTCATTGTGAAATAATAATGGAAACAATGGTACTTTGAGGTATGGACTCATAAGAGAATACTTCGAACTCGGACATGAGTCTAATTAGGTACTGAAATATGATATCTCCTTTGAACACATTGAGCTTAGGCCTGAGTCAAAGAAGGTATTAAGATATGATTTATATAGGGAACAATTTGGGCTCTCGCATGATCCAAATCTAGTGTTGGGGTATGGGTATCTTCAGTAACCCTTGAGTTAATGTAGTTAAATAAAGAATAAATGATAATGTGATAACTATTTATATATGAATTGTAATTATTTATTTTTAAAACTGTATACACTATCTGAATGGATTTGTTTTAGATGCTGTTTGTGGTGGCCTACTAATTTGTACTCACACTCTACTCGGGCTTCCTGAATGGTACCTGAATAGACTTTGTGTTTTCTGGACAGGTTAATGAAGATTGGATGAGGGGACCAGACGTGGTTCGAGAACCACCTGGGATTTGTTAGTGTCTTTACATTGATTTTATTTTTTAGACACTTTGACACTTACATTATCATATAATTTTTCACCTTTCAGTTAAATATTGTAACGTTTTATACTTATCTTGTAAAAATGGTATTGTTCATGCTTATATATGCTTCCACATTTATTTATTTATTTTCCTATAGTGTTTTACTCTGATAAATGAGGGTATATTATCCCCATGACTAACTTACCCAACCATCACTACTATTAAAAAACCTCTATTGTATGGAGAGGCGTGCCTAAGGTCGTGTGACTGACCGGTTAGGGGCACTGTCGCATGGAACCTCAACAAGGATGTTACAAATTGATATCAAAGGATCTAGTTTTATTTATTCTTATTTTTTCTTAGTATTTGGGAAAGGTTTATAGGAGACTAGGAAGAGTAGAGGCTTGGGTAAGATCTCATGCATGGTAGTAGTTACCCCATGTACAAGGGAGAACCCAAGTACCCATGGTGGGATAGTTGTTATTGTTGTTTTCTATTATAGTTTAATGTTATTTCACCTTGGGTGATACAACTGTTGTGTGATGTGATTATTGTTTTTGAGATTTATTGAGATTGAATCATGGCCTTGAGTGGCATTAGAGTTGAGTTTTCATTCAATATTCTCTACACTCAAGATTTTTTTGATATATATCATTTTAGGTATGCATAGAAAAATAGGGTTTGGTTAAGTTGTTGAACTTGAACTCTTTTTACTTGCTTGTGAAATTGAAATTAAAATGGTTCCTGGAATGAAATTGGGAAATATTGTAAAATGATGTAAGATGATAATAAATGGGTGTCTAAATGAGAATCTTGAATAATAAGAATCGGTTTACCCTTATTAAGGAGGACCTAGGTGCAGGATGGTTAAGGGTAGTGATAGTGCCTCAGTTTTGACCATGTGGAATGAAAAATGGGGAAAGTCTTGATATGATTTTCTATAAATTCCTCTTGATAATTGATTTAACATTGTGAAATAATAATCCTTTGTTTTTTTAATTGAACCTTAATGTGGGTAGTTTGGGTAGTGAGAATTCCTAAGTTCGAGAACTCATTTGTGCGTTTTGTGAAAGACCGTCTAGTTTTAGATAAGTGTGGTAAGATGTTGGCAGGCAGGGAATCCCAAGACTTTTGACAGGTTATGTTTTTTCCATAGTGGGAGGAAACATCATTAATTAATTATTGGTGGTGGAATTCTTTGACAAATTCTTAGTTTACTTTTAATTTGTGATGATCACGTCCCCTACCTTGACACTATCACATATACAATGAGAAAGCTATGGTTTTACAACTAGATACCTAAATGTGCTTTGGTTCGATATGGGTCCCCATGGATGTAGTTCTTATAAATACGTATATGTTGGGTTGGATTGTGCAAGGTACGCCATCAAAAATTTATTTATAAGGTTATTTAGAGGAACTGGAAGTTGATAAATACTGTGGGTCGTGGTTTATGGTGGGTAAGTTATTCGACCAGTGTTGTTAATAATGCTCGTAAGGTGGGGAGATATTCATCAGTAGAAGATACAGGGAGTAAGACCATGGTTTGAATTTTTGGCATTAGAATTCAAAGGAGGAACCTATAAGGTGCATGTTTAAATTCCTAGGGGAAAGAATGAGTGAACCTTGGAGGTAGTGAATGTGCATAAATTTAGGCATTTATTTATGGTAATGATAAGTGACAATGTTGGATGGTTTCTTGTGGTTCTTGGGAATATTGAGTTGGTAAAACAAACTGGTTATGTTGTGTAAGTTGATCTTTAGACTGATGCATCCAATAAAGAGAATTCGACACATGTGTTGGGTTACTGTGGGAGTTTTTGCAGAAAAACACCATGTCGATAGTTTTTATTAAGTATAAACCAGTGAATATGCAGGAGGAAAATTGGGAGAGAGAAGTTAATATTATGGATTATTGGACTGATCTTTTTGAATTGTAATCTTAGAGAAGATTTAAAGTACAGATTGAGGACAAGCTGTTATAAGGTGGGGATATTGTAAGATATCATCTTTTTTTAGGTATGTATCTTTTTAATTTTTTAATCAAGATAGGTTGTCTTGAATTTAATTCATGTCTTAAATTAATTCAAAACCATGAAAATTTACACCCCCTACAACTATCCTTTACCACATGACGACATGTCATGAAATAAGACTTCACCCCATTTAATAAGATTTCACAACATGTAATTGAGATTTCACCATGTGAAATAGGAATTCACCAGGTGTAAGATTTCACCATATAAAATTATATTTCACCACATGTATGATTTGACCATGTGTAATTGGATTTCACCACATGTAATCTGCAATTAATGTTTTTAATGGGTTTTATGGGATTTCAATAGAAAAATGTAACAAGTATTACACAATGTGAAATGAGAATTCACATCATGTAATTTTGACGTGCAGAAAATGAAAAAACCATCTCCAGATCTGCATAACCCTCTGAACATATTTTTCTTTACTATAGACACTCTGCAAACCCCCCATCTTGGACCAAAGATGTCCCACACACATCTGCCTTGGAAAGAAACACCTCCACACATTGAAATCTTCAACTAAAGACCCGTTGCGCTCCTCCCTCCCTGTTCTGAGTCTAATTCCATTAATTACCGAGAGTCTTATCTGATCTTGAAGTGATCTCACATCAGATCAGGGATTTGTAGACCTAGATTTTGAAGTTATACCTCCTAGTTATTAATCTTCTTCTAGATCTTTTTTAATATATTATCTAGATATTGTTGAGAGGAATTCAGTAGACGATTACTAACATAGATGTAGAGATTTTTTCACGTCTTCCTCCACTTTCTAGGAGTTGAATATAAATCATGTTCTTCATAGCATTCTTGATGGATTCGTTTCAAATTGGGGATATCTATTGGAAAGTGTTATTTTAATGTTATTGTGGTAGGTTGTTTAAAATTCAAATCCCTTAGTCTTGATTTAAATTATGTATATGTAATTATAGAATTTATATTATATGTTTAGAAATTGAACTCTTGATTAAATTAATTAATTTGGTGAATGAAATAATTGAGGGAAATGTGGATTTTGGATATCAAGATTTTAGATCAAGAATAACTAATTAGTAAATTAATTATGAGATTATGAAATTTCGATTTAGATAGTTTATTAAAGAATTAATCATGGAGAGATAGATATCAATGAAATTGAAAAATTAATGGATGAAATAATTATTTTTATATTGAAGTTGTCAAAAGGGGATAATTAATTGTAGAATTAATTATCAGAGATTATTATGATTATTAAATTGATGTATATAGAACAATTAATTTTTGAATTAATTGGGGGATATTGAATCAATTGAGATATAACAATTACTTGATGAATTAATTGGGGTTATTTATTTGATTAAGTTTGAATAATTAAACGATGAATTAATTATGTGGGTTTGTGTGATTTTGGATTTGAATTAATTAATTGATGAATTAATTAATGTGAGTAATGGGATTATTTAATGGTTTATTTAAATAATGGGATTAAATAATTTTTAATTAATTAAGGGAATGTGACATGGACAACTAATTGGGAAATTAGTTTAAGGGAAAGAATATGATTAATTAATTATGTATTAATTAATGGAATGCAACATGGGTAATTAATAAGAGAATTTATTGAAAGGATTTAATGATATTAATTAATTGTTGATTAATTAATGGGATTGACATGGAAAATTAATTGGAGAATTAATTTGAGGGTTTTCACATGTTAATTAATAATAAAATTAATTAATGAATTTTTTTTAGATTAATTAATTATTAAATTAATTATTGGGGGCTATTTTGTTAATACAATTGAATGAGTTAGATTAATTAATTATTGAATTAATTAATGGGGATAATTGTGATGATGAAATTGAGTGAATTAGCTTGAATGGCCCGAAGGCCTTCATTTTTATTGATTTTTGATAACCCCCCTTTCAAGGGATATAGGGGAACCCTTACAAGGCCCATAGGCTCAGAGATTACATGGCCTATAGGCTTAAGAGATTACATGACCCGAAGGTCTTAGGAAATTCAACAAGACTATCTACAAGGAACTACCCCTCCCCAGCATCTTCATCCTGATAGTAGCTTCCACCTTTTATGTGATGATGTGCTATATGTGATAATTTGGTTAATGTTGATTAACTATGATAAATGAGACACATGTGATATGTGTGAAGTGTTGAAGGCTAACATGATAATTTATCCAACTATTATCAATGGTAACATGCTCATTCATTTATGTATTATTAAATGGTGAATTGTAACATAGTCATTCAACATGAATTAAAGGATGGTAACATGGTCATCCAAATTGGTTGTTTAAATGAATAGTAATATGGTCATTCATTTGTGAAATAAGGATGGTAACATAGTTATCCAAATTCTGTTTTTAAATTAATGGTAACATGGTTATTCATTTTTGAAAATTGGTTATTTAAATGAATAGTAACATGGTCGTTAATTTGTGAAATAAGGATGGTAACATAGTTATCCAAATTGTTTTTTTAAATTAATGGTAACATGGTTATTCATTTGTGAAATAAGGAATGTAACATGGTCATCCACACTGTGTGATTAAATGAAGTGTAACATGGTCATTAATTTGTGAAATAAGGATGGAAACTTGGTCATCCAAATTTTGTGACTAAATGAATGGTAATATGGTCATTAATTTGTGAAATAAGGATGGTAATACGGTTATCCGAATTGTATGATTTAATGAATTATAACATGGTCATTCATTGTGAAATAATAATGGTAATAATAATACTTCGAGATATAGCCTCACATGATAATACTTCAAACTAAAGAATGAGTCGAATTAGGTACTAAGATATGATATCACATTTAAACACTTTAAGCTCTAGAATGAGTTGAAGAACATATTAAGATATGATATTACCTAGGGAACACTTTGGGCTCTAGAAAGAGTCGATGCTAGTATTAAGGTATTGGCATCCTCGGGAACCCTGGAGTTTATATAGTTAAATAAATAATAAATAATAATGTGATAAATATTTATTTATGCATTGTAATTATTTATTTATACAACTACATACACTATCTAACCATATTTGTTTTAGACGCCATTGGTGGTGGCCTATTGGGTTATTCCGATAGCCAACTCAGGCTTCCTAATCGTTACTCAAATTGACTTTGTGTTTTCTAGATAGGTTAATGGAAAATTCCCTATGTTAGATGGATGAGTTGGGGATGAGGCTTGGATGAGGGAATGAGATGTGGTTTAGGTTCCGCATGGGAGTTGTTAGTGTATTTACTTTCAGTTTATTTTTTAGACACTTTGATTCTTACACTAGCAAAACATGTTTCCCCTTTTAGTTAAATATTTTATTTTTTGTTTTGGTAATCTTGTAACATAAATCTTTTTCATAGTTATATATGCTTCTTCATTTGTTTATTTATTTTCCACTGGTGTTTTACTCTGATAAAATAAGGTATACTCTCTCCATGACTGACTTACCAGACCCTCGCAGCTAGTGGACATCCTTTGGTGTAATGGGAGGAGCGCCCGAGGTCATGTGACTGACTGGATCCGGGAAGAGTCACGTGTCACCCGAGCTGGGACGTTTCACATGTCTTGAGATTTTTTTAATAAAATAAAAAATTAGTTTGATGATTCTTTGTATAAAAATAATATTATTATTTGGAAAAAATTAATTAAATTTTGTTAAGAAATTATTTTAATTGAATAATTTAATAGTGGAATAAAAAATAAGATAATCATTGGACCAAAAAAAAATTATTTAAATTTTATAATTAATTAATTTTATTAATTTCTCTCAAAAAGTAATATATTTCGATTAAATTTTTATCATACTTTTATTTTAATCATTCAATGGTCTTGAGTTGTGGCCAAATATTTGTTGTTTTTGGTTAATTTTTAATTATTATAACTGTGTTTTATGGATATAATAATAATTTTTTATTGATGGTATGAACATCTCCATTTTTTATTCAATATGTATAGGGGCCTATGCGCCCATTCTTATCTTCATATATATTTCACTATATGTGACCCTGTCGTCTGTATGTGAGTACATTTGTACTATTGATGATGATGATGTAAGACATGGACCCCATGAAGAGGAGGCCATACCTTAGATGAGAAGTGAAAAAACTAGACTAGGGGAGAGATGTTATATGAGTCAAAACCTGACTCAAGTATTATACACATAGGTCACAGTTGATCCATTGAGTTTAAATGAATAAAAAAATATTAGATGTTCCAGACTATTCACATAATTTATTTCCTTTATTATTTTTTATGCATTATCATATCTATGGGAAACACATAAAATAATAAAAAAAATTCATAAATAAGTGATGAATGTATTCTATTAATGCATATTCACTTTTTAGTGTAACAACATACCATGAAAAGTTTTAATAGAAAGGGATTATATTTATTGAGAAATATTAAAACCCTCAAAGTAATATTAATTCACAAACGCCTTCCATCACTAAAATTTGTACAAAATCGGGTGTATGAGGTACTCTTCCTCCCTAGTTGTGGGTTCCTCCTACTACTGGGGAGTTTTTATGAGCGTGATGGGTTAAATTAACAAATAATGGTGGTAATTAAGTATCCAAAGCTAGTTTTCTATCACTTTTGAGGGTAAGGTTTGAGGGAATCAAGGTCACAATTTAAAGAAGTTGGGACTTCACTTTATAGTTCATGGAAGTAAGAGTAAATGAGGTAGGATAGCCTAGTGTCTACCTTGAAAATATCTGAGTAGTGGAGAATAAAAATATTGTAGACTATGATGGAAGGTTTTAAGGATCCTTTCCACTAAAATACAGAATCACTAGAGTATTCCAAATATAATAGCAAGGGATACTCGGGTTTGATAAAATTGTGAGAGACATTTAATGATTTAATTAATTAATCAATAAATTAGTAATAAAAAAAAATTAATAAATAATATTTTTTAATGTTAAAAATGTCAATAACCAACACCACTAGAACATAATCACTACGATCTATTTTGGATAAATAAAATATCCTGACCATCCATAACATCCATGAGTGGTACATATGCTTGTGTATAATACTACGTCAAGAAAGGAAAATTTATATGCTAAAGTCCTCAGTTCCTAATGATCCTCTATAGGGATAAATTAAGGTAGATAAATACAAGTGAAAAAATCATGTAGATGATGCACTATATGTATATTGTATCATGTTTTTATTGATGACTTTTCAATTGTAAAAAATGCATTAGGATGATGATACCTACGAGATTCTTACCTGTCTCCCATATTTACATAAGGAGAGAAATGTTCAAGAGAGGTATAAGATATCAAATGAACTTTATAGGTGAAATATAGTAAAAGGTAATTAATAAGGACCTCATATACTCAATATGATTGGGTAAATTGAGATACTTGAATCCCATAGGTTTAAACTGAACCAAGAACTAGAAACTAATATCATTATTTCCACTTTACCACCAAAATTATTGACTTTATTTTTAATTATAATTTTATTAACATGGAGAATTATCTCCAAGATCTTTTGGATTTAGTTCACTATGATGATAAGGATATAAAGAATACAAATTCATGAGTCCTTGTGGTGAACAATAAGAGGAAGGAAAAGGATAAGGGGTATAAGTTTAATTCCAAACCGAATACACTAATTCACCAACCTTTCAAAAAATAAAAATATATAGAGTAAGGTAAATGTGTAGGAGGTTTTATGATATTCATGTGTCAAAAAAGGATATTAGAAAATTAATTGTAGATATGGAATTTTTTTTTCATGCTTCAACTTCAGGTATTTTTTAATTGAATGCAACTTGTATTTATCTAAAAGTTGGGTATTTTATTACACATGTGGTACAATTTTTTTTCAAATATAGGATCCAAGTATATTATAGAATATTAAAAAGGGTGGGTTGGATGGTGTGAGATCAGAAGCCTTGGTAGTGGGATATTATTACCTAAGTGTGCCTAGGGGTTTGATTATTATTTTAATTTTTTTTTATTTTGTTCCATTTATTACTATAAATACAATCTTAGTTTTAATTTTGGAAACTATATAATTTCATTTAATTTTTGGAAATAAATATTGTCTCTTTTATAAGTATTTCATATTTTATGGTATGCTACATCTTAATAATGGCTTTTAAGTACATGGACATGAAAACCCTATAATGAAAATCAATGTCAAAACTAGTGAACATGATTTATATAATACCCACCAATGGAACCTTAGTATTGTTCATGTAAATGAGGAGCGTTTATAAAAATTAAATCTAGAATATTATTTAGACTCATCTTAGTAAAATACCCAACATATATTTCATGATTTTTGATAAGGGAAAATGGCCAATACATCCTTAACTAAGAAATAAAAAAGATACACTAAATTACTAGGAATGGTCTATATTGACGTATGTGTCCAATTTCCGATAGAGGTAAGGGGTGTAATTTTGAAATTCATTACTTTTACCAATTAATAAAATAGGTATGGTTATATCTACTTAAGTTGGTATACATGATATACCTTTTAGATGTTTAAGGAATACCAACATGAATTAGAAAACTAGGTTGGTAAGAATATTATGGAACTTCACTCAGACTGAGGAAAAGAGTATCTTAACCAAGCTTTCATTGATCACATGAAGGGTTATGGGATAATATCCCAACTCACTACTCCTTATAAACCTCAATATAATTGTGTTAATTGTTGGAATAGTCATACCTTTATTGAAATGTTAAGATCAACGATGAGTTGGGAAACTCTTCTGTCATCCTTTTGGGTATACATGTTATAGACAATGGCATATTCCCTTAAAAAAGTACCAAATAAAGTGACAGATGGAATTATATTTTTTTGTTCCATATAAACTAACACATTTTGTCATTCATATGTGTTTAATGATATGAGGATTTTTTTCATGACTACACCTAGTGAAAAATTATCATCTTGAAGCATGAAGTGAATATTTATGGTTTATACAAAAGAAACCAAAGCATAGTACCTATATAACCCTTCTGATAGAAAATTTATTGTGGTAATAAATGAAATATTTATAAAAAGGGAACAAATTTACAAATAATATAGTGGGATAAATATTGACTTTAAAGAAATTGATTCTTTAGAAGCATGAGAGTTGGTACGGGAAAAATCTCCATAAGAGAGTGGGAGATGAAGATGTTCCTAAGACACAAGTACTGCATCTGTAAACTCAAGAGGTTAGAGAACCATATCATTATAATTTTCTAGTGACTGAGTCAGGTGAAACATTAATCCTAGTTAATGATGAACCTCTAACCTATATGAAGGTGATATATGTTAAGGATGATGATAAATAGAAAAAAGTTATGAATTATGAGATGGAGTCCATGATCCAAAATTATGTTTGAATTTTGGTAGACCCTCCAGATGATATTAAACCCATTGGGATAAAATGCTAATTCAAGAATATGACTTGAAATAGCTGCCTTTCATGATTATGAGATTTAAAAAATGGATATCAAAAAAGAACTTTTCTAAATGGGAAGTTGGATGGAGATTTATATATGAATCAACCCAAAGGGTTTATAAATAAAAAGAATGCTGAAAATGTGTGAAAGATGAAGTGATCCATTTATGGGTTGAATATGGTATCATGATCATGGAATGTTCTTTTTGATGAGTCTATATGAGAATTTTGTTTTGTTAAGAATGATAGTGAGCCATGAACCTATAATATGGTTAATGATAATATCATCATTTTCCTTGTATTATATTTTGATGACATATTAATAATGGTAAATGAAGTCCAAGTCTTAGAGTTAGTTTAGACATGGTTAATTGATTTTTTTCTCCATTAAATACTTAGGTAAACCAACCTAGATTCTAGTGACATATATCCATCAAGATAAATTTCAAAGGATTCTTAGGATATGTCAAAGTACATATATTGATAAGGTACTTAAGAGGTAAAAAATAGAAAAATACAAGAGAGGGTTTTTGTCAATGTTATATGGAATAAACCTATATGAGAAAATAAGTCAAAAAATATAGGAGGAGATTTATAGAGTTAGTATAATATATTACCCTTAAATAATGGGATCTATTATGTATGTCATGACATGTACTAGGTTTGATGTTGGATTTTTTTAAAGAATGGTGGGAAGATATCAAGATAGTCTCAGTGAGATGCACTAAGAAACTGTAAATATTATCATAAATTACTTTAGATATTATACGCTCATGGGTTATGGATGAGGTGAGGAACTAGTAGTGATAAAATAAACTTATTCTAGTTTATAGATATATCATGGTGATCTAAAATTACATTTAGGCTATGAAGTTTTCTTGAATGGTGGTGCAATGATCTAGAGAATCTCTTAGAAACCTATGGTCAATGATTCGATAAAATAATATAAGTATATCATGAATTCAAATTAAGATAAAGAGTAATTTTTGATATGAAAATATACCTCAGATATCAGTGTTGTGCCCAGAAGTTCAGACCCTATTCCAGTTTATTTTTATAATATTATAGTATTGGTGCTTTTTGAGGAGCCTAGGTCACAACCCTGGATAAATCACAGATATTTGAAGTTTCATATCTTAAGTGATTTTACTCAGAGATATGAAGTCATAGTTTGAAGAGTATCCATATAGGATATCATGGAAGACCCCCTGGATAAATCCATATCTCACCAGAATCATAATTCTCATGTGATAGAAAGTGGTTTAAGACTAGTTAGTAGTTGGCTCTAGTGAAAGTGGGAGAATTGTGAGTGGGTTCCTCAGACCCAACTAATGTATATACTTTGATTACCATTATATTTAAACAATTTGATTTTTTATATTACCAAAATAGTATTGATAATTCTAAATACACTATATTTATGGTAATGTCCTTAAATTTCATGTCATATTAAAATCTTATGGCAGTTACCAGACTATAAATAGAAACTAGAGATACTAAAATATTAATATCAAAGTTATTTAATATGGTCAAGATACATTATACTAAAAAGGATGATATTATGTGAGACCACTAGTTAATTCCTGAAAAAAATCATTAAGACTATTTATCATGATGTTTTAACTTGGTTATCTCTAGTAGGTGAGATCCTAAAGACATACCCACTAATAGGAATACCGGTTTTTTAGGTGTTATTTTTTTGTTCATATCTAGGAGAATGTGTATTGGTCTCCTAACTTGAGATCATTATCCATGCATACCATTAGATTTCATACTTTGATGAATGGAAAAAACTAGGACACTATAGTTATGGAAAGGTAGCTTGTGTTGGGTGAGTCATTAGAAGTATGACATTGGTTGAATGGTAAAGATAAAATTTTTTTCATACAAGTTAAGGAAGTGATATCGAAGGAATAATTGATCAGGATGGTAGTACCATCATATTTCAATGTCCATGGTAGTCGAAGGTAAGTCTATCCATGCAATAATGGATGATTAAACAAGTTTTCAATCCTCCATTATGAGATATCATGAGATAAATATATTATATTACATGATTCTTCTTCATAGGAATGTTTTTTATTTATATGAATTTTCATTATCCCATTAGGGTCCTTGATGGGTTGAAGGACCTTACACCTAGTCTATGAATAATATTCATTGCTATCAAGATAAAGGCCTAGAGGGTCACACACAACAATGTATTCAAGAGTCTACCCTATTCTATTGAATAGGTGTGTAGGACATGGTGGGCCCCACCATGGGGTCTGAGATATGACCAATAATAAAAGATCAAAAACTGATGAAAAAAGTAATTATTATTAGAGAATAGAATAATTTTCATGAATTTATTAATTAAAAGTATGCACAAGGTATTAAGTGAATATGTGGAAAAATATTAACTGAATTGATATTTTTTATATTCATGGTCAGTTTTATATTAAGGGAATTAAGAGTCGAGTTAATGAATCAATTTTATCATGTAATATATTTAACATATATTACAAGTATATGATAAAATATATATGATCATTATGATATAGTTAGTGCATCATAATGTTTCATTTATTGCTTATTTTGTGTGGTTGGATATATGGGGGAAGGGGAATCCTTTCCAAGTATTTTAAAATCAACTATATAAGAAGAGAAAGGATCCCATTCCATTTAATATTAATATACATGAATTTTAGAGCACCTACCTCCTCCTCACTTCCAATATATTAAAATATCCCATCCAATCTTTCAATCATCGATCTCCCTCATGGATCGATGGGATGTGATGATGGTGATCATTGTGACATTGAAGGATTCATTAGAGTTAATCTCTAGCACTTTTAATTTAGTTAAAAACATTTGAATAGAATCTTTAAGCATGTTTAGACGATCTAGAAGGTTTTGAGATCATAACCATCAAGAAACAGCCTAAAAACGAGCAATAATTGTACACATATTCGATCTGAATATGGTATTTTTTTCAAATAAAATTTCTTCTTATTTAATTCAAGGGAGATCCTTAGACCTATACTAGGTCTTATATCATTAGATACACTAGAGTTTCATCTCTCTAGAGATAAAAAATATAAATCCCTGGCCCACTGGCTTTTGTTGCATCCCCCAGTACCATTACTAGTAAAAAAAGGTGAGCCTCATATACCTATCTAATTAATTGGGTAATTAATAGTCTTCAAAGGAGAAAAATGAGGGACATAACTAGTTTTATTAGCACAATGTAATTAACTGGGGTTTAGTTGTTCTGATACAATTAGAAAAAATTGATCTCACATTATCAATATGAAGATCAAAGATACCAATTTTTCACTTGCTAAAGGATTTTATAGAATTATTATGATTTTATTTGGTAAGGGATGGTCAGGAACTTTTAAAGGTGAAAGGTTTATCTTTATAAAAAAATGTTTTCATTATGATTTCACAATTTTACTATTATTTATAATGGGTTTCGATGGTTTTATTTTATAAAATTTTTATGTTCTCATATAGATATGTTTTATTTATATGGTGAAAGTTTTATTGTTTAAATGTAAAAATTATCATTGGTTTTCATGTTTTTCACTATCCCAATGAGGTTCATTTATTTTTACATACCTCACTAAAAATTGATTTTCTAATCCCATATTGTCAAAAAAAATTGGAAGGCATAAATTTGAGTATAAACTATTATGTAGTCTAGTTTGGAATAAAAAAAATTATCCGTGAATGAAGAATGTGTGTCTTGAAGAAAACCAAAGTGAAAAATTATGAATCCAATTTATGTCGGTAAAAAGGTACATTGAATTTTTTTCCTCCCAATGTAATGTAATAATTTTTTTTACATTAATTATCAAAAACTCTAAACATAAAATATAATGGGAATGTAAATAAGTGAAACCCTTGTCTGAAATCATGTAATTATGGGTTGACTAAGGTTCAAGATGCTATACCTATACCATAACTTATCTACCTCTATATTATCATCATTCAATATTATAATAATGAAACCATTGATTAATGGATCTTACCATGATCCTTTCATGAAAACAATAAGACACATAAAATGTATAGAAAATTATAAGGGGGATTGAAATAGGGAATTTATTACAGTTAAATAACTCCATAACTATATGAGTAGTAAAGACTGCTATAGATTTTAATTTTTTCACTGGTGTATTTTAGCAGCACTAACCAAAACAACTGATAAAGTTTAACTATTATAAGTGTTAATTAAATGTATTAATAAAGGGTTATTTCATTAGTTATAAAAAATGATGATAAAGGTTTTATTTTATCAACATGAGGATGAGAATAAGGTGCACATGGGGTGGAAACCTCTGAAGATGATGGAATGCATGACCCTCACGTAAAGATGAGGGATGGAAAAGGATATGAAGGTAAAATGATGAAGCATCGATGATGGTGACTTAACCCCTGATAGTAGGGGATGGATTATCACCGTGAA
The DNA here is from genome assembly GCA_963277665.1 of Viscum album. Taxonomy (NCBI): domain Eukaryota; kingdom Viridiplantae; phylum Streptophyta; class Magnoliopsida; order Santalales; family Viscaceae; genus Viscum; species Viscum album. The sequence continues at coordinate 657,605,722 of OY728163.1, forward strand.
AATAAATATTGATTATTGATAGACCCATGGTGATGAAGGTGTACCCTTCCCATTGGAAGATACTGGAAAAGAACAAGGGTCAATAGCCTATAGTGTCCGATGGTGGTGGTTGTCTATAGGCGATCAACCCCCGTTGGCAGTGAGGGATAGTGATGGAAATTGGTTGGTCACTGAAGAAGGATAATGATGGTTATAAGAACCCTATTTTAGGGGGTTTTAAGGGGTCTTTAAGGCATTTTCTTCATGCCATTATTTGTTGGGGCATCAAAACAGATGGACTATTGGGACTTATTGGTCATTATAGGGCTTATAATACAACCGACCCTTAGGGCCATCAAAATAATAATAACAATAAAGTCATGGTTGCTGCATGCCAATCATAGGGGGGAGGGATGAGGCTAAAATACTTAGGGTATCTATATGTGTGAGTGGTTGTGTGTGCTGTTGTTTGGTTTTCTTGTAATCCCTTCTGACTAGTTAAAATAAAAAATACAATTATTAAAAAAATTATATAAAATTATATAATTTTATAATTAATTATATATCATTAAAAACTTTTATAAATAAAATTACTATTTATATATTTATATCAACGATATATGTAGAAAAAATTGATTCATTTATATAAAAATATTAATTTTAAATATAATTAATTAATTGGCTAATACATTTATTAAAAAAAATTATTATAACATTAATATACTTATTAATAAATTTATTATAATATTAATATATATTTTTAATACTTTTAAAATAATTAATATTTTATTGATTTTTTTAATTTATTCATTTTTTATGTTTTTATATAAAATATTGTATATATGACAAATATAAATAAATAAATAAATATATTAAAATAAAATATTCACATTTATAAAATTAATTATAAGTAATAATATATCTATATGTTAGCTACTAAATATATATATATATATATATGTATATATTTATATATATTCTAACATTTAATTATATAGTTTTATAATTAATTATATATTTTCAAGAACATTTACAAATAATATTACTATTTAAAAAATTTTATATACTCTTTTAATATTTTTTTTTCAGTTTATATAATTAATATCACTTAATTTCTCATATTTTATTCAATTCATAATAAGTTTTTTATTTAAATAATTATAGAATTATTATTTACTAATTTTCAATTTTTAATTTATTATTAACATTTTGTATTTATGTGTAAATTAAATATTTACACATTTGAATGTTTTTTATTATTCATGTAATTAATGTTATGAATTCACTTTATTATTATTATTTTTTGTAATTTATTCATTTTTATTTATTCATTTTTTAAATTCTTTCAATTAATACCCTTAATTCATTTTAATTATTTATTAATTTTTAATACTTTTGGAATTTATTCATTTTTAATATTTATCTGTGAAAAGTTATTTATTATGTTTTAATATTTTTAATATGTTTGTAATTTATATGTTTAATATTTATTCAATTTTTTTATTACGTTTTAATGTTTTTAAAATGTAAAAAATTTATATAATTATTTTATTTAAATGATTATTTTAATATTTTCATATTTTAAAGTGTTGGTATATTTCATTTTTAATAATTTTTTTACTTATATAATTAAAATTATTTATTTATACATTTTTATTCATTTTTATGTGTTTTTAATTTATGTAATTAATGTTCTGAATCCACTTTTCAAATAATTTTGTAATTTATTCAATTTATATAATAATTTTTAATATTAATTCAATTAATATTATATTTTAATATTTAATATTTATTAATTTTTTAATATATTTTTATTTTTTATTTTTTTATAAGTAATTTTTACATATTTATTTATTAAGTTTTAGTATTTTCAATATGTTTTTAATTTATATGATTAATATTCAAACATTTCTATTTTTAATATTTTAATATTTTTAATATGATTTTAATTTATATAATTAATTTATTTAAATGAATTTTTTATATATTTTAAATTTAAATTATAGTATTATTAAATTTAAACAATTTTTTATTTATATTGATGGAAAAAATCCCTTAAGGCTTCGTCTCAGTGTTTTTGGGGTGATTATGTTTTTTTGAAAAATCAAAATGACCAAATTTCTGTATAGTTGGTATTACCGAAACATATATTTATGGTAGAACAGTTTCTCAGTGTTTTCCAAATTTTTGAGCCTCAAGATGAGGAGTTTGTTTTATGGAATATGAAGGTTTTCTATAAAGGAGTTTACAAACCACAGTTTGTGGACCGCAAATCTTGTAGTTCATAGACCGCATTACAGTGCAATAGCTCTATGAAGACCGCAAAGAAGGTACATAGAATGATGAATAAAATAGGGAAAGGAGGAGTTTACACATAAAAGTGCTATGCAGACCGTGAATCATGCTACGTGAACAACGTAGTGAAATCAATTCACGGGAGGATCATCATTCACAGGAGGCTCATCATTTTTGGAATTAAGGAGGTGATATAAGGATCCCCAAAGGGGTTTTGTTTGTGGTTGAAATCATCCACTTAATAGGATTAAAACACTATGTGGATGACATAACAGATCTTGGTGAAGGCTGTGCCACATCCATGTTTTTAGTTATTTATGATTAGCAGGTTTTCTAGGATTTATTTTCTTCTATAAAGGACCATAATCACATCATGAAGTTGGGAGAATTTCATTAGATAAGGCCATTGTTGGAAGAATTATGGGAAGTCTGAAGTAGTTCGAGAGGGAGGATTCCATGAAGGAAGAAGTAGTTCGCGGGGATCAATTCCATAAAGGAGACAGTTCGGGAGGGCATACTACAAAAGGGGTTTGCAGGGCTTGGTAGCTCACAAAGTCAAAGGGACCATGTAGTATAGGTAGTCTGTGAGGCATTAACTATCAGTGAATTAGGGGTGATCTGTGAAGAAAAATTTGACTATAAAGCACTCATTCCACATGGTGATCCATAGTTTGCAGAGGATACAAGAAGTTCCCAGAGGGACTAAAATAGTTCAGGAAATAAATTTCCACAAACTAAAAGTATGTGGAGAGGTGGATTTTATCCACCGAGTGAAAACAAGAATTAAACAGAGCATCTACCTACCATTGAGGATGAATTAATTACTGATAATGAAGGGACCTACATGTCCATAAATAGTATATGGATCCTTTATATAGATGTGAGAAAAGGAAGAGGAAGAAAGTGATCCTTTCCTATGAAAGTGATCCATCAGAAGAGAGTTGTGGAGTGGCCCTTGGGAAAATAGTGAACTTGAGAATATAAGTGATATTTCCTGAACTATTTATTTTTGTAGTGATCCTTATATGATTTGATACATCGGAACATTACCATTTTATAGTCTTTGGATGTAGCTCAATGAGGGTGAACCATGTAAAATCATTGTGTATTGTGTATGTTTTCATTTTTGTTCATACATTTCTATGATAAAGAGAGAGAAGAGTGTTTTGTTTAACAATGAAATAAGATCCGAAGGGGTAATTGTTTTAATCTACCAAACCATGATTCACGCCCTCTTAGGGTATTTAAACTAGTTGGTATAACATATATAATTAAAATTATTTAATTATTCATCTCTATCTGATTTTTATATTTTTAGTTCATTATTACACTCTATTAAAAGTATATTTAATTATCAATGAAAATAATCCCTCTTAAATAATTCCTTTAGCAATGTTTTTATAGCTAATGAAGGTATTAATTTCTCATCTCTAAAAAAGTTATGATAAAATCTTTATTGATTGGATATTATTATGTTATCTATGATAAAATTTGATTTTCTTTTTTCTTTTTGGTTTGAATTGATAAAAAACTTCTCCCTCTTGAAAAATACTCCTGAAAAATTTCTTCTCTCTTCATACCACATTCAATCACTCACAGAAATAAACCTCCACAATATAAAAACTCAAATTCCTTGGATAATTCTAACCTTAAAACTAAAATCATGACATCCTAAAATTTTATTCAAGGATTTTCAATATATCATTCATTTGTTTTTCATGACTTTTTTAGTTTCTTTTCCCTAGTTCTTTTGTAATGGTTCTTCTCCTATGTGTTTTCCTATAACATGTTTTTTGAATTTCTCTTGCCATTTTTCATTGAATCAACCCCTTTAGAGTGATTATCATTTTGGTTTGTTTTTCTTGCTTTATATTCCAATTTTTTTTGGGTTTTATATTTTTTTATATATACATATAGATTATATATAGGGACTTCCTATTGAATATTTTATTTTATTTTATAATAATTGAAATTTTAAATGGGGTTCACTAGAATTAAAATGGGTTTTATCGATTAAATGATAACTTGTAGCCACATAATAAATAAATAATTGGTCAATTATGTTGAAAATTAATTAATTCAGTACCTTTTAGATAAGAAATAAATTTCAGTAACGTTATAAATAAGTGTGGGCCTTATACATATTAATGGATTCAATATTTTTAGTAGGATTTTATAATAGAAGTGTTTATATGGTTACTGAATTATATATACCATTTTAGTAATAAAATATTTTTTTGAGATTATTATGTGTATAGTTTTGCCATTTGGTTATGGTTTGGGTCAAGATAGTAATTATATTTTAAATGGGAATGATTTATGTGTATTATTAATGGGTTTTTATAGAAACATGACACATGATTGATGATTTATTATATATATATATATATGTGTGTGTGTGTGTGTGTTTATGTATTTCGTTATATATATATATAAGTATATTTGTATTTTTTTTATTTAGGTGTTTTGACTATTTATATATCTATGTGTTTTTGTTAGTGTGTATTCAAATTTGTATATTAATTTAAGATCTTGGATGTTACAAGAAGAGTAATAAACACACACTATTTTGTTCGCAAGGACAAGCCAGAACCCCTCCAAAGGTTTACCCACTCTAAACAAATCCATTACATTTATTGGCCCAAAGGCCCAGTGGCTTGAATTCCATTACATGGGTCTACACGCTTTCTTGTGTCACACTTTCATCACTTCCTATGTCACTGCCTTCCTACATTGGTTCTTTCCATAACAATGCACTTCAAGTTACCTATATCATACTTGGAAAACAATCTGAATTAAGAGAGAATACATAATTCTTTTTCAAAAGACATGATTTATTATATGTATATATTATGCATTTTTTTATAAAACCAAGGGTTTATATCTATGTTTTTATATATTTTATATATTTATATATCATAATATATAATTATTTTTATAAAAGTATTAGTTTATATATTTTTTGTATATAAAAATGATACATTATATTCATACCCCATCTTAATCATAGAAGCCTCACTAGGGCACTCCCATAGCCCATAAAAACCAAAAAACAAGGGGTCACTAACTAGGATGTGAACTAACTAGTGTGGAATAAATCAAGGTCTCCCACTAGGTTACTCATTTCCCCATGATCAATAAAAATGTAGGTGATCATACAACCAATCAAAGAGAATCAAACACATTACAACACTTTATCAAATAAATCTCACCTGACATCCAACGCCCTTGAAAGAAAACACCCCACTCTATAGGGCATTAGGTGGATCTCACACTCACTAAGAAATTTTAAAAACATTAAAATGTTAAAAATGGGCCTTCCATTAAAATTGACTCAAAATGTCAACTCACCTTTGATCATCTAAATTTCTATTTCAGATGACCCTTTTAAATCAACCCATTGGAACCCATTTCAAATAAATATTCTAAAAAAATTCATCAAGGAACTTCATTGATCCTTTTCAAAATAAAATAGCTTTTTCAAAAGATATAAAAACCTCTAATGTTTAAAAAATGAATTCATAATTTACTTCCATGACCCAAACAATATCAAAACACTAAAAAATTCATGTTTCAATTCAAATAAACCATTCAAAAATTTATATATACATGATATTTAAATTACCACTTTAAATTATAATTAAATTCCTTATGAAAAAATTAAAACCATAATGAAATCAATTTAATGAATCCTGAAATAGCTTGAAATCAAGTTTCCATAGCATGGAAATATTAAACATTTTACAAGAAATTCACAGACCATGTAGGAAAATTATAAAACCCTTTAATTCCAAGTGAAACATTTGGAAATTATTAATAAAGGCCAAGAATACCTTAAATAACATTTATATAATCTTTAACATCCCAACCAAGAAATTTATAAATCACTTAGTGTGCATGTAAAGTGAGATTGGATTTAAACCGTCCATTTAAATACAAAAAATCACTCTCTTTTGAATAAAATCATTAGAAGAAAATGTTTTAAAATTAAAATCTCAATAAACACATATAATGTAATAATTATAAAACTAAATCAAAAATTTATATTTTAATTAATCAACACTTAAACACATGAAAGTATAGGGAAGGGAAAAACCTACCTAAAATCAATAAAAAATGATCTATAAGTTGAATACAACATAAGAAAACATCAAAGCAGACACCGTAGGACCAAAAAATGAAGAAACCACAAAAATTATGTCAAAATATTACCACTAGTGTTTTTAAAATGTGGGTGTAGCAATGGGGATGGATAAAATGTGAGGAAAAAAAATAAGATAGGGGAGTGGAGTTCGTACATTAAAGGTTTGCTAAAAGATCATGAAGAAATCACATGAAAATTCAAAGAATATAGGAGGATAGAGGAAGAGGTATTACACATAAGAGGTGTGACTTGGGGTGGGGGAGGAATGAAATGAGGGTTAATGGGGAGAGGGAAGGGTTATTTAATTTTACCAGGGTTTTAATTTAAAATGGGTGCATTAAAAATCACAATGAAAAACTGGCCAGGGCACATGGTTTGCAACACAATTTTCCAAATTGTGTGGTTACAATGTGACACACACTGTATAGAAAAAAGGGCCTTAGATGGTTTACCCTATGCCCTGACATGGTACACCTATTTATGTGATAACCATTATAAATATAATTATCCTAATATAGATTCAAATGCACAGATTCCACATGGTTACTACCCATGATACACAACCCATCTGACCCCCAAGAACTTTTCCAAATTTTACAATTCCATCCTAAAACTTATATAATATCTCAATGATTCAAAATAATATAAATAATTTATAATAAACTCTATAGTGGAATGGAAAGGGTCATAATTCTTCCCAGCATCTGTAACACCCCAAGATTTTACAAAAAATATTCTTTTTAATTTCATTAATGTCTTGTGTTGTACGTTACACCAAAAGGAGCTTGCACAACACACATCCTTGACTTGCCTTTCATTACACGCAATCACGACCTTCCTCGATAGCTAGTGTAGTACGCAATACCGAGTTTCACTAAACAACGATATGCTATTAAAATATTATTAAAACTAGCCGTTATGAATAGTAATAACCACCTTTTAAAATTTTAGAAATTTTATCTCTCAAAATGGACTTCATTTTTGGATTCGGAGTATCGAATTTAGCCGAAGGTGAAATTTTGGTACTTTTCGGATAACTTTCATATTCTGATGAATAGTGAAAAATACTAAATTTTTATAAAAATCAACTTTTTTTAATCAAAATAATTAATAGTGATAAATTATTAATTTGAGTGGTTTTAAAGTATATTTAGAATATATTTTTACAATTTAATACAATGTTGGTCATTGGATGTAATTTCACATTTAAACCAGTTATAAACAAGTGTCAATCTTTTGATAGTTATTATCTCTTAAAAACACGCCATTTGTTTTGACGACGGGAATTAATTTTTAAATTAATTAATGTAACTGATATGTTTTGAATTTGGTAAAATAGACATCATTTTTGAGTTCATAATATCAAATATATCTTAGGCGTAATTTTTGGTATTTTTTTGGAAACTTTCATTTTTTGATGAATAGTGAAACCACTAAGTGGTAGTTAAAAAAAATGAATTTTTCATAAAACTTAATTTTACCGCTTCTGTGAGTGGAATTTCAAAAATCCGAGAGACACGGTTAATGTCAGTAAGTAAAATGTGGTTCAATGAGATGAAAATAATTTTTGGTGAATAGTAACTTTTTACTTTTTTTTACCACGGTTAAAAGTAAATATGGTAATTAAGGGTAAAAATGATATTATTATTACCCTAACACATGTCCTAATTCTATTGGATAAGATTAATTCGACCAAAAACAACCTTAGGAATAAAATATGACCATTTAGGCCCACTTGGATTAGATTAGGACATTTATTATTATTTAATTCAAAGAAGAGTTAAAAGAGTTAAAATCAAAGTTTATTTACTAAAACATTTTTAATATAGGGTTATATATAAGATAAATTCGATTGTAAAAAATCATTATAAAGATAATAATATTTCATACATAATTATATTTTATTTATAATTTTTAGACATTAAATAATTTAATTTATTTATGACACAATGATGATGCAGTAACTACCATAATAGTGAAAAATTAGAATAATTGATATTATAAATACCCAAGAAAATATAATTTGAGACTTTTTATGAATTACAATAATTTTCTAGGTTAATATGACATGTTAGTATGGATTTAATTAACTGTTTTTGAACTAATCATTCTGTTATGATTTTCACAAAAATCAATTACCAAATAGTGTCAAAAATGACATAAAATAGTTTTTAAAACAAATATTATATTATTAATTGTTATTTTATTCCTAAAAATATAAGGATCGTCCAAATGACTTAGATAAGTTTATATATATTAATAATAAACAACTTGGGGTTCGTTTGGATTGTTATAGTAAGTTTATTAACCTTATAGTGTAAGAACACAAAAAGACACGATAAAAGTAAAATTATTTAACTTAATGTTAAATCTAAATTATAAGGTTAAAATAGGAACCTAAACTTGTATAAATTCTATTGGATGAGAGGCTTTCGATCCATCCCCACCTTATCTTTGAAATAAATCAATTTTGAGCTATTTGAAACTAAATATGACTTTATAATAAAATAATATTTTTAGTTTTCCAAAGGAGCCCCTCTCCTCCCTTATAAAAGGGAACCTCCTCCCTCTCTTCCTCACACAACTTTGAGCCTTCAAGATCGGCCAAACCCTGAAAAATTCTCTTCTCCACTTCCCTATAAACATCCTAGAGGTTCTGGTCTTCCTCAAAGACCAATTTTAGTACCCTAAAAGGAGATCTCAAAGAGGCGCTTCAAAGAAGAGGTAATTTCCGTTACCGATTCTTTCAACTTTATTTCTTCTTAAACTTCTTCTTCTTAGGTTGTTTCATTATGAAGTAATAAAATAAGTATCACTAATATACTGATATGTTATTATAAGTATGAAACAAACCTATTTCACCATCTATCCATCCTACGGAAAACGAAATCACCGCGCGTGCGTACGTACGGAATACCGTCTCCACGCCATGGTGAAATCTATTTTCCACCACCACCTTACTTGGATGGGTATAATGGTGAAAATAATAACTATATATGATTATTTTAAAGTGATATTGATTCTGAAATAGTATACATACACTCCAATATAGTCCCACGATCATGAGAACGATATCATCGCTCGTGCGTACGTACGGACTACCGTCTCCACGACGCGATGAGATTCATTCTCCACTTTAACCATTCATGAATGATTATAAAGTACATATAATAAGTAATCATGAAATATATTACATAATAATGATACTGGATTTATGTGTATATATATGTATGTCATCTACTTAATTCCATTCAACTCAATAAGGAAACGAAAACAACGTTCATGCGTACGTACAGCCTACCGTCTCCATGAACGGTGTATTTATTTCCAAATACTGATTTATTATATATATGTATATTCTGAATATATATTATATATAAATCATGTTTTATATTCTGGAATTAAGTAATCATGATCTATGTAATCATATGAATAATTACAAGTCAAAACACGGACGACAAATGAAACAATTTTACCCAAAACGCTCTTTAACATGGAATTTACAAAAGAACGGGTAATATAAAGTCATAAGTGAACCATATATGATATCATAACAATGAGTATGATTCTATAATAAGTCAATGACATTATTTAAACCATTATATAGGAGGTTCGGACACTTACGAAGCAAATCAGACCTAAGGTAAGGGAAATATCACAATCTCATTTTTATCCGAGTTTGTTTATACTTTGGAATTTACTGGGGTGTATTTTATCATCCACATCCATGTTTCCTCAATATGTAATATTTATATCCTTCTACAATAGTTTATATCCAATTTTACCCTTTGGTGAGTTTTTATTAAAAGATATGAAAGGAATCTTTTGTCGTTTTTCGTATGATGTACTTTTTTGACTTTTCCGACAAAAGTACGAGAAGAATGTTTTTTTAACTTATACGGCATGAATGGATTTTAAAAAAATATTTCCAAGAATCTTCATTTAAAATTTTTCAAGTTTATTCTTAATCAAATTCTTTTAGTTTAAAATTGTAAGACATGTTAAGAAAGGAAAATGTTTTTTAAGTAGAAAGGATATTTTCCTCAAGAATGGAGTTCAAGTTTTTTATCAAAATTATATTTCATCTAAGATAATAAAGGGTTCTGTTTCTATCCCTATTATTACATTGATTTGATTATGTTGTGATGGAATTATTTCTATTAATTCCTTTATCTTATATGAGTTGTTTTATGATGTCACGATGTTTAAGATTCCCATTTTTATTACATGGGTTATGCTATGATGTATGGTTTATGATTTTGTGGCACACATAAGAATGGTATCATTATGAGATGGGTGAGACCTATATCTCCCTCCAATGCATTGGGTAAATATTTTATATCTCATGAGATAGACATGGATGGAATGGTAGGTTATACTGGTTCAGTGAAATAGGACTGAAACGAGGAGTGAACTCGGTTTAGAAAGGGACTTTGTCCACTAAGATAGTCTTGGCAATGAGTCTTAACTAATAAGAAATGATTCTCTATTATTATGTGTGCATGCCACAAAGTTTCGTGTTTTATGTTATGATTATTGGGATTACATTTCACTACCATGATTTATCCCATGTTATGAAATTATGATCTCTTTTGCAGGGTAAGATTTCCAAATTGTTATGTTCTTATGAATATGATGTGATTGATATTTCTTTTGTTTACCCTCACTGAGCATTTGAGCTCACCCTTTTATGTTTTCTTTTCCCCAGGATATAAATAAAGTTTTTAGGTAAGGAAAAAAAGTGGAAGATCTTTATGGGATATTTTGAAGATCTTTCACCACAATTAGAAGATTACGTTCCAAGTTTCCAAAGACACTAAACTATTACGGTCCTTTTGTGTCTGTTTTTGTTATGTATTAAGTATTCCGCAAAAGTAATGTAATGTCCATGTATGTTAAGCTTCGGGTCTATACAGCATCCACTTTCATCACCATACAATTCTTAGGTCCATGTAAAGGTAACATAGAGGAAAGGAAAACTCTACAAGACTCCAAAAAGGAGATATTATACAAATAATACACCCTACAAATGTCCATAAGATCCATAAAAAAGATTTTTTTTTATAAATATCCAATCACAATATCTAAAAAGAGACTAAAAATGATGGGAGATCAAACATAGATTTCCCTACCATATAGAATTGGTATAATGGGAGAAACACGACACACATACTTCTATAATGAGAGTTCTATAAAAGAAACTGTGATTCCACAAATCCACTAATAAAACAATTAAATTCCACAAACTATGGAAATCCCTAAAATAATCTTAACACCAAAATGGAATCTCCACCCAAGAAACATCCAAATATCAAGAGACCAGGTTACTAGAACCCTTGCATCTCCAAACAACCAAATCCCACAATGATTAATCACATTAACTGTTCAAGGAAATGACATAGTCTATAATTTGGATCACAAACTAAGAGAATATTTTTGAAACTAGGTTCTCATATCTGTTATACCATATCATGGTGAACCTAATCAAATATAAAATGAGACTAGTCATTTTGTAATATCAAGTTGTTCCATACCTATCTTAGCCACATAAATCTATCACGTAAGGACAACCCATTCCCAAAACAAAAAATCAAAACTCATGAAATATAATATACCTAACACCTATAACCCAAGGATGGTGTTTACATTATTACATTGGCACAATATAAAAGGGATCACACTACCCGAGATCAATCATTTTAATAGTCTTGAAAAAATAGGTATGAAAATGATTCCTATATTTCATTGGAAGTAAAAAATATAGTATAATAAAAATTATTGCATCATTAAAATAATTAAAAATATCCTTATTCATATCTTAGAGAAAGGAAGAAAAATAAAGTATGAAATCAGACTCATAGGAATGGTTATGTAGATAGATATCTATCATGATTAAATAATAAATAATCAGAACAACAGAGTGGATAATCAAGAAAATTTCCATTCAATAAAAAATTTTGTTTAATGTACATCCATTGATAATATAAACACAAAAATCATATTGATAATAGAAACTAAATTCTAAAAAAAGGAAATGTGTAATTTTTTACATTCAAGATCATACCATCAAAGCATTACGTAAGATATCACGAATCATACATCAAGGCCTTGACCAAGACTATAGGATCCTATCATTTTTTTCTAGTACATCACTCTAATATTTATTCATAAATATTTTATTTTGGCTATGTTTTTTTCATGAATGTCCCTCATTTGAATAAAAACATTATTGGGTTTTAAGGAAACATGAGAAGGACCAATGATTATCCACAAGGAGAGCATTGTTGGATAAAATGAATTAAAATTCAGGGATGTATTCTTTTTTTAATTAATGTATTTTCAATATAAATGGGTTAATAGTTTCATGGGTTCTTGGTGAGTTGTGAAACTTTGAAAGCGGTTTAGTTTTTTTGGAAGGGAAATGGGCTTAAAAATAAAATAAAAAACATTTAAATGAGGTATAAAGTGATTAAATTTTGTGAAATTGTTGAAGGGTTTTAATAAAATAAATTTGAGGCAATGAGTTTTGTAGTGTATCCCCTTAAAAAAATTCACACAAAGTGTAATAACATTACACACTGTATAAATGCTCGACCTACTATTTTAAACATGCTATCTGGAAGAATTATCTTTTGTTTTGGATGAATCTCTTCCACTCTAAACCTTAAGGATTTTTCTTGGTGATTTTTGGGTAACAAATTCCACTCTACACATCCCATTTGTGAGATCGATCCCTGTTAAGTCTTTATAGTTATGTTTCTTCATTCTCTTCCTTCTTTTCAAAAAATGGTGGTGAAATCCTTTGACCAATTGATTTGTTGGTTTTGATCTTGATCAGTTTTGATCTAGGAAAATCTTAGAAATTATACAAAACTTTTTACTTAAGGGATTGGGATATTGTAATCATTTTTGGATCATTGGTTAAAGGTTAGGGGTATAAATCTTGACCCTATGGTTTTATAATTTCCATTTTTTCCAATATTGTTATTATTCCATCATTGAGCATTCCCAGATTAATTAAATAAAAAATGTAACTATTCCCTATTCTCTTTTAGTTACAAATGTTTTTTTAACTGGATGATGGCTTCCCATGGGGTGAGATACAAAATATTAAAATTGAATTGGAAAATGGATGAAATTATGATGATCAGAAAATGTCACTTAGGGTAATTTCTTATTATAGAATCCCTAAACTATAACTTATTTCTTATCGATATAATTTTTAATCAATTGTGAATTAAATTTAAAGTGGAATATGAAAAAATAATGATAATTCTCATAATTTACTATTGATAATTGTTATGTGATACTATTACATCCATGAAATATGACAAGAATTGTGTTCCATGATGTAAAGCTTATATATCAGGATCAGTGTTGGAACTTTCCCATTTCTAATCTAAATGGTTTTGTTTAGACATGGTAGTGTAAATAAATTGATTTATACTCACACGCTATTTGGGACATTGTTTGGTACCTATGTAGATTTTTTGGATGTAGGTTTGGACCAGGGACAAGGATCTTGCTATTGATTGATTTTTTTCAGATGTTATAGAATTTAGAGTTGGGATCGATGTTGGGTTTGAGACCCTGGACTTTGAGTATTTTATTTGAGTCTTCTAGTATTTTTTATTTTATTTTTCTTGAATTACATTTAGGCATATTTCAGTAAGTCATTACATTATTCATTATTATTTGTTGGATTATTCATTTTTCTTTTGTTTTTGTCTTCTACCATGTCTTCTCCAAATCCCTTTTTTTTCATGTTCAAAATACCACTTTTTGGCTGAGTGGGAGCCTCACAAAAACTGGATATAGTTCCAAACATCACCCACATAAAATATTACCCAATAAACCACATCCCAAAAGTAAGATTCAAATTTCAAAATTCAAATTCAAACATTAGAAAAACCTAAATCTTGGGCAAGTGAGTAGCCTGAGAAACCAACCATTGAGGAGACACCTCACTACCATCATCACCACGTCGTCCTATCGTCTCAGCACCATCACCATCATTTCATCATCACATAACTTAGACATAAACCCCATCGACTCATCACTACTAGCCTCTTCTTCGACCACCACCGCCTGCACTCACCGTCGTCTCGCCAAGCCTCCCTCATCAAGACTATCGTAAATTCCGGTCCACCACCACCACCACCACCATCGATCAACACCACACCAGAACATTGAATAACATCAAAAGAATCAAGTTGTCTCCCCCATCACTAGACCACATACCAGTAATAAAAGGAATAAATTTAATGATTATCTTGCCTCCTGGAAAACCAATAAACACTTGAACATTACCTTCCAAATTTTTCATGATAACCACCTCACTAGACCAAACTAGTGAGGAGAGCTAATTTCTAAAGGAATATTAGAGTAGGGGAAGTATGAAGTCTTCAGAGTGAGTCAATATCTTCACTAAAATCACCCATCCAAACTAAAACCCCTCCATCACCTGAACCAAAGTCGGGCCACCTAGAAACCCCCACTGCAACACATAATACAACCCAAAAATTATTGGAATCCATCGTACCCGACCAAACTAGAAGGGAGCAGTGGATCTAGAAGCCAAAGAGGAGTACAAGTGGGCATGACTTTCATCGAAATCCGTGAACAAGGAAACACTAAACTCACCATAAAACAACATCGATGGACATTCATGAGCAAATCAAAGACCTCTAATCCATTGAAACTCCTCCTCAGAAATTGAATAACTACCCTTGAACACCATGGAATGAGGACAGATAAAATGGGATTGAAACCCTAATACAAACATGGGACTGAGACCCAAAGAAGAAGAAAATAAAGGGATAGCTGAAGAGGGGTCTGGGATGAAACCCTAAACAAAAGGAATCAGGGGATGAAACCATAGGAATAAATAAGGAGATCGATCCAAGGATCTTGTCAGAAGAAATCAAAGGTCGGTAGGACTAACCATTTCTAGTATAAGGAATCTAGGGAGGGAGAAGAGAAGAAATCTCTAGAGCAGGCGCTAGGAGATAATAGTTCCATATCCCTCTCCTATCTTCTTCTGATATGTCTTTACATTGAATATTTCCATTCTCTTATGATTTTTATTGTCACAAACCGTCCTCGGGGCCCGTTCCATGACTACCCCAAGCCCGCCTTCCATAGGACAGGGGCTGGCGACTAGCACCAAGGCGTAATTCCCGGTAAAAAGGGAAGGAATTTTCTTTGTAAAGTAAACAATCACCACAGAGCAAGCAAGCAGTAGAAGTAAACACTGAGTAAAAACTGGGTACAACAATAAGTGCAGAAAAGTAAGTGGGCCAGAATACAAACCCAAACTGAAAGTAAAGTACAACTCGAAAGGGAAAACAACAACTGAAAGTAAAGCCGCAACGTCAAGACACCCACTGAAAGTCCCACCTGAAGGGTGAGTACAGATAGCCTCCACAGCTCCTCAGGTCCAACCGTCCACTCCGAGTAAGTCTCGCCCAGTGGTCCAACTCTAGGTACTATCCTGCTCCGCAAGCATCAACCACGATCAGCGTTGTCCGTCGTCTACAACCAACACAATGTAGTGCGGGCATAGCCCGTGCATGGGTGAGTATAAGCTACTCAGTAGGGACCCCGAGACCCCCGAAGGTCTCCCAGAATCCACAAAAGATAATCCACAAAGTAAAAATACAATCACGAAGTAACATCCGACATTGCTTAGGTATCTGCCCATACATATACCTAAGTCACCAATTCCGGTCCGCTCCAACCTCCGAGCCCAAGTACAACCCAGTCCACACAGGAAATCACAACCCAGTCCACACAGGAAATCACAACACAATCCAAAAAGGAAAACTAAACAAGATTCAGCTCACACAGGTATACTACTTCGTAAGATGATAGAGATGATCAGATGTAGCCACAGATTCATCTAATCCATCGGACCCACAAAGGATCAATAGGTACTAACCCCCGCAATGACCCACACATGATAGATCATTAAGTTGAAACCATAGCTATTGGGAAACTCCTTCTCTATCAAGTACAGTGGGTATGCCGCTACAACCAAGCGCTTCCCTCTAACCTTGGACTGCTGTAGTACTCCACCTATCGAGTACTGTGGGCCTACTTCTACAACCAAGCGCTTCCCACCATGGGTCTGCCGCTACAACCAAGCGCTCCCCCTCATAGCCTCTAGAGGTACTCCTTCTGTTGAGTTCCACGGGTCTGCCGCTACAACTAAGCGCTCCTCTACCATGGGTCTGCTGCTACAACCAAGCGGTCCCCCGTGCTGCTACAACCAAGCGCTCCTCCATCGTAGGTCTGCCGCTACAACCAAGCGCTCCTCCGTCGTGGGTCTGCCGCTACAACCAAGCGCTCCCCCTCACAGCCTCCAGAGGTACTCCTTCTGTTGAGTATCACAGGTCTGCAGCTAGAACCAAGCACTCCTCCACCGTGGGTCTGCTGCTACAACCAAGTGCTTCCCACTGGGCTATCCGTAACACACCAAGTCGTTCGATCTGCAGTCGTCAAGTCTCAACCGGCTCTAGAGTTTCCGCACACAACATACTTATTCCGGGAGGGTCCACTCCATGATCCAAGAGGTCGATGCATCAACTGACATGTATTCCAGAGTTGATGTATCCCAAAAAGTACCATAGTGGTCACTACCGAACCCACGTAGGATTCCCGTACTGTCTTCATTGTCGTCGCAGACGCAGCCAGCTCTAGGGTTCCCGCACACAGCAAGCTCGTTCGGGAGGGTCCAATCCATGAGCTGAGGGGCTGATACATCAACTGACACATATTCCGGAGTTGATGTATCCAAAAGTTCCGTATCATCAAAAGGAACTCAACATCACAGACGGCGTGTCAATCGGACGTCCGGTCTGAGAGTTATTGGCCTTTTCGTCATAGGGGCTTGGTTGGTTTTTAAGTCAAAACCAACCCGAACGTACTCCACCTGCATCCAAAACTCAGGAGGAGTAAGCCAAAATATCTGTCTCACTAAGAGGTATCCAGCAAAGTTGACGGTACGTCAATCAGACGTCCGGAGCTCAAGTTATGAGAATTTCCTCTCCGAGGGCCCGGTTGGTTTCGTGTACGAACCAACCCTGCCAAACCCAAAGTACTCCAAAACCTTGAGTGTAATATATCTAAACGACCGTCCCGATCCAAGGATCGCATCGCCGCTGACGGTGCGTTGATCGGATATCCATAGCCCATGATATGGGCAAAAGACCGAAAGGGGTCCGAAAACGGGGGGTCTGGGCCCAGCCGACCCGGCCCAACCCCCCCGGGTCGGCCCGAACTGGGTTGACCTGACCCGGGTCCGGGTCCGACTCGGAGGGGCGTGACCCGGCTCAGCCGGCCCAGCCCGGCCCGGCCTGGGCGTGACCCGGCTGGCGCTGGCCGGGTGGCCAGCGGTTCGGCTCGGCCATTACGGCCGAGCGAAGCGGGGGGCGTGCTGCCCCTCGTGGAGAGACCGCAACCCCACGTGGGGCCGCCCTTGTCAGCGGACACGGCCGGATGCCGCATCCCGTTGCCTCCGGTCCCGCGTGGTCGCGAGACTACACCCTGCCGCCGCGGCGGCTCCTCCCGGTGGCGCGCCGGCGGGCTGCTCCGCGGACCACCGGACGAGTTCCGGTGGTCGGAATTGCGTGTCGTGTTCGCCAATGGCCCTCCCGGGGCCCGTCCTTCACTGCGAGGACCTCACATCGCCCGTGCGGCCTGCTTCATCATCGTCCGCTATTCAGAACACCAAGAACGAAAGGGCGGTGGGTTCAGACTTGTTCGTTGGTCCGCACCCACCGTGTTAGCGGTTTTAAAATTCTTCCAACAAGTATTTAATCATACGCCGCAGGTATAAATCACCAAGATTTAAATGAATCAAACTCTTACCTCAATGTTGTGGTCGAACGTGAGTTCGTCGCATAATTAACCGTCGCGGAAGAAGAGGATCGTCGCGTCGCGGAAGGGGCGTCGCTGTCATCACGGTACACGGCATTGCGTAGTCAATCTCAATCGGTTGTTGATCGAAGATTGTCGTGGGGGAAGGAACGTCGTGGAAGAAGCGTCGCGGAAGGAGGATCGTCGGCGTCGCGATACACGACGTCGCGTCGTCGATCTCCGAGGGTTCGGCGTTCTTCGTCGGAGGCCGGCGTTCTTCGTCGGCGACGATGCGTTCTTCGCGTTCTTCGCATTCTTCAATGAAGGAGGATGAAGATCTTCAAGCCTTAGAGCTTTCCCCCAATCCTCTCAACAAGAAACCCTTCAATAAAAATAGGTGTTGGTCTTATTTTATTCCCCATGACAACGTTTTGGAATTATAAAAATAATCCAACAATTAATTGAATTAATTTCAATGCTTAAACCCTTCAATTAATAGGGGCGTTTAATATTTAATTAAACGCATGGGTTGAATTTATTTAAAAAGGGGTTTTTCGCGGGTGCGTTACATAGAGGGAAAGAAAGGGTGGGGCTCATGCGGGCCCCACCTCAGAAATATCCTACCAATGTGTAGGATATTATTTCTTAACTTAACCCCAAAAAAATTAAAAACCACACCCGAGAAAATGCAACTCTGGAAAAGGCGTTTCTAAGAAAATACTGGCGCTGCGATTCCACTGGTGCCCTCAGAATTCGATTCCAAGCACCGGTTCAAAAGTTAGAAAAGCTTGCTCATTAATTCACTGAACGTACCCGAGCCAAACTTCGGAAAATGATTCCGGTCACAACAGGCCTCAGAATCAGGTGCCGTCAGAAACTGCGTTCTGGTAAAATTCCCAAGAAAATTAAGAAAAAAATTTTCCTTGATTTTTACGGGTCTTTACATCACTCCCACCTCAGGGATTTACATCCCCGTAAAGATACATCATAAACTAGGGAAACAAAAGTGGGTACTGAGCACGCATCTGAGACTCCAGCTCCCAAGTGCTCTCCTAGAGGTTCCCGTGCTGCCATCTGATGCGCACTAGAGAGATCGATCATCCACATAGGACACTCTCCTTTCGATCCTAGATCTCCACCGGGACCTCCGCAAACGTCACCCCATCATCAATGTCTAGCTCCCCATGGTCAATGATATGCGTCGGGTCGAGCTCGTATCTCCCCAGTTGAGATACATGGAAGTCATCGTGCACCTGGTGCAACTGAGGTGGGTGGGTCAAGCGGTAAACCACCTCGCCTACCCTGCGGAGGACCTAGAAAGGTCCGTTGAACCTCGGTGATAACTTCTCACCTCAGCCACATCCCCGTAACTCACATCGAGGTGTGACCCGTAGGGAAACGTGGTCGCCATCCTTGAACTCTAGTGGTCTCCGCCTCCTGTCAGCACAAGACTTTTGCCGGCTCTGAGATGTCCTCATCCTCTATTGGATGACTTGGACCTTTCTGGTCCTACAAGATCTGCTGAGATTTCTTCTTTGCTGAGAAGATAAATCCGGTCTCATCCCCTGGACAAACCACGTTCTTCGCCTAATACAGTCAATCCCATCATGGATGATACTAACCCATACCAAGGATGATGTCGTAAGGCCTCGATGCTACTACCAAGATATCCAACCGTTACTCTCGCCTCCAAGTGTTGAGTCACACTTTCGGCATTAGTGTGTGATCACTGGGTCTCCTCCAGTAGGTATCTCAAAGTGAGGGTCAAGTCAACGGTTTTTAAATCGGAACCTCTTAGTAACAACATAAAGAGAGGAAAGGAAGGTAAACGCCAAAAGAAAGGTGTCTTTTATTACTGCAACTCAAAGTACAAAGACACAAATCATCTACAAACAAACATCAAAAATGCTAGAAGCAGCATAAACAAAAGTCTCCAGGTCTGGAGCTAGTCCCGCTCCTGTCCATCTGCTCCCGGAGCTCCATGATCGTAGGCCTCAGCTGCCAGAAGCTGAGCTCTCCCATGTCCACTAGCTCCCTGCGGTCTGGGTGGACCTCCTGGTGGTGGTGGTGGCAACACCTCGAAGCGTCTTCCACCTCCAGCTGCATGGCCAGCTCCCCTGCCACGGTCTCCTGCTCCATGAGGTCCGCGTCGATCGAACCTCTGCCTCTGCCTGGGAGGTCCTTCGTTCATCTGCTGGTCATCCGTATGGCGGGTCGGATAGTCACGAGCCATGTGACCAACCCCGCCTCATGAGTAACACTGCCCGCTCATGGTAAGTCGTTGTCCACCCCGAGTGCCTCACACAAACAATCCCGTGTCACGCGGTCGAACACCTGTAGGTCTAGTCCTCTTGGACCCCTGCGTCATCTGTCTACTACCCGCTGCAGAAGACTCTACCGCAAGCCGGCTAGTGGTGGGTCCTACTGCCGGAGACTGCTCAGCAAGGAAACTCTCCACTAAGAGGGCTCACTCCAACACCCCTTTCTGTGTCAGAATGCTGTGAGAAACAACTGAAGATCTGATCTCTCTCCTGATCCCTTTCTCGAAGGTTCGGGCCCTGAAGAATAGGTCTCGTACCATGTCCGTGGAATAACGCGAGAGATCGGTAAACCTCGCCGCGTACTGGGCCACTGTCATGCTGCCCTGCCGCAGGTGTAGAAGCTCCTGGATGCGCACCGCACGGAAGGTGTCTGGGACGAATTCTGAGCGGAAGAGGTTCTCAAAGTCCGTCCAGAGAAGAGATGCCTCATCGTGCACCTGGAGCATCAAGCTCCACCATCTGCCTGCTGCCACGTGCAATAGGATCGCTGCGACGATCACCATGAGTTCTGTTGGTGTCATCAATAACCTGAAAACCCGTACAACTGCCTACATCCAGTCCTCTGCTGCCTGGGGGTCCGTCTCCCCATGGAACCTCGGCGGTCACTGGCGCTGAAACTCATGCAGTACACTAAGGCGATGTGCATCGTCAGCGGCTGGGGCAGGTAGCATCGGTGGTTCAACGGGTAGAGGTTCCACCGGTGCCTCTGCTGTCAAAGGGCCCTGTACCGAGGCCTCGTCGCTCAGCGGGCTTTTGTCACGTACAACTCTCGGAACCCTAGGTGGCTGCCAACATGGGGCAATCCTGAAAAGAGACAGGTGCGCCACGGTCAGAACAATATACCTGGTGAGATGACACAAAGTAATCACAAAGAAAACATGAAACACACATGCAATCAATGTTTTTGTGTATTAAGTCGGGAATTAGAAGTCAGGGTCCTGGTGTACGGATACGTCAGCCGCCGCACCAACACTGGACTCCCTGGACTGATAACCGCACCCAATACGCTTAACAATATTGCTTCACATAGAAAAAAGATCAGAGTCCAATGTTCTATGGTAGAACCGAACTCCTCTGATACCAATTTGTCACGACCCGTCCTCGGGGCCCGTGCTGTGACTACCCCACGCCCGCCTTCCATAGGCCAGGGGTTTACGGCTAGCACCAAGGCGTAATTCCCAGTAAAAAGGGAAGGCATTGCCTTTGTAAAGTAAACAAACACCACAGAGAAAGAAAGCAGTAGAAGTAAACACTAAGTAAAAACTGGGTACAACAATAAGTGCAGAAAAGTAAGTGGGCCAGAATACAAACCCAAACTGAAAGTAAAGTACAAATTGAAAGGGAAAACAACAACTGAAAGTAAAGCCGCAAAGTCGAGCCTCCCACTGAAAGTCCCACCTGAAGGGTGAGTACAAATACCTCCACAACTCCTTGGGTCCAGCTGTCCGCTCCAAGTACGTCTCACCCAGTGGTCCACCTCTAGGTACCGTCCCGCTCCGCAAGCCTCAACCACGATCAGCGTTGTCCTTCATCTGCAACCAACACAACGTAGTGCGGGCATAGCCCATGCAGGGGTGAGTATAAGCTACTCAGTACGGACCCCAAGACCCCCGAAGGTCTCCCGGAATCCACAAAGGATAATCTACAAAGGAAAGATACAATCACGAAGTAACATCCGACACTGCTTAGGTATATGCCCATACATATACCTAGGTCACCAATTCCTGTCCGCTCCAACCTCCGAGCCTAAGTACAACCCAGTCCACACAGGAAATCACAACCCAGTCCACACAGGAAAGCACAACACAATCCAAAAAGGAAAACTAAACATGATTCAGCTCACACAGGTATACTACTTCGTAAGACGATAGAGATGATCAGATGTAGCCACTGATTCATCTAAGCCGTCGGACCCACAAAAGATCGGTAGGTACTAACCCCCGCAATGACCCACACATGATCGATCATGAAGTTGAAACCATAGATATTGGGAAACTTTTTCTCTATCAAGTATAGTGGGTATGCAGCTACAACCAAGCACTTCCCTCTAACCTTGGACTACTGTAGTACTCCACCTATCGAGTACTGTGGGCCTGCTGATACAACCAAGCGCTTCCCACAATGGGTCTGCCGCTACAACCAAGTGCTCCCCCTCATTGCCTCTAGAGGTACTCCTTCTGTTGAGTACCACGGGTCTGCCGCTACAACCAAGCGCTCCTCTGCCGTGGGTCTGCTGCTACAACCAAGCGCTCCCCCGTGCTACTACAACCAAGCGCTCCTCCATCGTAGGTCTGCCGCTACAACCAAGCGCTCCTCCATCGTGGGTCTGCCGCTACAACCAAGCGCTCCCCATCATACCCTCCAAAGGTACTCCTTCTGTTGAGTACTGTGGGTCTTCCGCTACAACCAAGCGCTCCTCTGCCGTGGGTCTGCTGCTACAACCAAGCACTTCCCACTAGGCTATTCGTAACACACCGAGTCGTTCGATCAGCAGTCGTCAAGTCTCAACCAGATCTAGGGTTTCCGCACACAGCATGCTCGTTCCGGGAGGGTCCACTCCATGATCCAAGAGGTAGATACATCAACTGACATGTAGTCCAGAGTTGATGTATCCCAAAAAGTACCGTAGTGGTCACTACCGAACCCACGGAGGATTCCCGTACTGTCTTCATTGTCGTCGCAGACGTAGCCAGATCTAGGGTTCCCGCACACAGCAAGCTCATTCGGGAGGGTCCGCTCCACGAGCTGAGGGGCTGATACATCAAATAACACATAGTCCGGAGTTGATGTATCCAAAAGTTCCATATCATCAACAGGAACTCAACGTCATAGACAGCGCGTCAATCAGACGCCTGGTCTGAGAGTTATTGGCTTTTTCGTCCCAGGGGCCCGATTGGTTTTTAACTCAAAACCAACCCGACCGTACTCCCCCTACGTCCAAACCTCGGGCAGAGTAATCCAAGAAATTCATCTCACTAAGAGGAATCCAGAAAAGTCGACGGTACGTCAATCGGACGTCCGGAGCTCACGTTATGAGCGTTTCCGCTCCGAGGGCCCGGTTGGTTTCGTGTACGAACCAACCTAGATGAACCCAAAGTACTCCGAAACCTTAAGTGTAATATATCTAAATGACCGTCTCGATCCAAGGATCGCATTTCCGCTGACGGTGTGTCGATCAGAGGTCCGTAGCCCAAGATATGCGTAAAAGACCGAAAGGGGTCGGAAAACGGGGGGTCTGGGCCAGGACCGACCCGGCTGGGCGCGACCCGGACCGACCTGGGAGCGACCCCGCTGGCGCTGGCCGGGGGGCCAGCGGTTTGGCTTGGCCGTTACGGTCGAGCGAAGCAGGGGGCGCGCTGCCCCCGCATGGAGAGACCGCGACCCCGCGTGGGGCCGCCCTTGTCAGCGGACGCGGCCGGCTGCCATGTCCCGTCGCCTCCGGTCCCGCGCGGTCACGGGACCGTGCCCTGCCGCCGTGGCTTCAGCCGCGGCGGATCCTCCTAGCGGCGCGCCGGGGGCCGCCGCCACCTACCGCCGTGCCGGTGAGGCGCACCGGCGGGCTGCTCTACGGACCACCGGACGAGTTCCGGTGGTCGGAATTGCGTGCCATCTTCGCCAATGGCCCGCACGGGGCCCGTCCTTCACTGCAAGGACCTCACATCGCCCGTGCGGCCTGCTTCATCGTCGTCCTCCGTTCCGCACACCAAGAACGAAAGGGCGGTGGGTTTGGACTTCTTCATTGGTCCGCACCCACCGCGTTAGCGGTTTTAAAAGTCTTCCAAAAAGTATTTAATCATATGCCGTGGGTATAAATCACAAAGATTTAAATGAATCAAACCCCTACCTCAACGTTGTCGTCGAACGTGAGTTTGTCGCGGAATTAACCTTTGTGGAAGAAGAGGATCGTCGCGTCGCGGAAGGGGCGTCGTTGTCGTCACGGTACACGGCGTTACGTAGTCAATCTCAATCGGTTGTTGATCGAAGATTGTCGCGGGGGAAGGAACGTCGTGGAAGAAGCATCACGGAATGAGGATCATTGGCATTGCGGTACACGACATCGCGTCGTCGATCTCCGAGGGTTCGGCGTTCTTCGTCGCCCTTCGTCGGAGGCCGACGTTCTTCGTCGGCGACGATGCGTTCTTTGCGTTCTTCAACGAAGGAGGATGAAGATCTTCAAGCCTTAGAGCTTTCCCCCAATCCTCTCAACAAGCAACCCTTCAATAAAAATAGGTGTTGGTATTATTTTATTCCCCATGCCAACGTTTTAGAATTATAAAAAGAATCCAACAATTAATTGAATTAATTACAACGCTTAAACCATTCAATTAATAGGGGCGTTTAATATTTAATTAAACACACGAGTTGACTTTATTTAAAAAGGGGTTTTCGCGGGTGTGTTACTTAGAGGGAAAGAAACAGTGGGGCTCGTGTGGGCCCCACCTCAAAAATATCCTACCAATGTGTAGGATATTATGGGTTCCACCTTATCCGCTTAACTTAGCTTAAGTGTCTTTAAGTGAAATAAAATAAAGTGCTGCACCACTTTTATTTTATTTCTTAACTTAACCCCAAAAAAATTAAAAACCACACCTGAGTAAACGCAGCTCCGGAAAAGGCGTTTCTAAGAAAATACCGGCGCTGCCATTCCACCAGTGCCCTCGGAATTCGATTCTGAGCATCGGTTCAAAAGTTAGAAAAGTCCGCTCGTTCGTTCACTGAACGTACCCGAGCCAAACTTTGAAAAATGATTCCGGGCACACCGGGCCTCAGAATCAGGTGCCGTCAGAAATTGTGTTCTTGTAAAATTTCCAAGAAAATTAAGAAAAAAATTTTCCTTGAATTTTATGGGTCTTTAAATTTATACTAATAAGACACTTAATACAAGGGGTATATACTCCAAAATATACATTTCACAGCCCACTACTAGTCGGTAGCCTCTGGTGTATGGGGAAGAGAGTTTGTGGTCTCTTAACCAACCCTTTATGGCCACGAAAGAAAGTGCCAGATTAAGGGATGTTACAAAGTGGTGTCAAAGGATAAGGTTTTATTTTCTTTTGATTTACTATCTAGGAAAGGTAGAAAGGAGACTAGGATGTGTAAGGACTTGGTAATGATCTTGTTCATGGGAGTAGCTAACCCATGTATGGGGTAAAATTATAGTTCTTAGGGATGGGATTATTATTGGGTTGTGTTCTTGTTACAATTGATGTCATTTATCCTAGGGTGATTCACATGTTGTGTGAGGTTACTATTTTATGATGTTACTATTTATTGATATTTGTACCCATAGACTGGTATGGTGTGATATGAGAATACATGCTACATAAAAGGAACATAAGGATATATTGACATGCATTGTTCATGATAAGGGCATATCTATTTTTTCATGTGATATACAATTTCCTATAGAATTGTGACATGATATATCTATTTACCTGGATAAATGAAATGATTTATTGTGTCATGCTGGAATACTTGTAAGAAATTTCTAGAGAGACAAAGAGATTTTGGTTCTCAATTTTAGTCACCTTTTGGGGTTGAACTTGTTTCTAGCCAGTTCTATAAGGTGTGTGTTTCTCTTGTAGATAAAATTAATCCTCATCATCTTCGACATGAGCACCAGAATATTGGAAATTAGAAAAATCCAAACATAGATGATCTGGATCTTCCTATAGTTCTTGAGGATTTGTGGGATGTTCAGCTTCACAACATCTTCCCGAGGGTCATGCGATCCATGGAAAGGGATACTATTCATACCATTCCATTGATGTCTGAGATAATAAGAGAGTTTCAGCTGCAGAGTCTTCCTATGTTTACTAGGGAAGGGGGACCCTAGGAAGCCTAGTTCTAGAATGAGTCAGTCCAGATGATATTCAAGAATCATGATACACCCATAGATAGTAGGGATAAGATTTCTACATATATGCTTTGTGTACTTTCCAAGCGATGGAGGTATATTCTAGAGGAATATGGGAAGTATGATCAACTATCTTATATGGACTTCAAGATGATGTTCCTAATTTATTTTTATCCCAAGACCTTAAGGGATGAAAAGTATCTTGAGTTCATGCATCTGACCTAGGATGGGTTTTTCCGAACTGGACTATTATTGAGGTTTTACAAACCTTTATTTCTTTGTGTCATCATTGAAATATAATGAGATCTCCAAGGAAATACATTTCTAGTATGGTCCTCAGTGTGATATCAGGTCATATGTAATCATTTTTTGTTTATGCATCTTTGAAGACATGATTAATCAAGCACTCATTATAGAAGGGAATTTGAGAGTGGCCCTAAGGAATGGAAATGATATTTCAATAGTGAAATCTGTGAGTTACTCATCCAGTGGTTAGTAGAAACATTATATTGGCTTCAACCAAAGTACTTGTGGGTAGAGAAGTCAGTGTAGTGGAAAAAAATCACAATATCGTGTTCTATTCTAGTGCTATTAATGTGGAATGTTTGGACACAAGCGATCGTAGTGTCCTTACCCCACAGTGGAGTTTGGTATATATGGAAGAAAAGGTCATAATAATAGGTTATATGTGAAATTTACATAGTAGACTAGCGGAAGAAGATTAGGACATGCACCTGAATCAGTAAGGGGCTCAGCTACCCCATAGTAGGTTGGTAACTGGAGTTCCACTGGTTATTCAAGATGAGGTAGGGAACATGGTAACCCAGTACATGAGGAATATTACCAAGAATGGGATGTAGATTAGGGTATTCATACTGAATCCTAGGGTATATGGACAAGTCATTTTCATGTTATACATACTACACTGACTAACATGGATGTTGGAACATCTACTGTCAAAGGTACAGTTCTTGTATCATATACATTATATTAGGTTTTTTTTTTGAAATAGGAGAATCAAATTATTTCATACCAGTTCTTTATTGTAAATGGTCTGGGCTTATTTTTGGAAATAGTAGATTTTTTTTGACTATTGACATACTGTTGGTAGATAAGTTAGAGAATATCAAACATTGTAAGAAGTGATCTATAGATATTGGTGAAAACTATTTCTATTGGTAACCTTTCATTTTGGAAATGACTAGTTCAAAATTATTCTTGGTATATATTGGTTAGTTCTATACTCGGATCATATTGACTATTACAGGAGGAGAGTTACCTTTCTATCTTCATAAGGAAGTAGTTATTCTCACCAGGGTGATTGGGAGCTTCAGGCTAGTCATGTAGGACCAATTCAGTGTAGATTGAATTGTATCATGGCTCATATCACCATTATTTCACTAGATAATATTGGAATGTAGATATATTATTTTCCTCTAGTGGTATATCAATTTTAAGATGTTTCCCCTGAAGAATTATATGGCTTACCAGCTGAGAGAGAGAGAGATTGAGTTCACAGTCTATTTGGAGTTGGGAGAAATCCATTTTCTATCATGCCTTACCGAATGACACTAGAAATTATTTGGGAGTTGATACCATAGTTATAAGATCTGGAATCTAAAGGATTTATATGAAAAAGTACATATCCTTGGGGTTCTCTAGTTCTCCTCTCCAAAAAGGTTTAGGGATATTTGTGCTTATGTGTGTATTATCATAGGTTAAACCAGATGAATGTCAAGAACTGGTATCCTCTTCCACCGTTTGATGATCATTTCAAGCAGTTGATAGGTTCTAGGATCTTCTCCACGATTGAATTGAGATTATGTTATCATCAGTTAAGGGTGAGATTATGAGACATGTCATGGTCTGCTTTTAAGAGCACGTATGGATGTTAGGAATTCGAAGTGACATCGTTTGGGTTCACTAATGCACCTGTGGTGTTCATGGACTTAATGAATAGTATATTTCATCCTTTTCTAGATCAGTTTTTTGGTATTTTTCATCAATTATATTTTATTGTAAACCCAGTCAGAATATGATCATGCCAAACATTTTGACATCCTCTTGAGTATATTGAGAGAGTATCAACTTTACTCCAAGATAACCAAATTCAGTTGCGGGATTAAAGAAGTTCACTTCTTGGGCTATGTGATCTTAGTGCTAGGAGTGTCAATAGATCTTGATAAATTCGTAGGCATTATATCATGGGAATATTCTAAGAACATCTTCATAATTTTGATCTCTCTAGGTTTTTCATGTTATTACCAGAATTTTATCCAAGATTTATCCCCTTTGGTAGGCCCATTTTTTGGGCTTACCAAGAAAATGAAGATTTTTTTTGTTATGATGCTTGTGAGAGAGATTTTCAAGATCTGAAAGGTAGGATAACCTCATAACCTATAGTTATTTTACCTGTGTCTGGTAAATTATATAACATGTACTAGGACACATTTAGTGTTGGAATCAGAGCATTTTTGATGTAGGAAGATTAAGTTGTTGCTTATGGATCTAGGCAGATGATACCACATGAGAGGAATTATCCAACTCAAGATCTAGAGTTAGTGGTTGTGGTACATGCCTTGAGATGTTGGAGACACTATATCAAATGTGATAGGTTTTTTGTATACACAGATTACAAGACCCTCAAGTATATCTTTTCTCCATGAGACCTAAACCTTCAGTAGATGAGGTTGGCTGAGTATCTATAGTCCTTCAACTTTGAATTAGCTTTTACACCAGTATAGGGAAATGGAATTGATGACAATATGATATGAAAGACACAGATAGAGGCAGTATGAGAGTCCTGTGATGAGTGGTAGATAATGTCCCTCTCTACAGACATGACTTTGGTTGTTCAGGAATCTTAGGGGTGAGTAGCTTTGACTTTGACATGTTTTATACGCATGATTTTAGAACTAATTAAGGCTGAGTAATTGTATGATCTGTAGGGATCAGTTATGAGATAAATTTTATATGGTGGGTAGATTCCAGCAAGATGGTCTCTTGGATGTGATAATACTCCTCTTTTCTATTGATGAATATTGGTTCCTATAGTCTTGTGTGAGGAGTTGATGAGTGAGTTTCATGCTTCAAGATGGGAAGTTCATCCTTGTTTAAAAAATATGTATCTTTATATACGTAGAAAAAATTGGAGGCTAGGAATGGAGTAGGATGATGAAATCTTCATTTCTATATTCTTCACTTATTAGTAGGTGAAAGCCGAGTATCATAGGCCCGTTAGGCTTTTTCAACCTTTACCCATTCAGGAGTGGAAATAGATTGATGTCATGATGGATTTTGTGATAGGAATACCAAGGACAACCCATAAGAATGATGTTTTATGGGTTATTCTGGATCTATAGAATATGTTATTCCACTTATTGCCTATTAGTGAATCCTTCACAATTGATGATCTGGGAAATATTTACATGTAAGAGGGGGTTTAGTTGCACAGTGTTCCAAAGAGTATAGTTTCAGACATAGATCCTCATTTCACATCTCATTTCTAGTAGGGTATTCATAAATACATGTGATCATGAGTTCTTTTAAAAACATCATATAATACACAAACTGATTGTCAATCTAGTCAAACTATTAAACTTTTGGAGGATATGTTATGATCCTATGTTTTGGATTTTTTGGTTCATGGGAGGCATATATAGAACTTATGGAGTTTTCATATAATAATAGCTTCCATCCAATGATCCAAATGAGACCTTTTGAATATTTTTATGGTATCCCTTTCCATTCACCTATTTATTGGCTAGAGGTAGGTGAGTCAAAAAATTTTGGGGCTAGTCTCATAGAGGATATATCATCCAGAACCTGCCCATGTGATATACATAGTATATTTACACCTTTTTTATAGTTCATCATTTTAGGAGAATCATATATGGGTTGTGGATAATAGTGAGAAATATCATTAGGGTAGAACTATACCATTGGTTTCGGTGCTGTGACAAAATGGTTGGGTTCAAGAGTATACTTGGGTGAGGGAGTCTGATATAAGAACATAGTGGCCAAAATTGTTTTCTAATACCTCATCGTGATACTTGAACCAGCTCGGGGATAAGATGTTATAAGATGGGGATGTTGTAAGACCCCATATTTGTTTTCAGGTTCATCTTTATCCATGTTTTTTTAATCTTTTCTTCTGGTTGTGTTTTCATCATAAAATTTTGTTGTTTTAATAAAATCAGACTTAGGATTCATGGAAACTTGATAAGGAATAGAGAGTTTCCATGGGGAGAGATGTTTTTTCATATAATGACTTAATGTTTAGGGATGTATGGTTGTTTGAATTAATTTAGTCCAGATATAAATTGGTCATCATTTCATTGGTTCTTGGTGAGTTGGGAAACATTAAAAGAGTTAAAGTTTGTTTAAAATGAAAATGGGATACTAAATCAACTACAAAACATTTATGCACTATGTAATAGGATTACCCATCACGTAATTGTTTAAGAGTTTTAATAAAATAAATTTTAGGTGATGGGGTTTTCAGTGTGTTACATTAAAAACAATTACATGACATGTAATACAATTACATTCTATGTAAATTTTTAATCTATTATTTTAAAAATGACATATTGATGAATTCTCATTTTTTTGGTTGAAACTATTTAACTATTTACCTTTTGGATTTCTACAGGAGAATTTGGGGTGCCAAATTCCCTTCTGGACGCCCCTTTTGTGGGAGTGATCCCTAAAAAGTCTTTCTAGTTAGGTTTCTTTCTTCTCTTCCTTATTTTTAAACCATCATGGTGAAATCCTTTGGAAAAATTCATTATTGGTTTTGATCATGATATTTTTTGATGTAGGAACCTCTTTATAATTATCCAATTTTTGTGTGTGACCAAATTAATTAAATAAACAAATAGAATTATCCCCTGATGTCCTTTTCTTTCAAATGGATTTTTAACTAGCTGATGGTTTCCCATGGGTTGAGGGAACAATTATTATAATTGAATTAGAAAAAAACTTAATGTATGTTTTGCATTAAATGTAACCTAGGGTGTTTTCTTATTATAGAATCCATAAATCATGGATTTTTTTCTTATTGATATAATTTTTAAACAATTTTGAAATAAATTTCATATGGAAAATTAAAGAATAATGGTAATTTATGTAATTAATCATTGATAATTTTGATGTGATATTGTGATATCCATGTTGTATGAAAAATATTATATTCCATGGTTTAATTATTATATATCCAAGTCATCCATGGAAATTTCACACTTATATGTTGTAATGATGATATTGAGCAAGCTTGGGCCAATCTCATGTTGTAGTGCTTATAGGGAGTGGGATTTCCCAGTCCAAAGCTATAATCCTTATAGGGATTTATCCCAGATGTGGTAATGACTATAGGGATTTGACCCAGCTTGTTGTGACTATAACATGGTTATTTGGTGGTGGTTAGTAGGGTCATAAGACATGCTCAGAGATATTCTGGTATGGAAATGAAATAGGTCAGTTTACCTTAGCTCTATGCTTTTGATTTTCATTATTATAATACATGATCAAATATATTATAGAATAGATCTTATACAGGGTGTTGTTTTATTTTATTAATTTTTAAATTAATCAATACACATTGTTATCACTTTATTGCATACACTTATTATTTGACTGGTTTTGTTTAGACACAGTGGTATTGACCTACTGAGTTATACTCACACCCTATTCATGCCACCATTTGGTACCTGAGAAGATTTCATGGATGGAGGTTTGGAAAATGGAAAAGGACATTGTTATTGATATCTTATTTGTGGTAGGGCTAACATTTGGAGATGATACCGACACAGGGTTTGGGACTCAAGACATTGAATAATTTATTTGAGTCTTCTAGTGTTTTTATTGTATTATTTGAGAATGAAATTTATTTACACTCCATTACATCATTAAATTATTCAATATTATTTATTGGATTATTCATTTTGATTTTGTTTTTGTCTTCATCTAGGTCTTTACATTGATTATTTTCATTCTATTATGATTTGTTTCTACTACTAAGACACTTTATACTAGGGGGTATAGTCACCGCACTATACATTTCACACCATGTTGCTAATCGGTAGACTCTGGCGTATGAGGAGGGGTTCTTGAGGTCTCATATATAACTCTTTCCATCCATGTGAGAGAGACCCAAACTGGGGGACATTACAAATTAATTCTTAATAAATGGGTAGTTGTAAACCATAAACCCATCTAATACAACATACCTACTATCTTATCACAAGTAACCTATTGATCCATCTAGGGGATATCTATAACTAATCCCCAACTATCACTTTCAAATCCAATTAATTCCCCATATATTGAATTATCAATAAAATTCATCCTCAAAATAGATTATAAATCAACAATTACATGTATTGAATCAACAATAAAAAATTATTCCCCATTCAGTGAAATAAATTTCTTATTAAAATTACATGAACTTATAATATATATAGAAATGGTATATAGTCTAAAAAAAATATAGTGGAAAATATGTCTTATAAATCCATGATACATAAAATATGGACATAGAGGATAAAATAATGTACAATGTAATGATGGAGGGTGATATGGAAAATTATCTTGATAAAATTTATAACCACAAAACAATGAATCAGTAATGGATGAAATAGGATGAAAAATTCATTATAAATAAACATTTGTAGTAAAACAAATCCTAAAAAATAAAATATATGATGAATAAAAAAATTTATTCCTTGTAAATTTGTGTAAGAAAAATGTTATAAATCACATTAAAAATTCTTTAATATTCTTTAATAAGATTAAAAACTTTTGGTATCATTTAAAGTAAAAAATTCCAAGAATTTTGAAAAAATAATTTTATTTGAAAATAAAAATGGATTATTATAATGAAATATTCAAATTAAATAACGGTGTATGGTGTCAGGAAATCTCATTTTCATAGTAAACATTAAAATAAATATTTATTACATATTTTTTTTAAAAATGCCAAAAAATAAACTATTCAAAAAATGAAATAATATTTATAGTAATTTTTTATTGATAAATATGGTTGAAAAAGAGTTAAAATAATAATTTCAGTATAATGAATAATATTCTTGAAAATATTTAAATAATATTTACATGGAAGAAATATAATTGGAAGGAAAACATTAAAACGCGATTTTTTAAAAGAAAGTCCCTTACATGTAATTTAATTGTTGATTATTGATACAACAAGAAAAGAAATGGAAAATACACATGCATACCC
This sequence comes from Viscum album, assembly GCA_963277665.1. Lineage (NCBI taxonomy): Eukaryota > Viridiplantae > Streptophyta > Magnoliopsida > Santalales > Viscaceae > Viscum > Viscum album. The sequence continues at coordinate 657,639,414 of OY728163.1, forward strand.
AAAACTAACTAGGGGAGAATAAAATAGATGGGGTTAATATATTAATATCAAATAATTTCCCCAATGGAAATATAAAAATAAACAATCCTAAATTAAAATGAGATTATATTTGAAATACCTTAACTTGGTTCTCTACTTTTTAGTACATGTTTAATACTCCTATAGAATGAATATAAATTTATTAAATACTTAATTAAGAAATATTTTCATATATATTCAATTATTTATGGTCCTTTTATAATCATTTGAAATCCACTCATCAAATAGTTCTTTCTTACACAAACCATTTAATAATTTTTAGTCAAATTCTATAAAATTGATTTGGTATAATGTTTGTGGTTAAAGGAGTTATGAAATGGTTCCACCATATCCAAATTTTTAATATTGTGATGAATATAATTTTTATTCATTAATATACCCATATAAATTGGTATATGACATGTGATAGAGAAGAGTATGGGGATGATGATCTTGATAGAGATCCCCAAAAAACATAATCGATCAAAGGAGATATTTGGTATCATGGAACTATTTTCACTCTATAATCACATCACTAATTTTATAGATCAAGGATAGCATGAAGGGACTCAAAATTTTATTAATTATAGATATTTTTCTTCTGTGGTGGTGGAACGCACCTATGGAATCATTCAAATGGGAAACACAACCCATGTATCAGCTAATTTGGATGTAGTTTCTAAGAGAATGACTTCATGTAAAAACTCTATTATTGAAAGGATCACCCTAATGCATGGGTAAAATCCATGGATGCATGAGGAAGTTTTAAAAATTAACTATTTCATCTGGTTTTATTCTCATTGAATGATTATCTCTATGGGATGATGTTTCTTCCACATCATCTTTATGTCTGATTTTATGAAAAGGAGGAAATTGAAATTCAGATCAATTTATATCATGTCCAACTTTATTCACATACATGAATGGGATCCCCATTTAAATCATTTGAAGTTAAATAATTCATTCTCATAGGTTTGGTTAAATATATTTGGCATTGACTAGATCTACCATCATCTAGGGCCTTGAAAGACATTAATAATACTATCGATACTCCTATTTGAATGGATTAGAATATTGTGGCTACTTGGTTTGGTCATTTTTCAAGGATCTTGGGGGAAGTGAATCTTCCCAATCTCCACATTCACAATGTGGATATTTCCACCAATCATGATGAGATAAAGATCAAGGTTTAATATAAGAGGATTCCAAAAATGTTTCTCTAAATACAAGATGATTTGGCATGATCTTCTGAATTATAAAATATATAAGGAAAATTCATCTTTTATTGAAGTTAATAGGGAATGATGTTTCTCACTATAAAATAAAGATTTATTTTGAAAAAAATGATATATAATGGTACTAGATATGGAAGATGATGTGTTGAGTAAAGATCATATAATTTATGGATCTAGTCCATATGTAGTGATATCTAGTATCCCACTAGAGGAGGTTCTTGATTTTTGTACCCAATATTTTCCTAGAAATCAAGAGATTGTTGTGAAGGACCTGCCCCTACCTGAGATGATGGTTAAAGTTAATAACTTAATGAAGATGTGATATACATATAATGAATTTTTTGAACATCAATAACTGGTTAATCACTATTTGGTGGATGTATTTTAGTTGGTGATCAAACCTATAATGGATATAGATTTATTCTTGAAGGACCCTACATAGGTGGTTGAGGTAATATGTGATAATCAACTAGGGATATTATTGGGATGGATAAGGTTATCACACCTCATGTTTATGTGGTTCCTAAGATGCCCCTAGATTATATTGAGCCTTGAGTTTAGAATGATCATGTAGATTCATCTAATATTGGGGTCCTTGCAGACAAAGATGTATCCACCACCTAGGTTTCCCTGTTAAAGAAACCTGAAGATAGACACGTGAGAATAATCCCATATAAGTGGGCAACGCTAATAAATTCAACCCATTCAGTGGTCTTTTTGGTGGATGAAACTAATTATTATCATCCCATTGAGTCAGATGTTAACCCTAAGGGAGTTAATATACAAAACCTTGATAAAGATGAGAACAAGGTAAAATAGCTAGGTGAAAAGGAAAGAGGGAAGAAGGGTAAACAAAAAAGAAACAAAGGCAGCTTCCATGATGGAATACATGTTTGGCTCCCCAACAAGGGTTAAGGAATATTCAAAATTAGTATCCTTTTCTTGAGATTAGAAAGGATTAACATCCAGGATGTAATGACCCAAACTTTCATTAATGAAAATTCCTCATGATCTAATTAAATGTATTATTATGTAAAATAGTTATATAAAACCTATGTACTTATTTGGTTTTGTGTTTTTAGATTTTAAAATACCATTAAGAATTTTGACCGTTGCTAATATATTCGTTGAACAGTGATCACATGATTAGGGTAAATATGGGGCCTTATCAAATCCAATTTACTCAATCAAAGGAAGTGATGGCCTCATCCAGTTGAATTGATCCATAAAAGCCCATTTTTTGGAGATTATAATGGAGGTGGTTTCATTGGGATTTGATCTTGACAAATCCCAAGATGAGATTCAACATGTTAAGATCGAACAAAATCGACTACCAGAGAAGTTGAAGTTGATAGAGATTACCACCTGAGCGATGTTATCTGAGCCACCCCAAGAGTCTGTCACCATCACACACATTAACCATCAGTCTTATGCAGGTGTTATAAGGGGTTATGTAACAATACCTTAGCACTATGTTTATGATCATTTTTATATATAATAAAAAATATACATTAATTTTATTATTATTACTTTGTAAATAGTTTTTAAAGAAAAAAATTGTATTTTTTAGTTAATATTAAATTGAAAAATCTATTTTAATGAATTAATGGATTTTTGAATTAAATAATATTTCAATAAAATATTATTTCTAAATTACTTTTTATTAAATATAAATGATCGTTTAATTTTTATAAATACAATCGTGATTTTTATTAAAGTTTGAAAGCCGTTTTTGTCAAAACCCATGAATTTTCGATAAATGTCAGTTTTTATTTTAAAAGAAAATATTCACATATTTATAAAATTAATTAGATAAAATGAATATTATTTTTTTAATTACTTGGTCGAAATTATCCAATAGGGATTTTTTTCATAATTTTCCGAGACAATCAAATTTTGGGGTAAAAATTAAATACTTTTTAATTATATAATGTGTTTTATGACATCATAATTAATCAATAGTGATGTAATAAAATAATATAAATGCAATTTTCGGCTAATATATGTTTTACCATTAAAATAATTTGAATTTAAATTTTTTTGATTTATTTTACAAATCTTTAGTGGACCCTCCAAGGCTTATAAAACATTTTAACTTTTTAAATTGATTTCCTTGAGAGTGTGACTCACCTCCACATAAGCAAGACTAATATTTTCAGAAGTTTTGCCATCGGCCTTGTAAAATAATGTTTTCCAATACACTTTTATAAAACCATGGAAAAAATGGTCTTATTTGTTGTTTTAATTAGTTTAATGTTTGTTGTCCAAAACCTAAAATAAAAATAATTCCCTATGTTTTCTTATATAAACCCACCTAGGCTCCCACTTCCTCTTCACTAAATGACCTTGGAGCTAGACCAAACCCTTACCTCATCTCTCTAGAATCCTCCCAAGGTTCCCCAATCTTCCAATAATCCTCTCTCAATCCTCTCCCAAGCCTTTGGGATCACACTTCCAAGAAAGTGATTTCTTCCTTTCTCATTTTTATCCAAGTTTCTTTATGTTGTTATACTATTGTAATTTCAATTAAAAATGTTGGGGTATGGTTTCTCACCTCCCATATACTTCCCTAATAATGTTTTTATAATGATATACCCCTTTAGCATGCATTAATTCCTCCCATGTACACCCGTTACTATGCCAAAATTCCATAATGGATTTCTCTATTCTAATTTACATTCAAGAACTTCTTTTATATTATGCATCTAAATTCCATTAAATTTTTTGGGACATGTATCTATATGAACCCCTTAAATGTAAATTTCATGTACATATTATGAGATACCCCTTTCTCTCTCATCAACCATTTTTTATGAATTCTTATGGTAAGACGTTATGCTACCGAAATTGCACCATGATTTTCCAAGCCAAGTCATTATGTAGTGAATACCATGTCCATTTCTTTATTAAGGGTATTAAACTTTATAAAAATTTACTTATTGATTATATTGTTTCATTTATGAATTTCACATCCCTTATATTGGAATAAATGATGATTTTTATTGAATCCATGTTTTATGATCTATGTGGCACACATATGCATGAAATGAAATGATTAAGAAGGGTGCACCCTAATAGTGCTCCAATGAATTGAGTAAAAAGTAGTATCATGATACATCAAGTGAAATTAGGGTTTACTAATGATAATTAAAGTGAAATTAGGGTTTACTCATGATCCATGTGCAATGATCCTTTGCTCCTGCTAATATCATGTTAAATGTTGATGCCACATTTCCATGTTATGATAATCATGTTGTATCATGCCTTTATGTCAATGCATCTATTATGCTCCATTGATATGCGTATTTCCTAATATGTACTTTATTCTTCATGTTATGTCTTTTGTACTCCCTTACTAAGCTTTATATCACACCCTTTTCTTATTCATGTCCTCAGGTAATCCCATGCAGTGCTATGTACGGAGGAATGTGTGTGGTCATTTAAAAGAAGTTTCCAATAAAGATGTGTATTTCATGTTCTAAGTTGTTATGTAATGTTACTAATCCCCAAATAAACTAGAAATATCAATCTTCCATGTTGTATCATGGGAATATTTTTATGTAATTAAATAGTTTTAAGTGTGAAACAAAGAGTAGGGTTGTTACAGTTGGTATCAGAGGATAAGTTTAGTTATTTTAGGGATTAGGATTAGAAAACCCAAGTGAAATCCATAGGGATAAGACTAAGAATAATAAAAATATCCCTAAATTTTGGTGAGTATGGAGTAAGTGGTTTATCAAGAAAATAAATCCCTATCTGGATATGACCAGGTAGAGGCGGATCTGGTACAGATGTATCTTGGGGTGAAACCTGAAACCACCGCTATTAGCAAGACTCGAATGGGAACGGGTGCACGACAGCGGGCCTTACTACACTCTTGGTTATGACACTTCTGGGGGGTATGATTCGGTAAATTTATAATCTTATTATGAAAAATTATTAATGTAATTAAAATAAATCTTCTAATAATATATGTTAGGATGTAGATCATCGATAACATATATTGAAGCCTATAAATTCATAAGTTAAGGAAATAAAAGTATTTTATAAGTCATTAATTTTTGTCTTTAGATTAACCATTATGTGTTACCCATAAATTTCTTTTTATTCCAGCTAGTGGACAGTAATAGGAGGACATAGGCTAACAACCGATGTGAATATCAATGTGAGGACTATTCTAATGAGATGCCTAATCAAATGGGAGAAAGAATCGTGAAATTTGTCATGATACTATCTCAGTTAGCTCATGTTTTGAATAAAAACATGAGTAAAGACGAAAATTCAAACCCCCATAAGAAAGACCAAGTCATAATAAATAGATTCATTTTAACACCATATGCTTCCACGGTATGCTTCTCTTTGAATAATATAGTCGCGTGTGTTGTACGCAAATTCGTGTTCTAACACACCACAACCAATCAAACTAGCCGTTATGAATAGTAATACCCACCTTTTGAAATTTTATAAATCTTATGTTTAAAAAGGGAATTAATTTTTGGATTCATAATATCAAAATTAGCTTAGGGTGAATTTTTGGTATTTTGCTGAAAACTTTCAATTTTTCATGAATAGTGAAAAATACTAAAATTTAATTAAAAACAACTTTTTTAATCAAAATAATTTATAGTGATAGAATATAATATTTAGTGTTTTTTAAGTATAATTATATTATATTTTTACCATTTAATCCAATGTTGATCATTGAAAGTTATTTCACATTTAAATTGGACATAAGCAAGTATCAATCTTTTGATAGTTAATATTTCTTAAAAACACGTTTTTTTGTTTTGACAATGGGAATTAATTTTAAATTAATTTATTCCACTTATGTGTTTAGAATTTAGAAAAATGGATTCCATATTTAGAATTAGGAGGTCCAAATTGTGTAAATATGTAAATTTTTATTTAGACATTTTGAATAATTACTTCGGTAAATATTTTATTTACATGGTTAAAGGGTAAATCCGGTAAATAAGGGTAAAAAATAATATTATAATAATATAAAATTACCTAAAACGTGTTCTAACCCTATTTCCTGATACATTTCTAACCATGGGCTTCCTTGGGTCTATTTTGGGACCCCATGGAGCCACTTGTAAGTGATAATGACACTTTATATTAATTAAGTTAAAGTAAATACAAAAATGACATGAGCATATATCTTCTAGTAATTTTTTAAATAGGGTTATATATGTTATCTATTAAACTATAAAAATTCATCAGAAATATAAAACTATTTCCTACATAATTGTATTTCATTTATAAATTTTAGACATTTAATAATTAAATTTATTTATGACACAATGATGATGCGGTATTTTGTTTATTAATGAATGAATCAAATAAATTGTATTATAAATGTTAAAATAAATATAATTTGAAGGTTTTGTTGCCATACAAGAATTTTATAAGCTAATATGACATGTTAGGGTTGGTTGGATGATTTTTTTCGAAGTAATAATGCTGTTATGAATTTAACAAAAACAAAATACTAAATAGTGTCAAAATTGACATAAAAGTGTTTTTTAAACAAATATTTTATTATTAATTGATGTTATATTCCTAAAAATTTATGGTTCTTCCAAAAGACTTATATAATGATATGTGTATCATTAATTAACCACTTAGGGTTCTTTTGGGTGTATATAGTAAGTCTATTAACCATATAATATAAAAATATGAAGAGACGTGGTAAATGTCAAACAATTTAACTAAGAGTTAAATCTAAAAGATAAAGTTAATATAGTGAATCAAACCTGTATAAAACCTATTGGTTGAGTGGTTTTATACCCATACACACCTTATATTTTAAATAATTTATTTTTAAGCCATTATAAACCGAAAATGATTTTATTATAAATTTTTCTAGCTTTTCCGAAGGTGCCCCTCACCCCTCATATAAAAGGGCATTCCCCCTTCCCTCTAATTCACACATTCAAATCCATTTAGATCAGCCAAACCCTTCCAAAATACCCTATAAACTATCCTCCCCTCATCCTAGAGGCCTTAATTTAGTCAGAAATCCATCCTAAGGATCCCTTTTGATCAAATCAAAAGGAAGAACCCGAAGAAGAGGTAAATATTTCATCACCTCTTTCAAGTTCCTTTCTTCTTACACTTCGCCTTTATTTGTTGTTTCCATTCTAAAATAATAACTTCAGTATATTATATATACTGTGATTTTATTATAAATATGGTACAACCATATTCATTATTCTATCCATCCTTTTAATGACATGTCACCATACATGTGTACGTACGACTTACCGTCTCCACGTCGTGGTGTAATTGTTATTCAATACATCATTATTTGGATGGGTATAATAATGATGTATAATTGATGTAAATAAAAAATATAACACGATAATTATTTTTTATATATGATATAACATCCAATTATATATTATTTTAATATCAAAAGAATGATATTTTCACTCGTGCGTACGTACGGATTACCGTCTCCACGAACACGATGAGATTCATTCCCCATCGTATCCATTCAAGAATAATTTTCATTAGATGATTAAAAATAATTCTTAATGACTTAATATCATTCTGAATATGAATAAGATACATCCTATTCATAACAAACATTACTTACTTAACAAAGTATATAAAGGAAAACGAATCAGTTAACACCCGAGACGATGATAATACTAAGATATTATTTACAAAGCATTGTTTAAAGATTATATGTGATATCATATTAATGTATATGGTTCTCGTATAATTTAATAACAATTATTTCACCATTATACAGGAGTTTAACCTACCATCGACCAAGGAAAATAACAAGTTAAGGGTTAATTTCACAATCTCTTTATTATCCGAGATTGTTTTTACGTAAGTATCTATTGGGACATCTTTATCATCCACATCCATGTTTCTTAAAAATGTATTTCAAAAAATTCTTACAATTTTATAGACTATGGGTTAAATTCATTTATAACTTTTTTTGAATTTCACAAGATGTTTATAAAGTAATCTTTCTGTCGTTTTCCAAACAAGGTCCTTTATAACCTTTTTGACAAAGTTAGGGTAAGAATGTCTTTTCTTTAACTTATATGGCGGGTGCAGCTATTTTCCGCCGTTATGAAATCATCAAAGCTTCCAATACAATATTATAAGAATATTTTCAAAAACAAATTTTTTATTTCATAATTACATGACTTTTAAATGATTTCAAAATACAAAATAGATATTTCTCTAAAAAGGTTTTGAATTCATTTACGTCAACATCCTTTGATAGATTTTAAGTTTGTTTGAAGTTGATTTATTATGATACAAAATTTAAATATTGTATTGAAGGTTTTGTGAAATGTTTGACTGCGGATGTGTTATTTCATACCATTCATGGTTTATGAAGAAATTATTGACATTTTGTATGATAGTTTCAATACGAATGTTTATGTTATGTTTAAACCTTTTTAAACGAGGAATGCATTGGACTAGTATGTGATGGGTGGGGCCCGATATAGATCCTCGATGCATCGGTAGGTCTCATGAGACAAAATAGTGTCTTGGAATAAGTACTTGACAAAATATTATTTTTAGTCTTGGCACATGTCCTTGACTATGGGGTTTCGAAAGTCTAGCATTATGCATTCTATCATTATGAAACTGGATATTGATATTGCATGTGATTATTCGACTAGTGGAATATCATTGTGAGTAAGTAAATGGAATTATTTTGATTTATATTTTCCATATTACAGTGAATTTTATGTTGAAAAGGATTTTGTATTAGTTTTATACATTTCCATAAATGTTTATGCTTATTTATGAAATTTTCCGCTATATTGTTATCCTTACTGAGCATCTGAGCTCACCCATTTCTATGTTTTATTTTTCCCAGGATGTGAAGAAGTATATTATGACTGACCTGCATGGATAACCTATGGGATCTCAGTGTTTTCTATGGAAACAATGTTGTTTTTGTTTTCCATTTTATGATGTAATGTAAACCTTATGAATGCATATAGTACATCCAAGGCTACTAAACTAATCGGTCTTTCGAGACTTGATCTTTTGTGATCATGCCACTGTTATGTAATAATGCACTGACTCTGGGTAAATAGGGTCCGGGCATTACAGTTGGTATCAGAGGAAGTTTATTATAAACCTTGGAATATAGATTTAGACAAACTCTGATTAGAGAACATTACCCTAAGATAGACTTTAACGATTAGTATAGAAGAACTTCCTAGAATTTTGGTATTGTAGAGATTTTGTGAGTTTTCCAAGAAATAAATACCTGTTTGGATATGAGAAGGTAGAGGTGGCTCTGGAAAAAATGTACCTTGGGGTAAAACCTGAAAACACTACTTTGATCTAGACTTGAATGAGAACTGATGCATGAAAACGGGCCTTGCTGCACTTTTTGCTACGACACTCCCGGGGGATATTCTTAAGATAATTCTCATTTTATTTGAAAAAAATCATGAAGGGTTTATGATTATATACTTCCTCAAAGAAATTTTTTTTATGATTATGGATTATATCCATAAACTATTCAATTTATGATAAGTGTTTTACAAGTTTGGATTTTTGTATTGTGATTCATAAACTAATGTAGTTTATGAAATTGTTTAGAAATAGTGCCTAGTAGAAGGAATGGAAACAGTATCAATGCATGCACTCCATATAGGCATTTCCCTCCTACTCAAGATAATTATAGTGGAGCCGGTGATGCAACTGGTGCTGATCAGCTAATCACCATACTGGGAAAACTCACTGAGGTTATGAAAAATAACCTTACCCGTATGGAGCTCCCTGATCCTCAGCGTGGAGGATCAATGTTAGATCGCTTCATAAGGGAAAAACACCAACATTTAATGAGAGTAAAAATCCACTAGTATCTGAGCAATGAATAAATTTCTTAGTGAAAATATTCCATACCTTGGGGAGTAGCAAAAGAGAAAAAATTGTCATGGAAGTTTACAACCTCACTAGAGATTCTGATCAATGGTGTTCATTGATTCAAAACACAAAGTAAGATGATGAAGTATCAAATATATAATGGAGTGAGTCTAAAGAAATTTTGTTAGAAAAATACTTTCCTCATACCATCGAGTGGAAATGGAAAGACAATTTCTGAGTCTGAGGAAAAAGGAGGATGAGAATGTCGCAAAGTATGAATCTAACTTTACAAGGTTAACGAGTCATGCTGCAGATTATATATTTAACCCATGAAGTAAGATTTATCATTTCTTTTATGGGTTAAAACCATTTATCCATCGATCATTAGTCTCATAATCCTTCCCATCGTATGAAGATATTGCCTTTTGTGCTATCAAGACAGAAAAAGAATTCTCTAAGTCTTACGACTTTAAAGAAAAGAAAGAGAAGAAGAGATCTGCTGAACACTCAAGAAATGGAAATAAGGGGAAGAAGGGAAATGTTGAATATCCATCATGTAGTAAATATGGGAAGAAACACCCTGGTACTTGCCTAAAGGGAATGGGAGTCTGTTACAAGTGTGGTGAAAAAGGCCACAAAGCTAGTGATTTCAAGGGGAAGAAAGCGGCTGTCGATGATGAATGCTATAATTGTATAGAAATGGGGAATTATGGGAATTAATTTCCTAAGTGTCAGGGGAACATACCTCAAAAAGGCCAAGGGATCAAGTCCAAGATTATGCTATCACTACTACTGAGGTTGAAGCTCCAAAAGACATGGTGGCAGGTAAATTAATGGTTTCCTCATGTTTAGAAAATTCTTTATTTAATTCTGGATCATCGCATTGTTTCATATCTTCCAAGTTTTCTAAGAAAATTATATATTTCCAATTTTATTTAATAAGGGATTTTCAGTAAAAACACCTAAGGGAAGTATCATTGCAATAATGTTTTGTGAATCAGTCCCCATTAGGGCATATAAATGTTCTTTATCTGCTGATCTCATCATCATACCTATGATTGAATTTGATATAATCCTCAGTATAGATTGGATTTTGGACCATGATGCAAAAATTTATTATAAGAATAATTAGGTTACTATTTTTGATAATGATGATAAAGAACACCTTATCTTTAGAGAAGAATCATCACCAACTAATTCTTATCTAGATCAACCCCCATTAGCTCAACTAAATTCAATTATTGGGGAGGAAGATAATGAAATAACTATGGGTGAGGAAAGGAATGTTCAAATAAAGGATGTACCTATTGTTCAAGAGTATGTTGATGTATTTCCAAGGGATTTTCCTAGACATCCTCTAGAATGAGAAATTGAGTTTTCCATTGATTTAATTATTGGTTCAAGGCCCATATCGAAGACCCCTAATAGAATGGCCATTGTGGAATTAGTGGAAGAAAAGAAAAAAATAGAGGAATTGAGTAATAAGGGATTTATTTTCCCTAGTGTTTCTCCATGGGGATCCCCTGTCCTTTTTGTTAAGAAGAAAGATGGATCTATGAGGTTGTGCATTGAATATAGGGAGATCAATGCTATAACAATAAAGAACAATTATCTCCTACCTCACATTGATGATTTATTTGAACAACTTCATGGATCTCAATACTTTTCAAAGAATAAACTTTGATCTGGATATCATCAGTTATGTGTGAAGAAGGAATACATTCCAAAAAACAACATTTTGAACCAGGTACGAGCATTACGAGTTTACAGTAATGCCTTTCGGATTGGCTAATGCACCCTCTATCTTCATGGATCTAATGAATAGCGTTTTCATGGAATATCTTGATGGCTTTTTAGTGGTATTTATTGATGATATCTTGGTATACTCCAAAATATATGAATATCGTGAAAATCACTTGTGCATTATCCTAAATACTCTTAGAAGACATGAATTATATGGGAAGATTAGCATGTGTGAATTTTAGTTTCCGGAGATTTCTTTTCTTAGCTATATTGCCTCTAAGGATAGAATCTCTGTTGATCCTTCTAAGACCAAGGCAATCCAAGAATGTCCAGCACCAACGATTATAACCGAGGTACGGAGTTTTATTGGTTTATCAGGTTTTTATCGCCGTTTCTTCCAGAATTTTTCCCGGTTTGCTACCCCATTAACAAAGTTCACACAAAAAGGGTTTAAATTTGTTTGGACAAAAGGGTGTGAAGAATGTTTTGAAGAACCGAATAGAATATTATTCAATGCTCCTATATTGACTCTACCATCGGGGAATGATGGGTTTGTTATTTATAGTGATGCATCAAGGAAAGGACTTGGTTGTGTCAGAATGATAAGGTTATTGCCTATACATCACGACATATAAAAATTCATGAGAAAAACAATCATACTCATGATATTGAGTTAGTAGATGTAATATTTTCTTTGAATATTTGGAGACAGTATCTGTATTGTGAAAAATGTGAGATTTATACTGATCACAAGAGTTTGAAGTACATTTTCTCACAAAAAGAACTCAACATGAGGAAAAGGAGATGGCTTGAACTACTCAAGGATTATGATTGAACTATAAACTACCACCCAGGAAAAGTAAATAAGGTGGTAGATGATTTTATTAGAAAGTATCACGGTGTTTTGAACAAGATGAGAGTTGAAAAGGATCCTATATACATGGATCTAGTAAAGATGGATATGAGAATTATCATGGAAGGTGAAACATCGATAGTTTTTCAAATTGCTGTCAAACCATCTCTACTAGAAAGGATAAAGAGTTCTTAGAGTGATGATGAAGAGTTTCAAAAGAAGATTAAAGCTATGAATGATGGGAGATTGAGTGACATTGTGTATGAATATGGAATTTTGAAATTTGTGAAGAGACTTTGTGTTCCTGATATACCTGATCTAAAAAGAGAAATATTGGATGATTCTCATAGTTCCAATTTCTCTATTCACCCTGGTAGCACTAAGATGTATAATGATTTGAAGGAACATTTTTAGTTGGACAACATGAACATGGATATTTCTGATTTTGTGTCAAGATGTATGGTTTTTCAATAAGTGAAAGCTAGAAGGAAACAACCTAGAGGATTCATGCAACCTCTTCCCCTATCTGAGTGGAATTGGGATAATATTATGATAGACTTTGTCATGGGACTACCAAAGACTCCTAGAAAGAACGATGCAATATGGGTCATTGTTGATCGTCTTACCAATTCAGCACATTTTCTTACTATAAGAGAATATTTACCACTTGAATGTCTAGAAAGACTATATATTAATGAAGTTGTGAGACTTCATGGAGTACCACTATCGATTGTTTCTAATCGTGATCCCTATTTTAAATCAGGATTCTGGAAAAGTGTTCAAAAATCCATAGATACCGAAATTAGTCGGAGCACTGCCTACCACCCTCAAAATAATGGACAATCAGAATGGACTATTCAAACCTTAGAAGACATGTTGGGATCATGCTAACTTGACTTTCAATGAATGTGGTATCAATATTTACCTCTGGTAGAATTTTCCTATAATAATAGCTTCCATTCAAGTATTTATATGGAACCATATGAAGCATTATATGGAAGGAGATGTCGCACACCAACTTTTTGGGATGATGTTGGTGAAAGGAAACTTATAGGCCTAGAACATGTAGAGGAAACGATAGAATAGATGAAGGTAATCTAAACCCACCTCAAAGCAGCTCAAAGTAGGCAGAAGAGCTATGATAATAACCGAAGGAAGAATTTTGAATTTTAGGTAAGATATCATGTTTTCTTGAACCTATCTCCATGTAAGGGTGTTATAAGTTTCGGAAAGGAGGGTAAATTGAGTCCCAGGTACATCGGACCTTTCGAAATTCTAGAACGAATTGGGGTTGTAGCTTACCATTTGGCAAGGCCGCCTAGTCTCTCCAAAATCCATGATGTGTTCCATGTATCATTGTTAAGAAAATACATGCCTGAACCAATGCGTGTACTCACCTATGAGGATTAAAATTGGAACCTAATCTATCTTATTGCGAATATCATATCGAGGTTTTTGATACAATAGAACAAGTGCTGAGAAACCAGATGACTCATCTGGTAAAAGTTCTATGGAGAAGCCATAAGATGGAAGAGGCAACGTGGGAACCTGAAGAACTTATGATGGAGAACCACCTGAGTCCTTTTATGCAGTAATATTCTAGAAATTTCTATGAAGAAATTATTTGAAGGAGGGGAGAATATAACACCCCAAGCTTCCACGGTACGCTTCTCTTTGAATAATACAGTAGCATGTGTTGTATGCAACTTCGAGCTCTAACACACGACAATCAATCAAACTAGACGTTATGATTAGTAATACCCACTTTTTGAAATTTTATAAATTTTATGTTTCAAAATGGACTTCATTTTTGGATTTATAATTTTAAAATTATCTTAGGGTGATTTTTTGGTATTTTTCTGAAAACTTTCAATTTTTAATGAATAGTGAAAAATACTAAATTTTAATTAATAAATTTTTTTTAGTAAAAAAAATTTATAGTGAAAAATTATACTATTTAGTGGTTTTTAAGTATAATTATATTATAGTTTAACAATTTAATCCAATTTTGGTCATTTGATGTAATTTCACATTTAAACTGGACATAAGCAAGTATCAATCTTATGATAGTTATTATTTCTTAAAAACATGCTTTTTTGTTTTGACAACTAGAATTAATTTTAAATTAATTTCCGCCACTTCTATGATTTGAATTTAGAAAAATGTATTTCAAATTTGGAATCATGAGGTTTAAATTTTTTAAATAGGTTTCTTTTATTTTTAGACATTTGGAATAATTACTTCGGTAAATATTTTATTTACCATGGTAAATGGGTAAATCTGGTAAATAAGGGTACAAAATAATATTATAATAATGTTAAATTACCCTAACATGTGTTATAACCATATTTCCTGATACATGTACGACCATGGGCATCCTTGGGTCGATTTTGGGACCCTAGGGAGCCACTTGTAATTGATAATGACACTTTATATTAATTAAGTTAAAGTAAATACCAAAATGACATAAACATATATCATTTAATAATTTTTTTTACATAGGGTTATATATATTATCTATTTGAATATAAATATTCATTATAAATATAAAAATATTTCCTATATAATGGTATTTTATTTATAATTTTTAGACATTTAATAATTAAATTTATTTATGATACAATGATGATGGAGTATTTTTCTTATGAATGAAAGAATCAAATAAATTGTATTATAAATGTTAAAATAAATAATATTTGAATGTTTTGATGCCATAAACGAATTTTCTATGTTAATATGATATGTTAGGGTTGTTTAGATGAATTTTTTCGAAGTAATAATGTTGTTATAAATTTAGAAAAAACAAAATACCAAATAGTGTCAAAATTGACATAAAAGAGTTTTTAAAACAAATATTATATTATCAGTTGATATTCTATTCCTAAAAATATAATTTTCATCCAAAAGACTTATATAATGATATTTTTATCATTAATTAACCACTTGGGGTTCTCTTGGGAGTATATAGTAAGTTTATTAACCATAAAATAAAAAAATAAAAAAATAAAAAGGGACATGGTAAATGTCAAACTATTTAACTAAGAGTAAAATCAAAAAGATAAAGTTATTATAGTGACTCAAACCTATATAAAACCTATTTTTTGAGTGTTTTTCTACCCATACCCACCTTATAATTTAAATAATTCATTTTTGAGCCATTAGAAACCGAAAATTATTTAATTATAATTTTTTCTACCTTTTCCTAAGTTGCCTCTCACCCCTCTTATAAAAGGGCACTCCCCCTTCCCTCTAACTCACACATTAAAATCCATTTAGATTAGCCAAACCCTAACCAAATACCCTATAAACTATCCTCTCCTCATCCTAGAGGCCTTCCTTTAGTCAGAAATCCATCTTAAGGATCCCTTTTGATCAAATCAAAAGGAAATATCCGAAGAAGAGGTAAATATTTCATCACCTCTTTCAAGTTCCTTTCTTCTTCCAATTACTCTCTATTTTTTGTTTCCATTATAAAATAATAAATCCAATATCTTCTATATAATTTTATTTTATTATAAATATGTTACAACCATATTCATTATTCTATCCATCCTTTGAATGACATGTCACCAGACGTGCGTACGTACGGCTTACCGTCTCCACGTCGTGGTGTAATTGTTATTCAATACATAATTATTTGGATGGGTATAATAATGATGTATAATTGATGTAAATAATAAATATAACATTATAATGATTCTGTATATATGATATAAAATCCAATTATATATTATTTTAATATCAAAATAATGATATTGTCACTCGTGCGTACATACGGATTACTGTCTCCACGAACGCGATGAGATTCATTCCCCATTGTATCCATTCAAGACTAATTTTCATTATATGATTAAAAATAATGTTTAATGACTTAATATCATTCTGAATATTAATAAGATAAATCATATCCATAACAAACATTACTTACTTAACACAACATATAAAGGAAAACGAATCAGTTGACACCCTAAACAACGATAATACTAAGATATTATTGACAAAGCAATGTTAAAAGATTATATATGATATCATATTAATTTATATGGTTCTTGTATAATTTAATAACAATTATTTTACCATTATACAGGAGGCTAACCTACCCTCGACTAAGGATAAGAATAAGGTAAGGGTTAATTTCACAATTTCTTTATTATCCGAGGTTGTTTTTACATAAGTATCTACTGGGTCCTCTTTATCATCCACATCCATGTTTCTTAAAGATGTATTTCAAAAAATTCTTACTATTTTATAGGCTATGAATTAAAGTCATTTATACCTTTTTTTTACTTTTACAAGATTTTTATAAAGGAATCTTTCCGTCATTTTCCAAACAAGGTCCTTTTTAACATTTTTTACAAAGTTAGGGTAAGAATGTCTTTTTTTATACTTATACGGTGGGTGTGGCTATTTTCTGCCATTATGACATCATCAAAGCTTCCCTTACAATATTATAAGAATATTTTCAAAAATAAATGTTTTCTTTTATAATTACATGACTTTTAAATGATTTCAAAATAGAAATATATATTTCTCTAAAAAGGTTTTGAATTCCTTTATGTCAACATCCTTTGATGGATTTTAAGTTTATTTGAAGTTGATTTATTATGATAAAAAACGTCTATATTTTATTGAAGGTTTTGTGATATTTTTAACTCTAGATGTGTTATTTCATACCATTCATGGTTTATGAATAAATTATTGACATTTCATATGCTAGTTTTAATACGAATGTTTATGTTATGTTTAAACCTTTTCATTTGAGGAATGCATTGGACTTAGTATGTGATGGGTGGAGCCCACTATAGATCCTCGATGCATCGGTAGGTCTCATGAGACAAAATATTGTCTTGGAACAAGGCCCTGAGAAAATATTATTTGTAGTCTTGGCACAAGGCCTTGAAAAAATATTATTTGTAGTCTTGGCACAAGGCCTTGACTATGGGGTTATGAAAGTCTGGCATTATGCATTCCATCATTATGAAACTGCCTATTAATATTTCATGTGATTATTTAACAGGTGGAATGTCATTATGAGTAATTAAATGGAATTATTTTGATTTATATTTTCCATATTATGATGAATTTTATGTTGAAAAGTCTTTTGATTTAGTTTTATACATTGCTTTAAATGTTTATACTTATTTATAAAAGTTTCTGCTATATTGTTATCCTTACTGAGCATCTGATCTCACCCCTTTCTATGTATTATTTTTCCCAGGATGCGAATAAGTATATTATGACTGAACTGCAAGGATAGTATATGGGATCTCAGTGTTGTCTATGGAAACAATGTTGTTGTTATTTTCCATTTTATGATGTAATGTAAACCTTATGAATGTATCTAGTACTTACAAGGATACTAAACTAATCAGTCTTTGGAGATTTGATCTTTTATTATCATACCACTATTATATAATAATTCACTGACTTTGGGTAACTAGGGTCGGGGAGTTACATTCATGAGACAAATTTATCCTACTTGTAATGGATTGTCGGATCCCTGAATCACCGAAAAAAGGATCAAATCCATTGAGAAGATTATCTCTACCCTTTAGTGTTAAGAACAAGAGAAGGTTGTTATGGTTTCTTATCTTATGGAAGGTAAATCTGATCAATGGTGGAAATTGATCAACATTACGAATCCTAAGGAAGAGATCGAGGTGTTGTAATGGAAGGATTTCCATTTTTTGATAAATATTTTACATGCAACCTCTGACTTAATGTGGAAATGGTCTTCCTTTTCCTCAATCAAAAAGACAAAGAATCCATTAGATCATATGAGGAAAACATTACAGGGCTTTCACAATATACCTATTTCTTTTTTGTTACCCATGAATGCAAGGTTGACCACTTATTTGGAGGGATGAAACATAGCATACATAAAGCCTTGGCGATCCATGACTTTGAGAGATATGAGAATATTTTCCAATTTTCCCTCAAAGCCAAAATAGATATCAAAGAATATCAGTGGTATCATGGGGATAAAAAGGATAAGGTGTAATTTTATTCTAGTGATCTGATGGATAAATCCAACAGTGATAAGAAAATCCAGCACCCCACTTGCCAAAGGTGTGGGAAAAAATATCCTCAGAAATTGCTTAAAGGAGATGAGGAAATGATTTAGGTGTGGAAGTGAAGGGAACCTGGCTATTAACTACCGACAAGACAAAACCGTGGTTGCGATAAAGGAGAGGAACACTCTGTTCGACCCTCAACACATTGTTCATTGCTTCAACAGCAAAGAACCATGGCACATTTCAAACCAGAACCTTAAGCCAAGGGTTTTTGGAGGACACCAACAACCTACAAGGAAGTAAGGGCGAGATTTTTCCATCACTACCTCCAAAGTGAACCCTGACAATGAAGTGGTAATAGGTATTCTCATTATTTATTCAAGAATAGTGAACATACTTTTTGATTCCATTTCTACGCTTTCTTTTATATCCCAACAGTTTAGTAGAACAATCCCAAAACCACTAAAAATCATCGAAGTAACGATGTCGGTGAGTACGAAAAATGGGGAAATCATTGTATCCCATGATCATAACTCCTACCCTATCATAATTTGTGGATTTAACTTCCCAGTGAACCTCGTTATACCCCCTCTAGTGGAATTTTATGAAATTATTAAAATGGATTGGCTTTCTTTATATAGATTCATTATAAATTTCTGTGAGAGGGAAATCACTCTACATATGGCGAATCGACCCCTGATTCTTTACAAGTTCAAGGAGGAGGATGGGTCTTCCTTATTAGCATCATCTCAAGCGTGGATATAACTTCTCTATGAGAAAGCGTATATGGATAAGATGATTGAGTCTATGAAAGAAACCATCCTTAAAGACATGTATATTGTGAGGAATTTTCTGAAGTGTTTCTCAAGGAATTGTCTGGTCTTTCTCCTAGAAGAGATGTTGAATTCTCAATTGATCTTATACCTAGGGCATTTCCAATAACCAACAATCCATATATAATAGCTATTGTAGAGACTTATGAGTTAAAGAAACAACAAGAGAAGAATCTGGATAAAGGGATTATACACCTAAATGATTCACCATGGGTTGAACTGGTCCTCTTCATCAAGAAGAAGGATGGGTCAATGCGCCTTTTCATTGATTATTGTGAGATAAGAAATCACGATAAAGAACAAGAATCCTGTACCACATATTGATGACATGTTCTATCAGTTATGTGGCACACAATACTTTTCCAAATTTGATTTACGGTCAGGATATTACCAAGTAAGGGTGGAGAAGGAAGATATCCCCAAGATTTATTTCCGTACAAGATACAGCCACTATGAATTCATAGTAATGCCTTTCAGACTCACTAATGCTATAGAAATATTCATGGAATTATTAATAGAGTCTTTAGATATTACCCCAAAATATTTGTGGTAGTATTTATAGATGATATTCTAATATACTGCAAAACCACATAAGAGTATGAGGAGCATCTAAGCACTGTACTAAAGACCTTCTTAAAGGAGAAGCTATATGAAAAGTACATCAACTGTGATTTCTAGTTTAAGTGGGTCTCATTATTGGGTCATATCATCAGAATTAATGGGATATCTATAGATCCCTCCAAGACTGAAGTAATTGATGGATGTTAGAGGGAAACATCAATAATGAATATCCATTGCTTTTGGGGGTTAGCTGGATATTATCGCTGATTTGTGGTAAATTTCTCACAATTGTAAAACCCTCTTACCAGGATAACTCAAAAGGTATTAATGTTTTCTTGGAGTGGTGGATATGAAGATATATTCAAGGAGTTGAAAACAAGGTTTATCACTATACCCATTCTCACACTACCCATAATTGGAGAACATTTTGTTGTATTTAATGATGCTTCAAAGAAGGGCCTGGGCTGTGTGTTGATGAAAAATTACAAAGTAATTTCCGATGCATCAAGGAAATTGAATGTTTATGAGAAAAAAAAATCCAACTAATGATCTAGAGATGGATGCGGTGATATTTTCTTCAAAAAATTTGGTGACATTACCTCTTTGGGGAGAAGTGTGAACTATATATGGGCCAAAAAATCCTCCAGTATATATTCACACAGAAAGAGTTGAACATGAGCCAACAAATATGGTTAGATCTGATCAATGACTAGGAATACTCAATCCATTACCACCATGGGAAATAGAAAAATGTGAGGGATGATCTAAGTAGAAAGGACCCAACAATTATATCATTGATGAGAATTGAAAAGGATAAAATCTTCATTGATTTGATGAATATGGATATGGGAATCATAAAAAAAGGAACATCATCAAACCTTTCGCAAATGATTTCCCAACCATCTCTTTTGGAAAGGTTAAAGGATGCTCAAAATAATGAAATGAGAATTTAGAAGAAAGTAGAAACTAATAGAAAAGGAAAATACTCGGAGATCAATTTTAATAAAGAAGGAATTGGGAGATTTGGGACAAGACTATGTGTTCCATCAAATCCGAAGTTAAAGAAAGAACTTTTGGGCGATGCACATAGTTTTAATTTATCTATTCACCTAGGAAACACAAAGATGTATTGATATCTACAAGAAATTTACTGGGGGGATAACATGAAGAAGGAGATTGCTGAGTATACATCAATGTGACTAGTATGTAAACAAGTGAAGGATAAGAGGTATAAGTCTAAGGGGATGATGAAACCATTACCCATACCAACATGGAAATGGGATAAAATTAGCATGGAATTTTTCACGAGACTTCTGAAGACATCCAAAGGAAACAATGTTATCTGGGTTGTTGTGGATCATCTTACAAAGACTCTACACTTCATTGAAATTTTAGAGGATTTCTCATTGGATTAACTGGCATGGATAAATATCATAGAATTGGTAAGGATGAATAGAGAACCATTATTGATTGTATCTGATCAAGATCCAAGATTCACCTATATGTTTTGGAAGAGTATTCAACATGCTCTGGATACTGAAATGAACATTAGTATGACTTATTATCCTCAAACTGATGGCCAATCCAAGAGGACTATCTAATAACTTGAGTACATGTTGAGAGCATGCTCAATGGACTTCAAAGGATTATGAGATCAACATCTTCCTCTAGTTAAGTTCTCTTACAATAACAGTTTCCACTCAAGCATCCAAATTGCTCCTTTTGAAGACCTTAATGGGAAGAGGTGAAGAACACAAACGTATTGGGATGATGTTGGGGAGTGAAAACTCATAGGTCCAGAAATGGTCAAAGAAATGGTGGAGAATTTTAAGACCATCTGGAAACACAATAAAGCTTCCCAGAGTTGTTAAAAGAACTACGCTGATAATCATCGATGAGACCCAGGTTTTGATGTCAGAGACATGGTATTATTATGCATATCACCGTGTAGGGGAGTTATGATATTTTGTAAGAAGGGAAAGCTTAGTCCAAGGAACATCGTCCCTTTGGAGATACTTGATCGCATTGGAGTAGTGGCTTATCGACTAAAACCCCCACCGAACCTATCATAAGTACTGAATGTATTCCATGTATCACTCTTGAGGAAGTACATACATGACCCATCACATGTACTAAATCCAGAGGTGGTACCATTGGAGAATGACCTCTCCTATGAAGAGAAGCCGTTGAAGATATTAGATCATAGGGAAAAAGTTCTATGGAATAAAACAATGCCCCTCAGCAAGGTATTGTGGTGAAACCAAAATATTGAAGAAGAAATGTGGGAATCAGAGGAAGCGATGAAGAAAAGTTACCTGCATCTATTTTAGTGTGGGAAGAGGAAAATTTTTGGGAAAAATTTCTTAAGGAAGGAGAATTGTAATGACCCAATATTTCATTAAATAAATTTCATCTTGATGTAATTAAATGTATTATTATGTAAAACCGTTATATAAAACTTATGAACTTATTTGGTTTCATGTTTTTGGATTATCAAATACTATTTAGAATTGTGACCATTTCTAATATTTTTGTTGGAAAATGATCAAATGATTAGTATAAATATAGGGATTTAACAAATACAATTTACTCACAAAAAGAAGCGATTTCCCCATCTAGTATAATTGCTTCGTACAAAGACCATTTGTCAGAGCTCAGAAAAGAGGTGGCATAATTAGCCTTTGATCTCGACCAAGCCCTCTCCAAGATTCTACATCTTAATCTTGAACGGAACTACATATGGGAGAAGTTGAAGTTGATTGAGATTACCACCCAAGCGATGTTATCCGAGCTACCTTAAGAGTCCGTCACCATCACGAACCTAACCCTTCGATCTTATGCGGGTTTTATAAGGGGTTATGTAACAAGAACATTAGAACCATGATTATGTGAATTTTTTTCACATAATAAATAATATACATTCATTTTATTATTATTACATTGTAAATAGTTTTTAAGGAACAAATAGAATTTTTAGATAATATAAAATTAAAAAATATATTTTGACGAATTAATATATTTTTGAATTAAATGATATTTTAATAAAATATTATTACTAAATTAATTTTTATTAAATATAAATTATCATATAATTTTTATGAATACAATCATGATTTTTATTAAGATTTGAAATCCATTTTTGTCAAAACCCATGAATTTTTGTTAAATGCGGGTTTTTATTTTAAAAGTAAAAATTCACTTATTTTGAAAATTACATAGATAAAATGAATATTAATTTTGTAATCAGGCCATCGAAATTATCCAATGGTAAATTTTTCATAAATTTCTGAGAAAGTTGAATTTTTGGGTAAAAATTAAATACCGTTGAATTATATAATGTGTTTTATGACATCATAATGACCCAATAGTGATGTAATAAAATACCATAAATTATATGTTCGGAAAATATATGTTTTAACATTAAAATAATGTGATTTTAGGCTTTTTTATTTTACAATGCTTTAGTGGACCATCTAAGACTTATAAACCATTTTTACTTTTAAAACTGATTTCCTTGAGAGTGTGACTCAACTACACTTAATCAAGACTAATATTTTGAGAATTTAGTCCATTGGACTTATAAAATAATGTTTTCCACTCTAATTTGGAAAAAAACATGGGAATAAACCATGGTTTGGTTTGTGGTTTTAATTAGTTTAATGTGTGCTATCCAAAACCTAAATAATAAAGAATGTCCTCTCTTTTCCTATATGAACCCACCCATGCTCCCACATCCTCTTCACTCAAAGGATTTGGATCTCGACCAAACCCTACCTACAATCTCTATAATCCTCCCATGCTTCCTCAAGCTCCCAATAATCCTCTATCATGCCTCTCTAAAGCCTTTGAGATCACACATCCAAGTAAAGAATTTATTCCTTTCTCATTTTTGTCCAAGTTTCTTTATGTTGTTATAACAATTTAATTTAAATTAAAAAATGTTGGGGTATGATTTCTAACATCCCCTATGCTTACCTACTTATTTTTTTATGATTAGATACCCCTTTATCTCTCATTAATTCCTCCCATGTACACCTGTTTCTATGACAAAATTCCGTAAGGGATTTCTCTCCCCTCATTTACATTCAAGCACTTCTTTTGTATTATGAATCTAAATTCCATTAAAAATGTTGGGACATGTATCCATATAAACCCCTTAATTTTCATTTCAGGTAAATATTATGAGATACCCTCTTATCTCTTATCAAACATTTTTTTATGAATTCTTATGTCATGCCGTTATGCTGTCAAAATTGTACCACAATTTTCCAAGCCAAGTCATTGTTTAGTGAATACCATACCCATTTATCTATCAAGGGTATTTACATTTATGAACATTTATTTATTTATTATATAGTTTCATTTATTAATTATGCATTCCTTTATCATGGAATAAATAACTATGATTATTGAATCCATGTTTTATGATCTATGTGGAACACTTATGCATGAAATTAAATGATTAAGAAGGGTGTGCTCTGATACTGATCTAATGCATTGGGTAAAGATTAGTATCAGTATACATCAAGTGAAATGAGGGTTTACTAATTATAATTAACTTTCAATGATGGTTTACTAATTCTACATGTGAAATAATCCTTGGATCACGCTAATATCATGTTAAATGTCGATTCCACATTTCTATGTTATGATAATCATGGTGTATCATGCCATTATGTTCATGTATATCTTATGCTCCATTGATATTCCTATTTCCTAAAATATACTATATTTTTCATTTAATTTATTGTTTAATCCCTTACTGGGCTTTATAGATCACACTTTTCTTATGCATGTCCACAGGTTATCACGAACAATGATAAGTACGAAAGAATATGTGTGGTCATGTAAAAGAAATTTTCAATAAAGATGTGTATTTCATGTTCTAAGTTTTTATGTAATGTTCATAAGCCCCAAAGACACTATACATCTAGATCTTCTATACTATATCAAGTTAATAGTTTTATGTAATAAATTATGTTTAAGTGTGAAATAAAGACTAGGGTTGTTATAAAGGATATTTTCTTAGACCTTAAGCACATCAATAAGAATCATAAAATCTTATTTATTATTATTTCTGAAATCATGGTCTAGTTTGAAAGATTAAAGATTTTCAATTAAACCAAGGTTGGAATTTTTTTAGTTTATTTTGAAACTAAATCTACCAGGGTGGAAAATATATTTGTTCCTAGAAAGAAATACCTTAATTATTCCCTCATATTTATTGCGAAGAAACAAATTACACTCAATATTTTTTGGGAACTTCTAACATTATGGTATCTTTCATTTATTCCCACGCCTGTTACCTCAAAATGAGAGGATTATTTTTCAACTTACTCTTGAAATCCTCCAATTCCAATAATACTTGGATTCTCATTATTGAATTTAATCCCATATTTATCTTGGAAAAAGAAGAGGGGATATGTCTTTTAGAGTGGCCTCTTCTAATTTATAAGACTTCATTGTTAAATTATACCTCTCTAAAATTTCACTAAAAGGTTATAAATTTTCTTTTAAGTGATTCAATATTAATGTAATAATAAACATTGAAAAGGTATTTATATCCAGTATGGGTGAAAAAACCCTTTACTCTCTTGTGGAGCCCTCCCAAGGCTTAATTCTGATAATACCCTTATTTTGATCATAGTTTTAGTTGATTCTAGGAACTATCTGTTATTTTATATTAAAAAATTCATGGTTGGACCATGATGATTATATTAAGACCTTTTAAAAGGATTAGATGATATAAGATTAAGTTAATTTATTCCAAATAGTATTTATAATGCTAAAGTTAATATCCCCACATTGACCAATTTACCCTTTAATTCTTCAAACCATTCTTTACATTCCTCGAAAAATATGAACTTAACCCCTTTATATTTAATATTGGTCAATGAGTTATCTAATGAATAATTTTTCTGAAAAAATAATTGATATTATGATACTAATATATGGAAACTACAAAAAGCAGTTATATTCATTGGCATTGGACATTCCATCACAACCATTATCTTTGAAGAATTAACTGATATTACATCCTTAGAGACAATATAACCACAAAAAGAAACTTCCTGAATCTAGAATTCATATTAACTAAATTTTACATATTAATCATTTTCACTAAGATTATTTTGAAATATTTTCAAATGTATCTTATTCTCATAATATTATTTTTAGTATAATAATATATCATCAATAAATACCACAAAAAATTATTGAGATAATCCTTGAATACTCTATTCATCATATCCATAAAAATAGAGGGTGAATTGTATAATCTAAAAAGAATTATTGTAAATTTATAATATCGATACCTCATATGATATACCATATTTGGAATGTATTCCTTATTTACTTACAACAGATGGTATCTAGAATGAGTATTAATATTTAATAAATTTTGAACTACATCAAGATGATCAAAGAATTAATCAATGTAAGGAAAATGATACATGTTATTTATGTTAATTAAATTGATTTACCTATAATAAATGGAAACATAATATAACCATCATTATCATTTATGAAAAGAATAGGGGATCCCCATAGTGAAACATTAGGGAATGTAAATACCTTATCACATAAAAAATGCAATTTTTTCTTAAGTTCCACTAATTCACCTATGGCTATCCTATTGGGATTCATATATATAGATTTCACATCATTGGTGAGATCAATTAAAAACTCAAATTCATGTTCAAGTGGATGTATAGGTAGTTATTTAGGATGTACATTAGTGATTTCATTCAAAATATGTATATCCTTTATTCCAAAGATACCTTTCCCATTTATAGGTTTCATAAGAGTCCCTTCTAAAATAATTTAATTAAATACACCACTGATGGTGGATCCAGAAATTATTCATATGATGTATTTTACCCTATAAAGGAAATGGATTCAATATCTACATCAAGAATCATAATATCCTTATCATGAAAATAAATTTTCACATTATAATTTCAAATCCAATCCATACCAAGGACTATTTAAAAGTAAACTATATATATAATAACAATGTTTTTACATAAGGAATATCTATGAATTATAATAGGGGAAAACTGTAATATCTTTATTGTAATATTATTTATACTAAGAGATTTTTTGAAAAATCCCTTCTTATTGGGATAGGAAAATATCTAATTTTCTTCGAAAACATGGAAGAGATAATAGAGTGAAAATATCCATAATAAAATAATGAAATAGTTAAATTTGAGTTTATGATTAATGAACGTACCACCAAAAATTTAAAAACATAAAAATTAGCTACAATAATGTAAAGCATATCCTTATCCACATGGCCTCTTGTATGGGAGGTTCCCTTGATGCTTGAGAAACAAGTTTGAATAATTAACCTTCATATTATAGCTAAATAACTATATAATAGTGATTTATTTATCTCCATTGAATTTATAGGACCTATAATCCTTTTTTACACACTGGAAATAGACTCATGTGCCCGTTATATGAGTTTCTAATCATCTCTTTCCATAATTATCACATGTTGGAAATACAATATTCACAATATTATTCCTTGAAATAATTATTTTGTCTTAGTAATGGTTAAAACTATTTTATTCTTGATTTTTCTTGATAATATAAGTCCTAAGAAATTATTTCTATATCTTTATTCAACTGGATACTATATCATCGTATGAGGATTTTTTTTGAGAAAATAGTTCCCTTCAGGGAGTTGGATTAAGATTTATAAATAAATAGTAAATTTGGATTTCTGAATTATATATATAGTTTATAGTATTCCTAGATTATCTTGTAAATTTATCCTCATACTCTATAAAACTTTCTTATTCATTATTCTTTAAATTTAATACCTTCTTATCCATTCCAACTCACTACTCTTGGTCAAAGTTACTTTCAAAGAATATTAATTTAAATGTTCTCAATACCATAATTTCTATTTTACTAACCTATTTTGTGTTCATGTATAATGATCACCATTGATTATCATTCCCATTCATACAATAAACTGATATATTAACCATTTACATTTAATTACTTCCCATAGACAAAATATATTTTCAAGGGATATAATCTATTATTCAACTACCAATGTTTAAGTAGTTCCATTAATATATATACACTTCTATAACATTAAGTGATGAAAAAATTGTGAATCATGATTTTTAACATTAGGTTTCTACATAAGGTAAATGTTATTCATAATAAACTTAGTCAGATACCAAAATATATCTATTTTCTACTTAGATCCAACACTAGTTGTATTGGATTTATCAATAGGGAAATCCCTATATTGACTATCAGTGTTGATTCCATTCTTTCCTCTTGGTGACATCTCTAATTAATTTAACACACCGAGTTATCTTATAATCATCATTAATATTGTTCCATAGAATAAAATTCTACATGATGGTAAAATTTATCAAATACTCTAATGGACTATTAGAATTCTAATTTTGGATATGTTTATTTAAATGTTTTTCCAATGGTTCCTACTAAACTTCCTTTGATACCAAGTATAAAAACCCTAAATCCAATAACCTAGAGTTGGTGGTTAATTTCTTATATTAGTATAAGATATAAGGGATCAAACCATATTGGATTGATTAGTTTAACAGTCTTGGAAAACATGATACATATAAGATTCCCATATTACAATGAAAATAAAGAAAAAAACATTCTAAAAAACAAAATTTAATCCAAGAAATCTATCAAAATATACTTCTTTATATACTTGAATAATGAAAAAATAAATGGTGAGATAATATGATTATTAATAATTACATACAATGGAATAAATCAGGAGTAAATAAGGCATAATCAATATGATAGAGTGTATAATCAAAATGTATTTCATTCAATAAAACAATTTAGTTCATTATATATACGTGGTTAATATCGAAATTTAAATCACAATGATAATGTAAACTAAACTTCTTATAATGAAATTATATAAATATGTAAATTCATGATCTTAATACCAGGTATTAATCCAATATATCATTGATATTACCTTCAAGGGGTCAATGAAGATATTCTTAATAAATGGGTTTGTATAAACTAGGTACCCATAAAATGTGGCAAACCTTATATCTTGTCTTATGAGACATGTTGATGCATCAAGGGTTTATTTAAAACTAGATCTAACCCATCACTTTAATTTAGAATTCATTACTCATATAATTAATTACTAATACAGTTCATTCTAAAAATGCCTTAAAATCAATAAATATGAATATTTAATCAAGAATATGGAAAACTTCTCTAGTTGACGAAATAAGTTTCTTATAAAAATGTCATCAACTAATAATGAATATATAAATGGTATATTTTTGAGACAATTTATAGTGGAGGGAATAATTTAATTTATATCCATTATACTTAAAAAATGGAAATGTAGGAGAAAATAATTTTCAATTAAATGATGAAGCATGATATAGAATGTGATTATACGAACGCTGATTACCACAAAACCATAAATTAGTAATGGATAAAAGAAGACCATAAATTCATCATAAATGATGGGTTTTTAGTATAACCAAGAATAGAAAAGAACATTTAATAAAAATATTAAAAATAAATTTCTTATAACATTTTATAGGAATGAATAAATAAATCAACTTCAAAATTCATTTCATTTTATTAAGAAAAAAATTACCCTTTTTGGTTCCATTAAAAAATAAAAAATTCTAGAATATTGATAAAAATGACTTATTTGAAAATAATTTTGGATAATATTAAAATAATATTCAATTTAAATAAAGGGTTTGATGGTGGGAAATTATGTTCATGCAGTAAATGTTAAAAAAATATTCATTTCACACATTTCGTAAAAATTTCAAATGTATATCATTTTGAAAATGAAAATAAGATCCATTTTTTTAAAGAAAGTAAAATATAGTTGAAAATGACTTCAAATAATCATTGCATTATAAAGAATAATATTCTAGAAACATTTAAAATAACATTGTTATGGTAAAAAAAGATTTGTAAGGGGAAACAATAAACATGATTTTTAAAAGAAATTCCATTAAATGTAACTCACTTTTTGATTAATGAACCAACCAGAGATGGAATATAGAATAAACATATAATCGAAAGACAAAACCATAAAACAATAAAATATATAGGATTTTTGAGGTTAGGATCAAACAACCCTAAAATTAAATAGTAATGTAAAATAAATCCATTACCTTGGTTTTTTACTTATAAAATCCTTTTCATTTATATTTATTTTTTAATTTTAGTTTTGTAATAATTTATAATACAATCATTGAATATTTTGTGCTTACATAGACCACTTAAGGTTTTTTGGTCAATTTCTATAAAATTACATTGTTATATTGGCTTTATTTGAAGAAGTTTTGAAATGGTTCCATCATCTCAAAAATATAAAAAGAAAATCATGAATTTGATTTTAATTAATTATATAAAATTTTATAATTATCCATGCAAGGTGGTAATAGAAAAATGAATCACATCGATTTGTAGAAGTGGTAGTCCACACTTGCACATAATAAATGTTATAATTTTAAAATGGATGTAAGGGTAAGAATAAATATTAAATATTATATTTATTGATTCATAATTATGTTATAATTTTCACATATATTCATCAATTTCATTTTCATGACAATCCACGTAAAATGGTGGTGTAAAATGAATTACACCGCTCTGTGGAGATGGTAGGCCATATGTACTCATGGGCGATGTTTTCATATTCAATAGAATGTAAAGGAGATATAAAATGGAAGAACCAATAAAATAAAAATATTTCAATATGTATAATATATAGATATAATTTTGTTAAGATGGTTAATTATTGTTTCAATAATTTTTTTATAAGAATGAAACATGATAAATCATAGTAAGAACTTATACATATTTTTTTGGAACCCTCATTAGGATTACACCTTAATCCACCTTGAATAGGTTTTTAGTGAGAAAAAATACTTCTAAGATGTGGGGAGGAATGTGGGAAAGTTATTTGGATATTTATTGGTTGATCTATAGGATCAAGTTGTCTGGAGAAGATAGCGTAGGGGATTCCCTTTTATATGTGAGGTGCGTAGAAAACTTGTAAATATATGAAACTTTATCAAAAAATATTTTTAATACTTAGGTAAAGTGGATAAAAATTATAATACCAACAAATATGGTAATTTTATGTTTTAAATAAAACTTCATAATTATATTTAATCAAGTGTATTGTGTTTTCATGAATCCTTATCCCCATATTTTAAACCCCTTTATCTCATTTCACCCTTAACTAATTTTTTTGAAGATAGTATTCAGTATGAAAATAAATTACGTTGAAATTTTTACTTGAGATTAACTATTTTTATTTAAAATATGGATACCATTTTATAATATTAATTTTCTATAAGTGATAAAAATTAATTTTAATATATGTTTTCCACGAAAATAATTTATAGTAAAATGTTGGTTTTTCGCATAAAAATTATTTTAGAGAAAAATAAATTATATTTTTAATTCAAATGGAATTAAATTGATTATATTAAATTAAAAATATACTTATGTATCCTTAAATCCATGAAATATAGAACCCTTGTAAATAATTTATTGAGAGAGAAGAATAAAAATTGTTTTCTAATTGAATAGATTCCTTATTTAGATTTACAAATGTTAATTATATATTTCTATTTTCAACATTATATTTTTGTATAAATTATATTAATTTTTAATTATATATATATGGTCTATAATTTTTTTTATATAAAATTTTATGTTATTATAATCAAATTTAAGTGACAATATTTGTAAAATCTATATTTTTCACTATTTAACCAAAAATTAACAATTTCTAAAAAATATCATAAATTCATCCAATCCTAATTTTTTAAATTTTGAAATAAAAAATGTATTTCAGTTCATCAAATTAAATTTATGATATTTTAAATTTATTTTTTATTCCAATTATTAAATAAAATATATGCGCATTATGCTATAGTTTCGTTAGAAATAAATTCTTACATGCTATAATTTATGTTTGGGTGGTACATGAAAGGATGTCGATACATGAAAAAAATTAACAAAAGGTATCATAAATGACATAAATAACAAGATTCATAATAAAATTCCAATGAACACTACTCATATCGGGATACCTAAAAGAAAAACATTGCAAATCCACCTTAAGGATATAAGGATGTAAACTCATCTAGCAAAAAATCCCCAAAAAAACCACCATACCTTGGTAAAAATTACACCTAAAATCCAAATAATATCGATCCTCATACATTTAACCAACTATATATTTAAATATCACATATCCTAGTATCCAAAATAAATATCAATAGATAAAACACCACTCAATATATATGATTTGGATGAAGACTAAGGGGAAACACCATATTGGATGATTCCAAGACCCACCACTAATAAGTGTAATAAACAAATAGATTTCCAGTTATTGGGAGGTACAAATTATATAAACTGATAAATAACCCAAACTCGGTCATTTTTCCAAAAAAATTAAATGGTCCCAAGGTCAATCAAGGGACAATAATCCAAAATCCAATTCCATAAAAAAATTAAAACAATTTTATGAATATATCATTTCTAAATATAAAAAACCCAGATAAGGATACCCAAAAATCATTTCAAAGGGAAATATACTTTAAAAATAGGATAAACATTTAAATACCCAAAAACTCAATATAAAATCATGTCACATTTTAAAACAAATAAAAATAAAAATTTCCTTCATTTAAAGCATTAACATAAAATACACCCCCATTTTAAATCATATTACCACTTTTTAAAAAGTTTAATAATCATTAACTACTTCAATTTCATTAAATGATAAATTTTTAAAACAATCCCCAAGAGGGTCAGGACCCCTTAACTTACCATTAACCAATTCAAAAATCCAATTTTGTTTTCTGAATTTCATAATAAAATAAATAGATTCAAAAAAAACTAATTAATGAAAACTTTTATGGAAAACCCATTTTTTATTTTAAGAAAACTAAAAGGAAAATTTTATAACCAAAAACGTTTTCATAAAATACTAATTTTTCAAATTAAAAACCAATTTTCATAAAAACCACTAAAAATGAGGAAAACCTCAATTCTAAACCACATTTTAATACATCATAAACCCCCCTATGAATTCACCCCCTTAATAGTGTGTCACTCAAAATAAGCCTAAATATCAATCCAAAACAAGATTTGGAACTATTATTGACTTGGTTATGTGGTTTTATAGACTATAATATATCCAAAAAATAATTCCTTAGACATCTTAGATTGAGTTTCTGGTTGATACCCAGTTTATTAGGCCATGAAATCCAACCTCACTCCATCGACCCATTTTGTGTTTTCATCCAAAAATCTAAAAAAAATTAAAATGAAACTAAACCATTCTGGTGAGGATTATTTACACCAACATAGATGATAAAAATTAAATCATAAATTCAAATTTAAAATCCCATTTCTCCTAGAAACTCAAGTCTTGGGGTTGGATAAAGCTATCCATACTATCCCTAAACCTACCAATTTAGTTCAAATGAAATTTTTTAACTCAATCCTACCATGACACACCCAAATAACAAGAAGGAGAACCAAAAAACTTGGATCCAATAGTGTAAATTAGTCTCTAATAACATTTATCATGAACCTGTTGGGACCAAGTTGGATGGAGAAATAAGTTTGAAGAGTTAGCGTTTGCGAAGTGTTGTATTTTGTGGTCAAAGAAGATAAATCAATTCACTTTGTAAAGGAATTAAGACCAGACGATTCTTTTCTGATATGTATTTCAAAAATATCATAAGTCCAGAGAACTTGTGATGCAAGCCTTGTGATGGAAAGGGGGAGAAATGACGATGCTTTTCATATATAGTTTTGATTGGAAGGAGTGATGCTGCTGGAAGATAGGGAAGTTTCAGTACTTCCCATTGTAATTCTGACGATGCTAGATATGGTCTATCAAAGGACATATATCACGATAGTGTAATTTGTGATAAAAGCTGAAGAATGGTTATGGGAAGAAGTTAAGAGAGAAATGAGAAAGAAATGGACAATCTGGAGGCGGCACAAAAGCACAGTTTAAGTTGGTGCCGTATTCCAGTGTTTGCTAAATTTTAAGGCCTGAAAATCAAGAGATGAAGATGTGTTTTTGGCAATGGATGTTGCGTGCAAGATTGAAGATGGTTTAGATTTTTGCGTGAAAGGAATGATTCAAGGTCAGAACATAAAAAAATGACAAAGGCATGGAGTGCGTGGAAATTTAGGTAAGATGCGTGAAAAAATAAAGTGGTACACGAAATAGTAGCGGGTTGCGTAAAAAATCAGCGGGATGCTTGCAAAATAAAAAGGATCCACAAAATATATGCGGGTTGTGTGAAATATTTTCGGGAGATGCAAAATATCAACAGGATGCATGGAAAATGAAGTGGCGCGCGAAAACTCATCGGGATGTGTGAAAAATGAAGGCCGCTCGAAATATTGGCGTGGTGCGTGAAATAGATGAATGAAGTTTTTCACGCAAAATGTGTTTCGAGATCAGAAGCTCGAAAATTATCAAAGGAATATGGTGCATGAAATATTGGATCATTTCACAAAATGTGAAGTTGCGTGAATGAATTTTTACGCGTATGAAGCGGGTTTTACATGCTGATTAGTGGTTTTCGCACCAGGTCAAAAATGCCTATAAATATGAGGTGAACCCTTCTCATTTGTTAATGCTCGACACTTAGAAGAAATCCCGAGCTCTGGTTCATGTAAAATTATACACTAATTGAGTTGTGCTAAAAGAAATGAGTTTGCATGAAAAGAGGACAGCTGCACGAAAAAAGAAAAAGTTGTGAGAAAAGAGAGAAGTTGTGCGAAAAGAAAAAAAGTTGCGCAAAAAAGGGAAGTTGCGTGAAAAAGTTTTTCACGCCAAAACAGAATTTTTATACATAAGTAATTTTAATTGCGTGAAAGATATCCTAAAGGCTATTCAAAAAATTTGGGTTCTTCGCACATATTCAGTTGTGCATATGGGAGTTCTTACCAGCTTCTAGGTAGGAAAGTGAAGATTTTTACTTCAGAGAATACAACTATTCAATTGTAAAGAAGTACTTAAATACTATAATTCTCTATTTGTTCTAAGAGGGTGCACACGCACTTGCGGATTATTTTCCAAGTGCTACACCAGTGTAAGGGTATATACTACTCATTGTATTCCACATCAATGAATTGTTTTCTAGTGGATTTTGTGGTATTGGATTATTTTCGTACCATACCAAGGACGTAGCTACTCTTGTTGAGTAGCGAACCTTGTAAATCTTGTGTTCCTATGGTTGGGTGTGTTCGACAGAGAATAAAATCTTTAACAGGAGGTGAATTTTGTTTCAATTTGAAGAAAACATAAAAAGAAAAAGTTATCACTGATTCAGCCCTCCCCCTCTCAGTGATACTTGGATCCTGACTTGGAACTTTCAAACTAGCATTGGATGGAACCTAAACCGACACTTGACCATACTTAATATAATCCCATGTAAAATTTCGGACCCCCATGGGTTAGGGAAATGTACTAGGGAATCAAAATCAAGCGTGGGAAATGATTTCACCCATTAAATAGAGTTAACATATTAAAAAAATTCACCCAAAA
Organism: Viscum album; assembly: GCA_963277665.1. Classification (NCBI taxonomy): domain Eukaryota; kingdom Viridiplantae; phylum Streptophyta; class Magnoliopsida; order Santalales; family Viscaceae; genus Viscum; species Viscum album. Next base: position 657,675,125 of record OY728163.1, read on the forward strand.
ATTTGGCCTGAATAATTCATATGTTGGACATCCACATCAAAATTTGATATATTGAAATGTTCTAGAAATGATTAAATAACAAGAATATAAAATTGGTTGATTATATCCTCCACAATGGAACATAGTGAACATAATTAAATCACCTGAAACATGTTATCTCGAGGACTTAACCTATTGAATTTCCCCTCACCCCAAAAAATCCTCACCACCCTACCTACAATGGTGGGGTAATTAGATAAATATTTAATAGAATCAAAACAAATCCTTCCAATCACCTATAGAATCAAATGCCACCAGTATCTATAATCTTATATATATATTATACAATATAATAATGTACTGAATTAAATTTTTTAAAGTACTAATTAGCATGTTCATTAGAGAAAATAAATAATAAAAATAAATACTAATCTCAAATTCCCAAAAGTCACTAACTGGCCTTGATACTGGGCATGCACCAAGAGCCAACAAAAACTAAGTACAATACTGAAACAGACATGTAATATATTTGTGAGTATAAACTGTCTCAATATGCCACCATACATCATTCCACATTCCAAACCATTAATTAAAGACACATTTTCATTCAATATAGAAAATAAGTAAAAAATAGGTTTTTTAAGTGGATAACCTTTCAAAACCCAGGGTAAAAATATTTACAAACAACTATTCCCTTTGAGACTGACACCACACTTTAAAACCCACACATTGGTTTAAATATTTCCCATTTAATTCATATAAAATAAAAGAAATTTTTCAAAGTTAAAAAATCAAGAGATTATTTCCCATTTCTTTAAATAACACTCCAAATCCTTGGGAAAAAATATTTTTACATTTGGTAGATAGACCATTCAAACCAATGATAAAACAATTTTAAAAAAACCAAGCCACACTTTACTACCTATTCATTCATAACCTTTAACAAATAATTTGTTTAAAATATATAAAAAGAAAAAAAAAACAACGAGTAAAAACCATAAAGAATCAGTCATTATAATATCAATGTCGCATGATAAGGATAGAAAAAATAAACCTCATAAAGGTTCCCAGGAATTAAATAATAGGGTAGAATAATCATGTAAGAAGTATAGTCCACCATATAGATCACCAAGTAAGGGATACATGTCATGGGCCACATCGTGGGTTCTGTAGTGATATAATCCTAGAAATTATTATAATCCCTATAACATCTTTTGGAAAATTTTTCCTCCTAAAACACCACTCAGATATCTAAAACTACTCTTATAATCCTCTCTAGGTCACTCCACTTGCTGGATAAAACCAATTAACTAGGTGCTACTAGCTATGGTGTGAACTAACTATCATGATATAAATGAAATTCACCCACTAGGTCGCCCAGTTTCCCACGAAGAATCAAAATTGGAGGCGAGAAGAAAATAAATCAAAGATAATCACATGAAATGAAACATATAAGAAAATAAATTTTACCTCCCCAAAAATTATGTCATAATAAACCACCCATTTCTACATCATATAACCATCACATAAATAAATCATACCCTATATGGAAGTAACATCAATCACTGAAAATGGTAAAAAACAAAAGTGGACTCAAGAAAGTATTAAACTAACAAAACCATTCCAAAACCATTCAAAAGTTAAAAATAAAGCATCCATTAAAATTAAATCTTAATTCCAAATAACATTTAATCATTCAAATCCTATTTGAAAGGACCCTTTCAAACTAACCAATTAAAACTCATTTCTAAAAAATTTTCTAAAGAATTTCATCAAGGCCCTTTGGTGTTTTTTTAAAAATAAAATCTCTTTTTAATTGAATGAAAAATCTCAAAAGGTATACACATCACTTACTAATTTATTTTAATTTCCCAAAAGTGTTCAAAACACTTAAAAAATTAAATTTCACTTAAAAACATTTCAAAAATTTATAAATACTTTTAACTTCATGTACCAAGTAAATTTCTTATGAAAAAAGGAAAATAATATTTAGATCAGTTTAAATAATTAAAAATTCTCTTAAAACCAGGTTTCAATATCTAGGAAAAATTAAACATTATTTATGAAATTACCACACCTTGTTTTAAAATAATCAAACCATTTAAGTCCATGTAAAACATTTTGAAATTTAACCTAGATGTAAAGGATACCCTTAAAAACCCCAATATAATTTTTAAAGTTATAATAATGTAATATAATAAACCTTTGGTGTGTATGAAAAGTGAAATATAGTTTAATACATCCATAAAAATAATAAAAACACTTATCTTTATAAAACAATTGATAGAAAAAATTCGTTCACCATAAAATTTGAAAAATCACACATAATAACATCATTTTAAAATTGAACAAAAAATTTAGATTTGATGTAGTAAAAACGTATAGAATTAATTGTTTATAACACATGAAATCCTACCCAGAATCAATATAAAATGATTTAGAACTTGAATACATAATGAAAAGACCTCAAAGAAAATATTACAAAACCTAGAAATGAATGAACCCAAAAATCCTTTTCAAACCAGTACCCCTAGTTATCATTTGATGTTGGTGTAGTTACATGGGATGAGAAAATAAGAGGAAAAAACAAAGAGAGGGAAGAGGGGTTCATGCCTTAAAGGTTGGAACAAGGATCATGAATAAAATATATAAAAACTCCAAGTGGAGTGGAGACTGGAGGAGGGTGTGTGTGTGTTCAATGTGTTCAACCTGGTGGGGGTGGGGGTGATGCCCAACAATTGTGAGGGGAGAGGGATATGGTTATTTTTTAGGGTTTTTTATCACACACATATTGGATCACTCTGAATAGTAACAAGACCTGTAAAACAACATAACTAAAGGCTTTTTCCCTGTATACTAGATGTTGTTGGATAGCAGTGGGTGTCTAAGGTGGTACTATGATGATACCATAACCTGTTTTATCAGTTTAAAAAACAGATCAATAACCAAACCAAAAACCACAATAGATAAATGAATGAAGTACATATAATAAGTGAAATAATAATAATAATAATAATAATAATAATAATATGATGATGATTATTATTATTAAATGAAAAAGAATATATATAATCATATAGACTCACCTAGCCAGTGGGATGATCACATATATAGAATAAATAAAAGAAATAAAATAGCAAGGCTCCACTACAAATTTGATTCATACCTCAGCCTAGTCTTTATAATTTGAGCTATATTTATTTATGATAAAAACCAGATCCTATGCCAAAATATTCCAACTACTATGTGAGATTCTAATTGGGTACCCAAGTGAAATATAGTCCAATGTAGGGCGTGGGTACATAAATTAGTAGGGAACCACCAATGCAGTCTTGTACATACCATAAGTGAAACATAATGTTAATGTGAAATGGTCAAAATAGATATATTATTTTTGAAAATAAAATAAACAAACCATCATTGATACTCAGGTCTGTACCCTAGATTAACCATATTAGATTTGACAAGTGGTAGAGTGTCTCTCAGAATGTGGTGATGAACGTGCCAACCATAATAAAGACTTGGGATTATTTCACCCTAGTATGAATTGTTAATGAATCAGAGGATAATGTCACCTGAATATACATGATAAGAACTCGGGGGAATTCTCCAACTTTTTATCATAATCCAAAGAATGATCCATCCTGGAATACAATGGTTTTTGATATCTAAATCCTAATAGTGTGAGATATTTGACCAATCCCCCGAAAGGGTACACAATCCCCAAGAGCTTGCACATGGTATGACCTATCCTGTTCTTGAAGAAAATATAATCCCAACTCCAAATCCATAAATCCCTCTAGTGGTATCACATAAATACTGAATAGAATAGTTTTTAGTATCAAAGACTACCCTTCATGGGGAGTTTTCTATTTCCAAAAAGGATATCCCCCATGGTAATTTTTTATATATATCTGAACCACCATGAGGGCACATGATATTTCACATCATAAAAACTTCTATGCTGTATTCTAATTGTGTCACAACCACCTCATAAAAAATTTTATATATCATTTATATATACTAGAAAAAGTAAGGTTTGTTATAATGAAAAAATTCATAATCACTATCCACAAACCATTGGCTAACATAAATGTTATGGACATAAGGTGACAACGGTAACTATATCTAACATGTAAAACACACCCGCCCATGTTTATTCTATCATCGGGGTGCCAAATGGAGTTAACTATGGTTATACATCAAAGGATCCACTTTATTTCATTTAGAGCATAATAGAAGTGGAGAAAAATCACTTAGGGTCCTCAGTCTCAATCAAGTCCTAAGTAAACTATGTAATAAGATGAAATCACTCTCATATGAATAGTTATAAACTGAAAACGGACTTTCGAAAATAAATAGGGATTTCTATAGTAGTGATGGTCAAGGGAGATGTATCATGGACTATATAAAATCCTGAATTCATTCTATGTTGGTCCACCAACCCAACCAAAGTATATAATTTCTATGGTCTATCAAGAAAGGATAAACATACCTCAAAGGCCCTCATATGGACAATTATGACTATCTATATCTATTCATATGACACCCCATCTTGGATGCATCAATGTATTTCTATGAAAAGTCACCCATTCATAACCATTTCAATATATCCTTGGAACACCCCTTAAGGGGGTCCAAGGGTTAAGGGAGACCATTTTTATCACGAGCTCAACCATCAACCATTGAATCCTATAAGCTAGTGTACAAAGGACAACATAGAATTGGAACTTTTTAAGTTCACAAAAGGAATTAAATTTAACATACATAAGTAATCTAAATTCTAAAATTTAATTAATTATATAAAATGGTCCAATTCCATTGATTATATGACTACACATCCCATGCATTATAAATGATATGCATTAATGCATACGATGAGTACTAAGAAACACCTACCTCATTTAAAATATTTAAATTGTAATTATATAAGCTAGTATATTTTCCTCAAATCACTTAACCTTGTACAAGGCCAACCCAAGACTATATCATCACCTAAGATCATTCCTCTTTCCAATGATTCCAACTTAATTAACCAAACCTGAAATCAAAACTAATTAAAATTTTTGTAATTTAATTCCAAATTTATATTTTTTTCATAATTGATGAAAAATCCACCATGTTCCCTCATCACATAAGAATCAAAACCATTACACACATGAGGTTCATGACACACTCCCAACACCATCCTTGGTGAATTCCCTATCAAACGACACCATTTTAATAGTTAATTTTATTAAAAATAATTAAAAACCTAAGGGAAATCACAAGATGATGAACCATCCTAGAATCTCTATGCAACAACATATAGCTATAATTACAGAATGTCATTATTTAAGTAGAATTAAATGCCTATTATAATCATAAAATTATACCATGATTTGGTGTAATTGGCATCAAATCCCTAACCAAAGATGGAATAAATTAATAGGGAACAAAATAAAGTGTGGATGGAGGATAGTGGAGGATGAATCAGACATTAAACTACACCAATAACACCCATTAATGAATGGTGAATATAAGGAGGGAGGGCTATACACCTGGTCCATGTGAAAGAAATGAAAGTGATTTGATGACTTTAACCTCTTAAAATTTAAGGGGGAAACATAATTTCCACCCAAAATACACCACTGACTAGTTAGTACTGACCATCAGCTAGCTAGTTTCCTAGAACTAACTTGATAGTGATTATAGTGGTAGCTTGAACAACCCTATCATTCCTCAAGTACACACCCAAACCTCCCAGAGGCCTTTTGAGTTTTTTTCTAACTATAAAAAAAGATTTTGGGAGGTTATAATCATCATAATTTCCACCCAAATATCAAATCAAAATCCTACCATTAAATGGTTAAAAAAAATTAAAATTCACTCTAAAATTTACGACTAGTATGGATGAGGGTCTTTAAAAACCCCCATTATAAAACATATTATACTTGAGAAGACTCAATGGCCATTCAACTAAACATCCTAACATACCTTGGTTATATATCACCATTCATATTTTTTATGTTATACCTACAAACACAAAATATGCTCTCACAAAACAACTACAACCATAGGGAGCTCAAAATATTGAAACATGATCTATCACTCAAATTCATTTATGAGACCATGAGATGGTGCTCACCTACACCCATATATTTTGAGATACCCAAGGTGTATCCACCATTTCTATCAGTCAAGACATGGTTCTCCACACCATAAGGATTAGATCATAAAACTAATTTCAAACTATAGGGACTCCCCATAGTTGAAATTACTTGCTGAAGAACATTTAAATAAATCCAATGACACAATATATATGGTTCCCAAAACACCGAACCTCAACACATTTGAGGATTCCAAAAATATACTTGTATCAATTATTGTTTGAAAAACCGAATCCTAAATGGACATGCACTTTCTTCCCTCAAAATATTCTTAAACGTGCATTATTTTTCATGAAATACACCAACCATTGCTCAAAAGATGCCTATCATGCCCAAATTTATTATACGATGTGGTTTCTATCCCATGAAATCCAATTCCACTTATTCAAGAAATTAAAACCTCCTCAGGAATACCTGCATCAAAATGATCTCCTATCCACCAATGACATATCATCAAAACACCATATCATAATGACTTACATATCAGAGGAATTCCAACTAACCGAACACACTAAATGAATAAAATGACTAAATATTATTGAAATTTAATGACTGAAAAACCTACTGAAAAAAACTAGTTCCATTCTCCCGCATGAGCACTGACTCATATCCTACCTAATATATGCTTGAATTACCTCAATTTTCATCAGCCTAATCCTAAATTTGTTACTGAAACTCTATCCATCCCCATGCCTAAGGTCACATCTAAAATTCTCTAAGGAATCTAGATTAAAACATTACCATTTACTCCTCTGCATAAAAATTCCACATTGAATGTATAACAACATGTTTGTATTACCCTATACCAGTTCTTGAGAAAAAATATTATGGTTATCATGATCATGCACATGTCACTTTTCTTTATCCATGACAATCTTTTTTAAACCTCTAACACTACACATCCGTAATAATATATTTAAAGGTCCATACCTGGATTGAAAATCCCATAAAAAATAATTGTTTTAATGTCTCCATTACCATGGGAGAAAATTCTGCACCATCATTAAATCTCAGGCACCCATTCCCACCAGCATCATGTCAAATTTCATAGATCCACAACTCACAGCTCATGGAAACATCATCATGGAAACATTATAATCTGTAATGCACCAAAAATACATAAAAACGAGGGTCATATGCCCTACAAAGGAAAATAATCCACTCACTACCATATGAATTACCTTGTATCACTCCTTGAGAACCACTATTATGGTTCTCATGATCATTCAAATGTTTCTCCTCTTGATCTATCTCTATTTATTGAAAACCTCTAATACTACACCTCCCTGATAATTTATGTCATGTTCCACACCTTGATTTATCATCCAATGGAATACAATTAATTCAAATTAATTAATTACCATTGAGGAACATTTATAACTATCATCAAAGCTATGGAACTCAATCCCACTAGTATCCTGTCAAATTTCTTCAGTCATCAACTCACACATGGCCATTCCCCAATCCATAGCTCACCCATAATTTTATTTAACCATGTGTAATTCCTTATTCTAATAAAAAATAAAGGATCATACACTCCTACTAATATGTATTACAATACCCAACTCTTGATTATATTATTACCACTTCATCAAAATAAGTCTCAAATTCCTAAAAATTTGGAAATGATTCAGGGTATATTACTCTCATCTCACTAAAGCACCCTTGGAAATCCCCTTCAAAATCAGACATAACTCATATTCTAGGATTAACTACAAACTTATATTCCATATGATTTATACTAAATTCAAAACTTTCATTCTCTCTTAAATATGATTCTATAGAACATATAGTGTCAACTACTTTAGGTACTTGACCAATCTTACCCTTAAGAACTAGCATTGATATGAGAACATATGCACACAAGGTTCATTCCTTGCAAGGTGGTCCAAGAAACCAAATATAAATTTTCCTTAAAACCCTCTAAGATTTTTCACATACCCATGAAATCCCCTCTCATGTATTTCCCTTATAAATCAATAGAAACATACTCACTAAAGTTGGAGTTAAATTTATGATTATATAGTTTTCACACCTAGTCGAATAAGGTAGGAATCTCATAAACAATGAACTAAAGGTTATCAACCTCACTCCTGTCTCAAATAAAAAATGGAATCCAATGAGATAAATTCCCAATAAAGGGTCTTATATAAATAAAAACATCAAATAAAACTCAACATCTCACAAGGGTAACGATTCTCAGGAACATATTCACATGAGACTACCCACTAGGGAATCAAAAAAAATTCGTGGGTCCTAATCAGGACTCCAAAAATGGAATTCACCCCTCAATGATCACATTATAATATGAAAATATTCATTGATTCACACACACACACACAAACATATATATATATATGTCTTCCTTGATGATATATATCAAGGTAATCAAGGATACTAGCTTGATTATGTAGAGTGTCATTCCATATAATATAGTAAAATACCACATAGGTTATTGATGGCACATTAAATAAAAAAACCAAATAACAAAAACCCCTAAGGGGTTTATCATAAATTAATCAAATTACTATATCAATATACCAGGTCTCCATGAAAACTTTAATTGAAAAATTTTACCATCCTCTTTATCAATCATCCTTCCATATTATCCACACAACCTGCCACCTGAAAGAAATGTGAATACAAGTTAGTCCAACTGAGTATGATTCCACCATGAAATTATATGTCAAAATGTTGAATGATATATTTTTAATAATATAAATAGTTGTACCTTGATTTCTAGGGATCACATCAAAAAACCAATTTTGTCCATGTGAATCGTACATTCTTAATCAGAATGCATAATATGCCTCTTTCCACACTAGGAAAAGATTCAAAATCCAATAATTTTCTTCTTTCCCACGGTATAAGTGCTAAAAATATAATAAATCATTATCCATATCATACATCTGGCGTGTCACATGAAAAACTTTTCATGATACATAATATTTATTATGATTTTAAATAGTATTTATAGTCTAGGACAGACCATATTTCATCTCTAAAGGAGAATTTATAGGTTTAGAGTGTGTTTTTAATAAAAAGTACTAAAATAGGGGGGTTGATTAGAAACTAGTTTATAGAAAATTACTCAATTTAAAGAGTTTATTAGTTTAATAACAAAGTGGATTTCGAAAATTATGAGAAAAAGGGTTTGTTGTGAGTTTTATACACACATTTAATGTTCATCTATTTTGGAGATTAATCAGGGTTTGATGTATGTCTTTGGTTAAAATTAATCAAAATCCCGATTAGTTTCCATGTTTTTATATCAAAGAACGTTGAGCTAAGCCTTGAAATAATAATCATATTGCCAAGTTCTAGATCTCATTAAATGTATAATAACATCCAAATAAAATTTAAACATCAAATAAGTGAGGAAAAAGGATTATTATGTTTTCCAATAGGAGAAACACAAGTTACACACTCAAAACCTCACACCGATCAGTTAGAAATTAAGAGAAAATCATTCACATTAATCTAAATAAGAATTAAAATAATAAATAATGAATTATATAGGTAAATAAATGTTTTAAGACCAAAATTATGCCAAAATATTAGCTAATATATTTGTTAAAACTCCCTTGACTTGTGTGTAGCTCCATCACAACGAACGCCCACCGCTTAGCTCGTCATCAGGAGGAGGAGGATGCTCAGGTGAAAATCATTCTTAATTATTAATCCCCCTATGGGGATAAAGGCCTCCATAACTTCTAGGATGATGAGGATACTAATATAGGACTAAAAAATGTGGAAATATTCTTCTAGTTTGTACTTTAAAATTAGGTACCCATGGTGCCACTTTTTAGCCAAATTGGGATGTGGTTTTGGGAACCTAGTTTTTGAGATGCCAATTGTTCCTTAGTTTTGGATCGGTAAATGACCATATCAAGACATAGAAAAAATATAAAAGTTGTTTGAAGGCCTATTTAATGTATCCCTATCAAATTTGGCATCTATTGGACACCTTTATTTGGAGATATTGTCAAAATACTAAACCTAACATTTGAATTCATGAAGATTCTGTCCCCTGAAAAGATTTTTTTGGATGGTCCCCATGAAGGATGAATTGGTCTTATATTTATTAAGATTAATTGTATATATGAAGTTATAGATAATTACATAAAATTTTATCCCATTTAAAGGCATAAATTTCTCAAAATGTGAAAAATATTGAATAAGTGAGCTTGGGATTCCATGTAGTTTGGCCTATTTTCTTTCTAAATCATCTCTGGGGCCTCGAAATCACCTCCACAGACAATGTAAATATAAATAAAGTATAATTACTCATTTTAACAATGATAAATATTATATAATGTAATAAAACACAATGTTCAATTATATTTTTAATTTAAAGTGAAAAATCACTTTAATATAGTGGTGTTAGGGTGAAATAAAACAGTGAATCATGGTGAGATCACGCCCTCACACCTAAACATTATCACTCTAGGTAAAAGTAAAATTTCTGAAAATTATGCATGTGGATATTACCAACTTAATAAATATTTAACATTCAATGAAAATTTAATTCCTCATAGAAATGTGATCAAATAAAAAATCACACTGAGGAGTTATTCTTAGTGATTATGGAAAAAGACATCTTAAAAAATATATCAAAATGAAATTACAAGATACATGAAACCAATTGAAGAAAATAATTCAAAATTTAATCATGTCACTAATTCTCCATACGTGTGTGTGACAACCATTTCATTCTATTATTTCCACTTTATATAGAGTAAATATAAGTTATTTTAAAAACTGTCTACTTATATGACACTTTCCACCAAAATCATCCCTACATACTTTACAATAAAATTTCAAGACCCACTTACTTAAGAATTCCTAGAAGTCAAACAATAATCTCATGACCTGGATTTCCCAATATGTTGTACATTTCATCACTCCCCTCAATATTTATTTGTTTTTTTGGTTTTATGGGGTATAATAGTCAGATAACATGTACACATGCATAGGTCAATCTACAAAAATAATGAAATAGATCAGATATGGAATGGACATATGGAAAAATCATTTTTTAAGGTATATAATACATAACATAACTTATATTTACTATCTATTATGTAATAAGTTTACACTCATTAGGGTTGGGTGCAATGATGTGTGGAGAGATTAAGTGAAACAATTTTCCCTTAAACTATTCACATAAGGGGTACCATTCTTATCAAAGGTTTCAAAATGATACAACCATTAATATTAATGAAAAACAATAAAATTTCAAAAGGAAGACACACCATATTATTTAATTCTTTCAAAAATACACATTTCATCAGAATTATTTTTGGAATGTTAAAACAACATGAAATACAGAAATTCCTCATACAGTTTAAATAACTTCCATGATTAAGTTAGAATCATTTTCCATGTTAAAGTGGGAATCAAAAAATTAATATTCTGAAACAAAATTGAAGGGGGAAGGGGGGAGTGTCAATAAAATTCAGTAAGCTAAAAATAGAAAAAGAATAAAGATGACGAAAATTCATAACTAACCCCAGAATATACCCATCCCCCACATCTTGATCATGCAATGCACTCAGAATAAAAAGAGAATATGGGAAGAAAGGATAAAATATGGTGAGTGTTATTGGTAGGATGCTTCTTGAACATGGAGTTACTCCACCGGGGAGTCCAGAATGGCTTTATGAAAGTGCTTCAACTGTTCTCCATTGACACTGAAGTTTTGCTTTGTTTCATATTTTTGAACCCGAACAACACCAAATGGATAAAGAATAGTAACAGTGTATTGTCCAAACCAGTGGGAACAATGTTTACATGGATTAAACTTTAGCCTTGAATTGTAAATAAAGAACTTATACCTAATTTGGAATTGACGATGAAGGATGATACTTTCATGGGAAGTCTTGGTTTGCTTCTTAGAAATATAAGAGTTCTCATATGAATGTATTATCATTTCCTCTAGCTCATGAATCTACAACTTTCATTGATAACATGAACTATAAAGATCATAATTGCACTGTTTAATGTCCTAGTAGGCCTGGTTCTCTATCTTAATAGGTTGGTGACAAATATTTCCAAAAACTAGCTGATATGGAGACATTCCAATTAGTGTTTTGAAATCAGTATGGTAGGCCCATAATGATTCATTGAGTCTAAGACTATAGTATTTTATGTTGGGTTGAACTTTTTTTTCAAGAATTTGTTATACCTATCTATTCGACACCTCAGCTTGACCATTGGTCTGTGGGTGATATGAAGTAGACACTCGATGCCTGACCCCATACTAATGAATAAGTGATTGCATTGTATGGTTTTATAAATGAGAAACTTGGTCATCAATGATGAACATAGGTAATCGAAACCTACAGAAAATTTGGGTTCTCAAGAATTCCACAATTTTCATGGAATCATTAGTCCTTTTCGAATGTGCTTCTACCCATTTTGAAAAATAATACACTGTAAGAAGAATATAAAAGTTTGCATACAAATTGGGAAATTGTCCCATAAAGTGAATTCCCAAAACATAAAAAATATCTTGAAAGAGAAATGGTTGTTGTGGAATTTCATTTCTTTTAGAGACATTCCCCATTATTTGATAGTGGGGACAAGATTTAAAAAATCATGGGCATATGGAAATAATGTTGTCCAAAAGAGACCAGAATCGAGGACCTTGTGAGCAGTCGGGTGAGGACCAATGTCTCCCCCACAAACAAGAGTGTGGAAGAACCTTAGGAAAGATTGGAACTCACTATTGTGAATACAACGTCTGATTACTTGATCACTACATGTGCGCTAAAGGTTGGGTTCATCCCAAAAGTACCAATAAGACTCATGTTTTAGATGTTCAACATTATTTTTGATGAAATTAGTAGAAATACAAGATTCCACCAAATAATTTACAATTTAAACTTACTAAAGAATATAATTTTTTAATCGGTAAAATTTCTCATCAGAAAACATGTCATTTATGGGAATACAAGGAGACGATTCAAAATCTGAGGATAAGAGGATCCTACTGATATGGTCAACCACCACATTCTCTGCTCCCTTTTTATCTCTAATTAATATATTGAATTCCTAAAGGAGGTGCATCAAATTAATGATATGTGGTTTTTCTTCCAGTTTCATAAAGAGATATTGGAGGACTGCATGGTCTGAGAACACAATGAATTTGGAAACTAAAAGGCATGACCAGAATTTATCAAAGGAAAACATTATAGAAAGGTATTATTTTTCAGCTGTGGTGTAGTTTTCTTGCATAGGGTCCAAATTACATGAGGCATAGGCAATTACATATGGGTCTTGATCAACTCTTCTGTGATTGGACAACCCCAACTACATTGTTATAGGCATCACACATGAGATTAAATGGTAAATCCCATCAAGGTTCTTGGATTACTAATGGTGATGTGAGACTCCATTTCAATTTATTAAAAGCATAATCACATTCTTTATAAAAAAATTATTTTTATTTTTGATGCAATTGGGAGAGAGGGAGTGCAATATTACTAAAGTCATTAATGAAATTATGGTGAAATACAACATGACCTAGGAAAGACCACACTTCCCGTACATTTTTGTGGAATGATGGGTATGAAATGACATCAATTTTTGATTTATCTACATAGATACCATCTCTCAAAATGAAATTTCCCAATACTATACCTTATTTCACCATGAAATGTAATTTCTCATAATTCAATATGAGATTATTTTACATACTCCGATGTAGGAAAAAACTAATACTACTCAAACATTCATCAAAAGAGGATCCATAAACAGTAAAATAATCCACGAAAACTTCCATAAAATTCTCTAGGTAATCCGAAAAAATTCTAACCATGGATGGTTGGAAAGTACCCAGAGCATTGAACTGAACAAATGACATCCTCTTATATGAAAATGTGCCAAAGGGGAAAGAGATATTTTACTTTTTATAATCCTTGGGGGAAATATGGATTTGAAAATATATATAATACCCATCAAATAAACAGCAATGTGACTTCCCTGCTAGCCTCTCTAGCATCTGGTCAATGAATGGAAATGGTAAATGGTCCTTTCTAGTCTATTGGTTTAGTCGGTGATATTCCAGACATACATTCCAACTATTACCTACATGAGTTGGAACAAATTTATTATTTTCATTTTTAATTACTGTAAGACATGTTTTTTAGGAACCAATTGTACTGGACTGACCCATTGGCTATCAAAGACGGGGTTAATGATTCCAGCATCCAATAATTTTGTTAACTTCTTTTTGAAAACATCTAGGAGGTTTGGGTTCAATCGATATTATTCCCGCCTCATTGGTTTAGAATAATCATTTAATAGTATACGATGTGTACAAATTTATGGGATAATTCTAGGAATATCATAAAATTTCCATCCCAAATATTGTTTATACTCCCTCAAAAGTTCAAGCAGTCACAATTCATGCTTAGGAGAGAGTGAAAAATAAATTATAAAATAGAACTTTTTTCCATTCTCAAGATATTAATATTTTAAATATTGAGGTATTTGTTTTAGTTCATGTTCAATTATCTCATATAACTGCGCAATGGTGCCATCCTCATATGAGTAATTAAATTTTAAAAGCTTAGAAGTATCATTGATGTTCATGGAATCCTCAATGTTTAATAAATCATCAATTAAAAAACATGGATTTTTTTTTCAAGACCGGTACAACATTTAATGGTCGATTCAATACATATAATTTCTATCAAAGAAGAAAACTCAGAAATGGGATCAGGGGAATGAAAATAATGTCATTCAATGGAATTGAGTACATCTATAGAGTTAACAGGGAGAGAGGAATGTTCTTATAAGGGGTGATTCATGGAATCATGGATATTGAAATGGAAAATGTCACCACAAAACTCTATAGAAAATGTTCTATTGTGGAAATTAATTATGGTTTTAGTAGTTTCTAGGAAGACCCTCACCAATATAATCGGGGAATATCTATTCATCCTATCATCTTCCAATTTAAGCACATAAAAATCAACAAAAAAAATTAAAATTTTCGCCGTCACAAGAACATCCCCGAACACACCAAAATGGTGTGATGTACTATGATTTTATAATTGATTGATAATTCAAGTGGGCATAAGTTCCCCAACTTTCAATAAAGATTAAATAGAGTGAGGTATTAGATTTATAAAAGCATACAAATAAAGGATAACATTGTAAAAGGAATACTACCCTTTGGTGCATGGAATTGAGAATGTTACCAGACCATTTCATTCATTAGAAAGTGATGGATCTATCAATGATGAGATGTTTTTTCCAAATCCCAACTTCTCATCACCTTGAAGTCTCCTTTTGTGTGTACACATCTCTTTCAGAAACATTGCGTATCTTGGAATTTTCTTTACATCATTAAAAAAGGAATGTTTACCTACACTATGTTGAATGTTTCCAATATTTCATTATCAATTTTAGTTTTATTTTGTTTTAATAGTTGGGTGGAACTTTTGGGAAATAGAAGAGGAATGGTTGGGATAAGTGACTCATCAACAATCACACTATCTCCTTTGGATGGTCTTCTCTTAGGACATAGGTTTTTCAATAATTGGACTAATTTCAATAGTTGTGATGGTGTTTTATTTAAGAGGGCATGACTCTGGTGGGGGATTATATTTTAAGTTGATTTTAACTCCTAATAATGATTTCACTAACATTTCCCTTATCCCTAGGATTAACAAGTGGTTTAAGAAGGTAGTTTACCCAACCCATGATAGTGAATCCCCCCCCACAGAGTTTCCGATCTAGCCTAATTGGGTTTTTAGGTCTTTTATGGTTTCCTGGGTGGTTTTTTGGAATTGGATATTATTCGAAAACATTTGTTTCATCATATATTCTAGGCTAGGCTTGGGGTTTGGAGGGGGTGGTTGGAAAGCCTTTAGGGTGGTTGAGGATTTTTGGGTGGTGGTGGTGGATGAATACTCTACCCTGGTTGGTTCCCTGGTTGTTGAGGTCAGTTTCAATACCCACTTACCTATAATAATGGGTTTCTTTCCTCCTGGGGTTGGATGGATAGTGATGTTATTTCCTAAACAGTTGGTTATAGGGGAGACCTAGAAGGATTTCCTCACAACACATAGAAGTTTCTCTTTGATGGGGGAATTGTTCATAATAAAGGGTGTTAGAATAATATATACCATAATGGAAGGGAGGAGGATATTGGGATTTACATTGGGAAATAGAAAGTTTTCGAACAAGGGTACTTACCTCTTCGAACATTGTGTCCACTTTCTTCTCAAATTCAGTACTTTGTACCTCATGTATACATTGAATGGGTACACTGGACCTTGAACCTAATTGTTGAGTATCCTATTCCATGTTCTCAATTAGGGATCTTATAGAAATTATGGGCTTATCAACTACCGCACCACTTTTACCATCATCAATCATGTTTCGATCAATAGGCATTAAACCTTCATAAAAATAATGAATTAAATTTTGATCATTTATTTAGTGGTGTGGGAAACATGAAAAATACTCTTAAATATTTCCCAGTAATCATGAAGTTTTTCCCCATATTATTTTCTTATACCACATATTTATATTCTTATTATTTCAGTTCTAGGGGTTGGGAAGTTTTTTTTCATGAAAAAGGATTTTTATGTCTGGTCAGCCTCTAAATGGTGAACTAACAAAATAATGACAATATTTTGATGTATCTTATAATGAAAATGGGAATAACCTAATCTTTACCTTTTCTTTATCCACATTATTTGGTTTTAATTTAGAACACACAATATGAAATTATTTTAAGTGATTATGTGGATCTTCTCCCATGAGTCCATAAAATCATGGCAATAAGTGAATTAGACTGGATTTTAGTTCAAAATTGGGTGCGTCACCTTGCATTTGAATGTAAGTAGGTCGGATATCAACATCAGGTGATGTTGGATCATTTAATGTATGGTTATTTTCATATATTATATGCAAGTTTATTTCATTTTTAATGTTGGTTCTAGAAGAATAAGTGAAAGGATGAAGAAGTGTGTCTATATTTTGTGTATCCTCCTTCAACGGATTGTTTGGTGCTTCTTAGTATCGATGAATTAAGATACTCTTCTATTCATATTCGAATGGAATATGTTCCTCGGATGAATATATATTTACGCACAAGACCTACAAAATTATTATTTTAGAAGTCAACTTTAAAAAAAATTAAGTAATAAAAGAGGCAAACAAATAATTAAAAAATACACAATACTTTTATAAAAAACACACAATTAAAACAAAATCTCTCCCTGAAAATGGTGCCAAAATTTGAACGTGTTGTCATGGAATGTCAAGTTTATAATTATTTTAATGGGTATTTATAGTCTAGGTTATAACCTTGGTCATCTCTCAAGGAGTGTTGATAGTTTTAAAGTGTGTATTTTTAATAAAAAGTACTAAAAGAGGGGGGTTGTTTTGAATACACTTTAAATAAAATAAAATAATTTAAAGAGTTTAATAGTTTAATAATCAAGTGGATTTTGAAAATGATTAGAAAAATGGTTCATTTTGAGTTCAATACACACATTTCATGTTCATCATTGGAGATTAATCAGGGGTTGATGTAAGTCTTTGGTTGAAAGTAATCAGAATACCAATTACTTTCCAAGTTTTTATATCAAAGCATGTTGAGCCATAACTTGACATAAAAATTGTATAACCAAGGTACAGATCTCGTTAATGGTATAATAACATCCATAGAAAATTTAAATCTCAAATAAGTGTGGAATAAAAGGATTATTATGATTTCTAATCAGAAAAACACAATTTATGCCCTCAAAACCTCACACTGATCGGTAAAAAATTAAGAGAAAATCATTTACATGCATAAAAGTAAGAATTAAAATAATAAATATTGTAATATACATAGATAAAAATGATTTAACACCCAAATTACTCCAAACTAGTTGCTAATACATGTGTTTAAATTCTCTTGACATGTGTGTAGCTCCCTCACAAAGAACGCCCATCGTTTAGCTCCACATCCGGACAAGGAAGCTTGGGTGAATCTCTTTCTTCATTCTTGACCCCCCTATGAGGTTCTGGGCCTCCATAACTTCTTTGATGAAGAGAATATGACTATAGGACTCAAAAATGGAATATCTGTTCTTATAGTTCTAACAATCAAATGAGGTACCTATGGTGCCCTTTTATAGACAAATCAAGAAGTTGTTTTGGGAACCTAGTTTTTGAGATACTACCTTTGACTCAGTTTTGGATTGGTAAATATTTATATCACTACATTGAAAATGTAAAAAAGTTTTAGGATAGAATCTTTCATGTCTCCCTATCAAATATTTCATCCATTGGCAAATTTATTGGTAGATATTGTCAAAATACCGAACCTAAATTTTTAATTCGTGAATATTTTTTCCCCTAGAAAGATTGGTTTGGATGGAACCCTTATAGAATGAAATGTGATTCATTTTATAGAGATGTGTTGTATCCCATGAATTTATAGAGAATCCCACAAAATTGTATCCTATTTGAAGCCACTAATTTTAAGAATTGTGAAAAACAATGGACATGTGATCATGGGCTTCTAGGCAGTTTGGCACATTTTCTTTCCAGATCATCTCTAGGGCCTCTAAATCACCTCCACCTTCGATGGAAATATCAAAACAAGTATATTTTCTCATTTTTTACATTGATAAATATTCAATAATTCAATAAAACATTAATTGAAATTATATTTGGAATATATAGTGAAAAATTAGTTTAATATAATGGTTTTAGGGTGAAATAAAACAGCAATTCTCGGTGTGATCATCAGATAAGGAGAAATAAGAAATAAAACTAATAAGAAAAGATAATAAAATCAATACCAAACCCCTAGTGACCTATATTTTCTATAAAAAATGGTGTTCATGATGCAACATCACGAGGTACAACACAAGCCACAACAAATTCCTATGTCTCATGTGCATTACACCCAAAATAATAAGATAAATAAAATAGATTTAATTCAAAATTTTAAAATCTCACCTAAGTTCACTATGAATAGTTACCGAACTGGTTGTTCCACATGATACCTGGAGAATCTCCTCCAATTTCAAAAAATACTGATAAGAAGTGGGGGTATAAGGTGGTATTATGAAGATGTTGTAACCTCCATATAAGGGTGTACAATAATATATAAATTTCTAAACAAAAACCAAAATAAAAAAATGACCTATCTACCCAAAATCTGTAATATACCCAAAAAATAATAATATATAATGAATAAGTATACATAAAATCAAAAAAAAAATCACCCAATATGACAATTAAATATAACGTATAAAAATAAAATAAAATAACAAGGATCTAGAAAAACTCTAAACCATACCTCATCCATGTCTCCAGAATCTAAATATTCATGATCAACGATCAAATATTTGGCCCCAATAAGTATTATACCTATAAAAAGTGAGAGTATTCTCAGATACCTATGTGAAATGGTGGTACACGTAGGTTGTGAGTACATATCTTAGCTAGGAACCACCAACATGGTTTCATACATACTGAAAATTTAGTGATATGTGCATGTGACATGATTTGAATAATAAAATAATTTATAAAAATAAAATAAATAAACCATCATTGATCCTTAGGTCTATGACCTTGATCAACCATACCTACTTCTTCAACTGTCAGAGTGTCTTTGAGCACACATTGATGACTATAGAAATGAAAATAATGACCTGGGGGTATTTCCCCCCGGTATACAGTGTCAACGACCCATGGAATAAACTCATGTCGGCATATATGATAATGACCTTGGGAATTCTACATATTTGTACCACAATCTAGAGGAATCTACATCACATTATATAACAGTTCCTAGAAACTGATCCCCAACAGTGGAAAAGACTCATCCATATCCTACAAATACCTTAAATATAAAATGTAGTAGGACTTATCTTGTACTAAGAAAAAATATTATCCCAACTCAAAATCCACGAACTACCTAAAGGTAATATGAAATACCTCTATATTATTGGAGTTTTCATTAGTATCACAGACTAGCCTATAATTATTTTTTTCTTCCCAAGACATGATAGGACCAATGGTTTTTTCTATATGTATTCTATATTCTATGAGGGTACATTCTATATCACTTCATAACAACATCTAAGGAACATGATAATAGTTTCATGACAACCTCATATGAAATTTCCCATATAATTTATAAAAATAAAAACAATAAATGGTAAGAAAAAGATCTAAACCAATAATCACTATCCATAGCCCATTGACTCAAATGAAATGTAGGATTCTAGAGGTGACACATGTAACCATATCTACCCAAGTCCCACACACTAGATCAGGGTAGGTATACCATTGGGTTAGTGACTGTGGTCTCCTAGTATAATACATCAAAGGCACCCTACTTGGTGTCCTTTAGGTCACAACAGATATAGAGGTACCTCACTTGGGGTCAAAAATATCATACAACACTTGGGTTAACACCATCATAAGAAGATATCACTATAGCATCCCATATATGTGACCATTTCATCCACATAACTTAAACAAAATATTTCATTTAAATAAAATTCAATGCATTATAAAGAACATTTTTGTTTAGATTTTAATATTTTGAAGAAAAAATATTAAGAAAAAACCCATTTTCTTTATATAAATTGTAAATTTAACCCTTTATATATGAAACAAATTAATCTATAATGATTATTTAGCATCTATCAAAAATTATACACCTAAAAAAATCTTCTATACACTTCATACTTTTCTTATTTTCATAACCTAGGGAAATAGAAACATAAGAAAAAGGTGATATTGGATTCTTAACCAGGGTAAACATAAGAAATAACTATTAAATATCATTAATGATAATAATTTGAGAATATTATAAAAATCAAGATATATAAGAAACTTTTACCCCAGGAAACATATATCATACAGTAGGGAAAAATGATTGAAATAAAAAAATACATTAATGATTCAATAAACATGAGCTATAAAATCATAACATAAGATTAATAGTAAGCACAAAATTATTACACATTTCAAATATGGTTCAAACATTAGTTTATTGAAATATTACATTCATGAGAAACATCTTGAGAATAAAATTTAATAATATAGAATGTTTTTTAAATATAGAACATACATTAGTATTTTCACGACCCAACCCACCAAGGTCTTCTTGGATAATGGTTGTCTGATTCATAACTATCTCATGCCCTCCTCTATAGGTTAGAGGATGGAGACAAGCACATAAATTCATAATTAAAATGAGATACCTCTGCCTAAAGTATATGTACAAACACATCCAACCATCTCCATGCAGAATTGTAGAGGAATAATTATAAAAGATACTAATATCTGGAGAAAAATCCATGCATTTAATAACTTTAATGGATAAAAGAGTATGAAAGAGTAAAAACGGTAAGGGGAAAAATACATGCCTAACAAAAAAATATTCCCCAAACAAATACAAAATAGAAAAGAAATTGTGAGAGAACCCAACTCCACATCTCCTTGACCCGACCCCTGTATAAAGTCAAATACACCCATGTATCCCTATGATCATATGAAATCACCTTTAACATGTCTACTATCTACATTAGACATGACACGTGTAGGAAAATACAATGCATGGGTGATTATATACATACCTAGTAGGATTCCCTAAAAACCGAAGAGTGAGAAAAAATATATATAATATATGTAGTCATATCATTACAATGAAGGTATTTAAATCAGTATATAAGAGGAAAACATAACAAAAATCTAGATATGCTCTTCAATAAAAATAATGATAGAGAAAGGGGTTCTCTATTTCCAACACCTAACTAAGAACAATGCGTCAGCCTTAGGTTTAAAAAGGGACCATATATGATTCCAAACACCTTGTGTAACTATCTAAGTAACCATTTGGTGGACCCACAAAACACCACTATGCGGCACATTTGAGGGTGGGGGGGGGAATCTATAAGATATGGAGGACCCACAACCTAGTGCGATAGGGTAGTACCATCTACATAGATAGAGGAATCAAAACCTAGTAAGACATGGGAGTACTATCTCAATTTTCCCAACTAGTATGGAGGAACAATGCTCGAATGCTATGGGGTAGTACTATATCCAAGGATATATGACATGTTCCCTAGTGCAATAGGTTAGTACCATCTCTATATTCACAATGAGTATAGAGTAATTGTGCCTTAATGCTATAGGAGAGTACTGTCTCCAAGGATAGAGGACGGAAAATCTAGTATGATAGGGGAGTATTGTCCCTATCTACACAATGAGTATGGAAAAATAGTATAGAGTACCCACACCCTGGTACAATAGGGGAGTACCATCTCCATAGATAGATGATCCATTCCATGATGTGACAGTGGTGTTCCACCTCTATCTGGACTCTCCGATGATCCTTCTTGATCACTACTATCATCCAGTGTCTCCTAAAGAAGTTTCACCTTGCAACATCCTATATAGTAACTCAAAATCTACCATGACATCCACCATCACATTCTATATATAAAACCATTTCATATAGGTTACTTATGGGAAAAAATCTAAGTAAAAATGAAGAAAATATTAGAGGAATATCTTTTTAAGAGGTACATGATGTGTACGGTGTTCGAACAATGTGCATCCCTAGTACTCTACCTAGAAATTTCCTCACTAGTACATCGATTTTGGGCCATATAGTATTACATAAAATTTAAGGAAACTACATGACTAGAATCATCCAAAATCTTGATGAATGTAAAAGGTTTTTCATTAGTCAGATGGTATAAAACATCAAACAACTAATATGTTTTTTCAAATGGCCATGAATAGCCAAAAAGATCACATAGTTTTTATCCTCAAGGAAAAATACTCTGGATAGGCTATTCACTTTCCTAAATCAGAAACCTGATTAGAAAGACACATTTACCTATATAACACTTGAAAAATACTTCATGGGATTGATCCACATGTCCTAATTAAACACCTGATATTGGTCTTGAAAAGTCTGCCCCAATATCAGGGTCACAATTCCATAAAAGGTTCATCATTCTTACACCGTTTGAAGAAGGTATGCTAGATTTAAATTTAACAACAACAATAATAATAATAACAATAAAAATAATAATGAGTGTTTCATGGACCAAATATAGAACCCAAGATTAAATATCCAACCTTGGTCTTGAAATGTCCGTCTCAATGTGAGGGTCTTAATGGTACTGATGGTACATCATTTTGACATAGCATAGGGAAGTTACTATAGAGTGGGGTTTTGATAATAATGATAATAGTAATATTAATTATAATAATTAAATTTTTAATTATACTATATTGTATTGTATCATTAAGTGTGGCATTGTAGCCTACCTCCCCCTTCTTCACACTTAGTGAGACCATGCCTCTCATCTCCTTCCTTTAACAACAAAAACAACAATAATAATAACAATAATAATAATAATATTATTATTATTATAAAATATATTATTATATGAAGTTGGATTTCATTGGAGCATAAGGAGGACGACATAGTGGACCCTCCTCCCTTCACTCCAAACAATTCACCTGCCTCCCCTCATCAATTTATTCTCTTATTTTCCTCATATTATTTTTAAAAATAACAATAATAACAATAATAATAATATCATTATTAAAAATAATAATGATAATAATAATAATAAAACATTATTATTATTCAAAATAATAATTAAAACTCAACTCCCATTATTTTTACCCAAATCTAACTTGGACCGTGCTCCACATCATGAAAACACCCTCACAACATTGAGCCACCATCACTTCCAAGCTAATTAGCCTCTTCTATGAGACCATATTATGAACCTACACTTAGAATTGAACCCTTTACATTACACATCATCTCCATAAATCAATTGGGAAACACATGTATCCCAAATATGATCCCGAACCACCTCTGATCAGCATCCATCCTCATCGCACCTCAAAAAAATACCTACACCCATCTTACAAATTTTGATATATTCAAAGAACACAACCATGTTCATTCATCAATCCATCAAGAGACCATCAATTCTCCTATCGTTTGTGTTACCAAAAAAAAATTCATGACTACGATCACACTCAAACCTTCCATGATAATGTAAAATCGTGGCCATATTGTCCAATAGTGAATAACATGATGAAAAGAGAGGGGAAAAACATGAACAAAGTTAACCATCATTGAAAAATAATTATTGTCCAAAAATCATATAAATGGGGTGATAAAAAGTTCAATAAAGGAATAATTGTACTCGATCCATATAATCAATAAATTATGGGGCACATATGAAGAACAATTATCATAGATCAAAAGAAGATAAAATACATGCTCAATATTTTAATCAAAATTAAAAAAAACCACAACTGATGATCCTTACATTAATTATGGATCTATAATTAGTGAAGAATGCATATTCTAGTGGTGAATTTGATGATCCTTCATCATTAATTTTCTCTCTCATGATTATTCTCAAACCGATCATCTTTTGTTGTTCGATGTCGATTCATTAACAAAGAACGATCTCTTCCTCCTATTAGAACAGTAAAGGGTTATACAACTAACCACTAAAAAATATTCATAATAGGGTATTTATAAGTGTTTTTAATAAGGACATTTAAATTAGAAAAAATAAATTAATCATTTATTTTAATTTAAATTCACCTTCCAACAGGTGCCTCATCCAAACATCTAGTGCTGAAAAACATTCGGACACTCCTAGGTTAAACATCATTCCACGAATTCATTCATTGTCCCAAATTTACAATCTGAGACTTAGTTCAGGAGGTATTTCATTATTTCTAAAAAACTAAATTTGAGTGACATAAAATAAATAAAATATTTTTATAAAATTAATTCTGAGCTCACCGAGCCTCAGAATCTCATGCCATTTCAGATCCTGGCTCTGAAAATAGTCTTTGAAATATTACAAATTATTATAATTTAATGAAATTTTGAGAGATCCCATTAAAACATCTCCTTGATCTGACCACTATACATGAAAAAATGCACCAATGTATTCCTATAAACCTCTCATACCAATATTTCATGACCATACCCACTAGGGCCTACCTAGTTAGCATAAGGCCAAGGGCTAGAGAGAATCACTAAAAGGAATAACTAAAATTAGAGGCCATTTCTAAGAGTACCTATATGCACACACCCAATCATCGACAGGTAAAAATGTAGAGGAAAAATAATAAAATATAGTAACATATAGAGGAAAATACATGAATGTAATAAACTCTAGGGAATCCAAAGATTATGATAGAATAATATAAAAATTAAAGGGGAAAATACAAAACCATCTAGAAAAGATGTCCCAAAATGAAAAAAACTGGAATAGAAATGCTTAGAGTCCAGATCCATATATCCAAGCTCGAACACCATACATGGTCTATGCATTCGAGTATCCCTATGATCCTTTGAAATCACATCTGACCTATCTATCATATATATAATACATGAAACATGTGGGAAATGCTCGTGAAGTAGTGAGTATATTCATACCTAGTAGGACACCCCAAAAACTGAAGATGATGCAATATAAGACATGATAGAAGTAGTTATCTCATCATAATGATGACATGTAAATTGGTATATGATACAACAACCAAAATGAAAAACCGAGATATACTCAAGAAGAATCTTAAGAAATTGAGAAAGGGGATATCTATCTTAGCATCCAAGCTAAAGATATTGATTCATTAACATATATCCTTAGCTGTGACATATGAAGAACACAAAGCACTCAGTATAACTAAAATAACAAGTTTAAGTGGTATACCACCTTGCTAACCCAATGCAGTAACTAAAAAATTTCCTGTGATCATTAAAGATAGCACATCATTTAGGGAAAATATTTGGATCCCAGACATGGAGTGATATCTTTGAATAGATTGTATCCTCATCAAACTCCCAAGGAGACCATCATCATTCTAATAAGGACTTATGAGGTTTTCTAGGAATTCCTCATCTGCCCTTGGATGAATTGCACTCATTTCAAAACCATCAGTAGAACCAATATCCTATGTATCACTTTCTCTAAATTCGATGTGGTAGACACGAGGGTACCACTATAGAAGACTACAAAAAATTGATCAAATAAATGTTAAATATCTGACTCATAAGTTACGTTAACTCTTCTGGGGAATTCAACATGCCAAAGGGTATCACTGTGAACTCAAAGCACTCATAATGGCTCTATAAATCCATGCTCAGTACATCGACCTCTCTAAAATAGAGCTGGTGATAACCCATATTGAGGCTAAACTCTAAGATCAACTTAACCTCCATCCATTGGGATATAAGGTCCTCGATTCTCAAGGGAGGATACTTCTGCTAGATAGTCACATGGCTCGGTTTATACCTATCAAAACCTAAACTCAACATCTCATCTTCATTTTAGATTAATAAAACCAGGTTTCCTAGGAAGAAACAATGGTTCTTACGATTCCCCCTCTCTGAATAATCCTCCAACTTCACCTTTATCTCTCACAACTACATTGGGTCATATGATATACTAGTACAGATATCAACTGGTCCCTAGTGAAGTTCCTTACAGAAAAAACTCTAGATGGTATGGTAACCCCAAAAATACTCAATAAGGATTCCCTCATACTCATCTTCCATCACAATAAATATAATTATCATAGCATTCACATATCGAAGGGTAATACTATACAACCTATAAGGAATAGGTTGTAACCTACTATGAATGATCTCATCCTACTCTACTACGGGATTACTCCTTATCAAAGGAGGAAAACTCAATCCAAAAAAACTGGAATCACTTCTACACTTTTTGGCTGAAATCATCTTATCATAGATAGAAAATGACTATAATATACCAAGGAAAAAATCATAGGGTCATACTACCGGTATATAAATATTTCATGTGAGGATCTCCCCCCCCCCTTTAAGAGTCAAGTCACACTAGTAGGAGAAATGGGTGATCACCAATTCACTTTGGATGAGCCTATAGTATAGGGGTTGAGAAGAAGTACCTCTAGTATCATTAGGACAAAAATGGGTGATAAATCCATGGAATGTGTACTGTGACTATGCACCATAACTGTAACCATTAGTATAGAATTTTCAGTTTTTACCTCAAATATACCAATAACATCAAGGTCAGAAGCCTCTAACACTTGGATCCATATTTCCTATTTCCTTCATACTCAGTATAACCATGGATCACTCAAACACCTTATAAAATCATATGTAAATAAAAAATAAAAGTCAAATTAACTCATCCAATATACCTAGATACTATCTACTTTGGGATGACATTGACTCACCCATATAGTTTTAGACCGTGTTACAAGAACACATCTTGCTAAAGGAAGTGTCCATATTTCTTTCATGCACTACAAAAGAGGATGTGTTTGTGGGGGGGGGGGGGGTTATCTTTGAAATTAGAAGGGTTCATAACACTATATAAATACATTAGAGGCAGTTATGAGTAACTATCACTAATGTGCCCGCCTACTATTGTTAGGTATAGTTTTGAGTAACCGTTAGTAAAATCAATGTGACTTTAGAGATCATTAAATTAGACGGGGGGGGGGGGGGGAGGGGGGGGGGAGGGGGGGGGGAAAGGGGGTTAAAACCCCTCTATTGTTGATATAAATTTAACAGAAACACCTCTATTATATGTGGTTTTAACTTCCCCTAATTGTGATTACTTTTGGAGAAGTTTTGAAAACCACCCCTAAGGTTTCTATTTGTTAACCTGATCTCCCAACATTTCCACCATCCCTCACTCTCTCATGTCACCCTCCCCACCTCCCTCCCATTATCATTATCCCGTGTCACCCTCACCTTTCTCCAATTCCCCTCTCAACCTCCTTCAATTTTTTTGCTACCTCCTCACCTCTATTTCATGCTCTACCCCATCATTTCAATCGTGTCACTCCCATGTCACCAGGCCTGCCTCCAGTTCCCATTTCCTTGGTGCACCATCACCCTAACCACTTCTAAAAACATATCATGTGGGTTTCAAACTGTGGTCTATGGTGTACAGCTCCAACGCCTCTACCACCATGCTATTTGAATCATTGTATTTTATTTACACATCATCATATTTATATATATTAGGAATATAATTTATATAAATATTATATGAATAAATATTTAAATAGATGATGTATATATCATATATATCATATTTATATATTTATATAAATTAATATTATTTTTTATATTATGTATTAATGTATTTATATTATTTTTTATTTATATTATATTAAATTTATAAATTTATATAAACTATATATTTTATTTGTGTATTTACATACATTTGACTAAATAAATTTTATAATTTTACTTATGTATATATACATATATTCATATATTTATTAATATATTTTTGTAAATTATTTATATACTTAAATACAATTTTAGATAATATATATATATATAAATAAAGTATTAATTTAATATATCTATATAATGTATTTAACAATATATTTATATAATGTATTTCAATACAAATATATATTATTTTGAACATTAATATACATTTATTTGTATAAATTGTATAATATTATATATAATCAATTTATAATGAATAATATATGAAATTCACACATATATATAAAACAACATTTATTCAAATATTAATATTATATATATTATATTATATGAAATACAAGTTATACAAATATTATATAGGAAATAGAATTTATAAAAAAAAATTATATAATGATATATGTAATATAATTTATACAAATATTTATATTACATATTTTAGTACATATATTTAATATTATACACATTAATATATATATAGTTCAATAAACATAATTGTTAATTATTATGTACATTAATATATACATATTTTGCTAAATATAATTGTATAATATTGTGTAAATTAATATATATTTATTTCTATAAATTTTTTATAATATAATATTAAATATATATAATATAAAAGCATAAAAATATTATTTAAAAATATATTTATTATTACTAATATAAAAATTATAAAAACTACAAGTTTGATTATTTATATGATATATTTTTTAAATAAATTATATTTATGTATATATTTTTTTAATTTATATTAGGTATTTGGGTGTACAATTACACTGAAACACACACAAGACAATATATATTTAAATAATATGTTTAATATTTTATATAATATATAATTAATATTATATGAAACACAGTTTATATAAATAAATATATATCAATATACATAAAATTAAACAATTATATTTATCTTTACTTATAAATACAACTAAATATAATTGTATAAATATTTTATATAATGTGTTCTTATAATGTTTCTAAACATATTGATATATAGTGTTTTAATTATATATATATATATTATGATTTTTTATTGTTTTAAATAGTGGGGTTTATAACCCCCAATAATATCTTAATTTAGAGGGGTTTTTGAACCCCCTATAATTTAAAGACATTATATGGGGGTTTTCAACCCCCTTAAATTTAAGACATTAGAGGGGGGCTTTGACCACCTATAATTTAGGATATTAAAGGGGTTTTTGAACCCCATCTAATTTAGGAAATTAGATGGTGTTTTAAAATCCCTTTAATTAAATACATTAACAGGGGTTTCAACCCCCTCTAATTTAATACATTAGAGGGGGGTTTTGAACCCCCACTAATTTATGATATTAGAGGTGGTTGTGAACCACCAATAATCTCATTG
This sequence comes from Viscum album, assembly GCA_963277665.1. NCBI lineage: Eukaryota > Viridiplantae > Streptophyta > Magnoliopsida > Santalales > Viscaceae > Viscum > Viscum album. The sequence goes on from OY728163.1 coordinate 657,704,901, forward strand.
ATTTGTAGCAGATATGAAGCCCCTCTATTTTGTTAAATTTGAGGATGTTGAAAACCCCTCTAAAATCCCACCAAATATTAAAAAAGTAATGTTAAAAAACATTAAGGGGGTTCAAAATCCCCATTGATTTAATAAATTATAGGGGGTTTATAAACCCATATAAATTTTGTGATTAGTGAGGGCTACACATGTCCCCATATTATTTATATAGAAAATTAATTTAGAGGGGGTTCATAACCCACACTAAACTCGATGATTTTAGGGTGTTGTGAATAACCCCCTCTAATTATACAGAAAATAAATTTAGAGGGGGTTATGTATAACCCATTCTATAACCCCATATAATCATCCTATTTTTTGCAGTGATTTCTGAATCCATTTTTAACATCACCAAACCATGGATCTACAACACATTTCATCATCCTAGAAATGTATCATCATCAATACCACCATCATAAGGGGTCATATCCAAGAGGGACATTTTCACAAGAGGATCAAGCCAATAATATACCTATTGAGAAATGAGTCTTTATCACTATGAATTATAGGAGATATATATCTATGAAACTTGTGATGCACAATTATTATAGGTTCTTCATCTACCAGTATAACTAGATCCAAGAACTGCTCCATGGAGAATAGTGGATTATAGTGAAACCATCTTATTAGTTGGGGACCACACATGCCAAAAATCCTAGACCATTACATCATGTCAACCCTCTACTTCCTGAGGGTCTATCTCATCATATAACCTCTATGGTATCCATTTATAGGACCCAAGTAATTAACTAATAGAACACGTTCTATAGTCCTGCCATACTGGAGCTCTTTACTGCTCAACACGTAGATGTTGTTCTTCATGGTCCATAGATGGATTGATGGGCTGCTCAAGAAGTGGTCACACAACAGATTACCCTCTTGGAGATAACACTTCATTGGTGGTTCCCTGAACTGAGGCATCATCACTCAACCAGTCATCTTCACAAAACTATATTGAAATCTTATTTTTCTATATTGGAAGGTTCATATTGAAATTTATCAAGAAATACCATGGTCAAATAGCATATTTTTGTAGATTAATTAAGAAATTATGTTAGAGGAATCAATATTATATGATTCATGTAACATTGATTATTGCAACTGATGTCTCGGTATGACGAGTTTTACAGAAGGTAATCATATTCCTAGTGTATGGATATGTCAACCGCCACACCAACAATGGGTCCCCTAGTCATAAATCCGCACCTACGACAATTTGACATTATTTCCGTAAGTCCCAACCTAACCTCATAAGGGGAAAAATACAAACTCCATCCCCTATTCAAACTGCCTCTAATACTAATCTATCATGATCCAACCAAGTAAGTCCTGACTAGCTTACAAATATTAAAAAAAACTAATTCAAAGCCACCTCCATATGCCAAGGGATTACAAGAAGAATTGAAAGGCATAACTAAAATGGGAGACCTTTGTCTAATGTACCATTATGAACACACTCAACCGTATCCATTCATAATTAGATATTAATAATTATAAAATATAGTAACATATAGATTAAGATATATTTCTATAATAACCTCTATGGAATAAAATAGATTAATATAGCATAATCTAAAATGTAAAGGATAAAATACATTCCCAACTAGAAAATTTGTCCCAATCAGAAAAAAACTGAAAAAATAAATACTTTGAGAGACATGCTCCATATCTCCAATACCCTACCACCATATGTGGTAAAATGCACTCAAGTTTCTATATGCTCATGTGAAATCAACTATAATCTATCTGTGATAAAATCCCATACAGGGTTGAGTATATACCTACCCAATAGGACGCCTGAAAAACAAAATAGGGAGAAATATAAAATACCATAGAAGTAGTCATATCATCCCAAAATACCTAAGCCAATTATTATATGAGTCAATAACCAAAATTAAAACACTGATATGATCAACAAGAATCCCAAACAAAAGGTAAATGGGATCTCCATCACCAACTTCCAACTAAGAACAATGAGTATTTGTGCAGAAATAAAAAGGGACAATATATGATTCCCAACATCTTGTTTAACTATCAAAGTAACTGTGTGGAGGTGCCACACCTATCTATTGTACTGTATATTTGAGGGGGGGGGGGACAATATCCATGGTATGAATGACTCTCTCTTCGGTACGATTGGGGAGAATCATCTTCATGGATAGAGTACCAACACCCTACTATGATAGGGGAGTACTATCTATCTCTTCACAACTAGTATGGGGGCCTCTCACCCAGATGTGATATAGGATTACCACCTCCAAGGACAGAGAAACCACACCTTGGTGTGATAGGGGAGTGTTGTATCTATCTATACTATAAGAATGGAGGAACCAGAACGTGATATGATAGAGAATTATTGTCTATAATGATAGAGGACCCATGCCATGGTGTGATATGGGAGTACCATATATATATTAACAACGAGTATGGATAAAGAGTATAGAGGACCCTCAACCTAGTATGATAGCGGATTACCATATCCATGGGTAGATTACCCACACCCTGATGTGATAAGGGAGTTCCACCTCTATGTAGACTCTTCAATGATCCTTCCAAATCACTACCATCATCAAGTTTCACCTAAATAATCTTAAAAATTTAAACATGTTTCATTTTTTCTCAAAATATACTATAAATCCCACCATCACGTTCTATTTGAATGAAAAACTCAGGATAGGCTACTCACATACCAAAATCCAAGTCAAAACGAAGAAAATATGAGAGGTAAAAGCTTATCAAGAAGTAAATGGTGTGTAGGGGTCTACACAATATGTGGCCCCATCTAGCTATTTCCTTTCCAATACATGGGTTTTTGGCCATATTGTACTACACGATATGTAAGGGTATTACATGACATGTCCTGACCGAAAGACAGATGAACACATGAGGCTCTTCATCGGTATAAATGGGATAAAATACCAAACCACTAATATGTCATTTAAAAAGCTATGAATGTCCAAATAAATAAAACTATTGCGATCCATGTGAAAAAACACTCAGGATAGGCTACTCACTTTCCAAAATCAGACATTCGGTGTGAAAGACACATTCCACTATATAAATGATGAATGATTTATTACAAGCATGAGCCGTGAGTTTGAATTAAATAACCAAATTTAATCTCTAAAAGTACACCTCAATATTATGGTTTCAATTTCATAGATGGTTCATCATTCTGACACCATATGAAGAAGGTACATCTCATATTATATTTCATGGTAATAATAATAATTATATTATTATTATTGGGTACTTCATGGACCCAATACACGAGCCTACATTAAATATATAACATTATTATTGAAATTACCAACTCAAAGTCAGGATCCAGATGCTACTGAAAGCACATCATTCTGACGTAGAATATATATGTTATAGTGGAAGTGTGGTTTTTATATTAATGATAATAATATTTTTTTGTTATATTATTTTATATTGTTAAGAGAGGCATTGAAGCCTTGCCCCCCTTATTCACATTAGGAGGTTCCCCACCCTTCCTCTCATTCTGTTAACAATCATAATAATATTAATAATTATAATAATAATAGTATAATTATAACATACCGTATTATATGAAGATGGATATCATAGGAGCATAAGGCAGCTCACATGGTGGACCCTCCTCCCTTCACAACGAATGGTTCACGAGCCTCCCCTCTTAAATTCATTTGATTAATTTACTCATATTAATGTTATAAATTATAATAAAAATAAAAATATTATCATTATTGAAAATAATAATAATAACATAAATTATTATTATAAATAATAATAATAATAACCACTAAACTCCCATTATTTTCACCTAGATCTAAATTTTGCCACACTCCACACTAGGCGGTGGCCCTGAAACTGTTGAGACACTATCTCATCCATGATGAGATGACTCTACCATAAGACCCCATAAATTAAATTCACTTATAACTGATCCCTTCACACCTCACATCATCCCCATTCATCAATTAAGAAAAACATAGATCCCTGATATGATCCCAAACCACATACGATCAATTTTCGTCCCTATTATACTTCACAACATACCTACAACCGCCGTGTCAATCAATTATACCCCAAAAAACCATCATTATCATTCATCAATCCATAAAAAACCCATAAATACATATGTTTTTTGGGATACCACAATGTATTTGGGGGTCTGATCATGCTCGAACCCACCCCGACAATGTTGATCTGCAGCTGCATTGGGAAACCTGTTAAGAGAATGATGAATAGATAGGGGAAAACCATATGAAAATATTGAAACATAATTGAAAAATAATTCATGGAAAATGATCATATAAATGAGGTGATAACATGTGAAACATGGGAATAATTTTCTGTATCAATATAATTACTAAATTTCATGGATCACGTGAAGAACAATTATCGTAGATCAAAAGTAGATAAAATCCATGATAAATCATTTAATGAAAATGGAGAAAATATTAAATTATGGTCCCTACCTCGATTATGGATCGACTGTTAGTGTATAATGAATCCGATAGTGATGAATTTGATCATTCTGCTACATTCATCATTTGTTTCATGGTTATCCTTAATCTGATATCCATTCATCATTCGATATTGATCTTTCAAAGAAGAATGCTCTCCTCATCCTCTTAGATCAAAAAGGTTTATATGGATAACCCATGAAAATTTTTCATAAGAGGGTATTTATTCATAATCTTAATTAGGTATTGTAAATTAAGATAAATAAATTAATAAATTATTTTAATTTTAGTGCTCCCACCAATGGCTGCCTCATCCAAGCATCTAGTGCCGACCCAATTTTGGTTGCACTAAGGGTAAATTCGAAACTCTGAATTAATCCATAGTATTAAATTTCTAATTAAAGAATACTTTTAAGATATATTCCATTATTTATGAAAAACTACATGCATGTGATATAAAATATATTTAATATTTTTATAAAACTAATTCTGGGATCACTGGGACTTAGAATCACACAATGTCTCAGGTCTCGACCCCAAAAATATTCTTATAAATATTAAAAAGTCTTAAAAGGAAAAAATTACTCTATAAAAGTATTGGTATCATTACATTAATGAGCCAAATAACCAGTTACCACACTTTAGAGTCAATAAAATGTTCTTGTGAATACTTTATCTCAAGACATAAAAACAATTAACAAATGTATTGGTGGTAGATGTAGGACCCCACCCATCAATCATCCATACTTATCTATTCTATATAAAATAAATCATTCATCATATTATAAAGAACCCATATAATTAAAATGTTTTGAATTAAAAAAATAATAAAGAACCCATGTAATAAAATTAATTTCACATAATTTTCAAATGGAATCACATAAGGAAATTTTCATTAATCATAATATTATAAACCAATGTAAATAAATGGGTATCCAAAAAATTTAGTAACATTATTGGTAAATATCATTCAATAAAGATAATAAAACATATGATATTTACACCATAGAGATAAGGGGTATACATTGAAGATAATAATTTCTAGATTCAATCAATGTATAGAATCTGGGTGACAACAATTTGATTAAAGGAATAGAAAAATTATATTCACAAAGAAAAGGAATTGAATGAAAATTTATACCTATTACCGTGGATAGTGAGGCAGGAAAAATACAGTATTGGATCATTTATTTGATATAAAATAATATAACAAATTAAATCTAAATAAATATGGTGTATGGCTACAAAAGAAAATATCCCTAGTGTTATAAAGAAAACTCATAAGGATGTTTACATATATGGAAAACATACTTATAAAAGAATAAATCAAACAATATCACAAAATAAGGGATAAATGATCAAATAATTTGATACCACAAGTTTAATACACAAAATTATAAGTATATATTTATTATAGAATAAATCATGTAACATAAATCATATGAGTTTATATCCTTTTTAATATTAAATTAAAAATGGAGTTGAAAACATCAAAAATATTTTATTTTACAATATTAATATTAATGTAAAATATAAACTTATATGTCACTTTAGTAAGAAAATTTTAAAAATATGAAGTGAATAATTTTGAAATCATTAACATTTAAAACTAATATATAATAATAGATCCTTTAAAATATCATTAATATTTCTATATGAAATGTGGATCCAAAGTTAAAAAATTTGATAATGAAAGGAAATAAATTTTTTTAATACTTTGAAAATTATTTTATTGAAAACCACATCATAAAAAATTATTTTCTTTTAAAATATAATTTTTAAAAAGTAGTAATATAAAATACCATATAATTAATTATTATGGTGGAAGAACCCATGAAAATTTCATTATGAAACATTATTACTTGGTTAATTAAAAATGAGTTACCAATAAACCATGCAATAGGGGTAACAATTGAATCAATATTCATTCTAAGGGGGGAATGAAATTATGATTAGTATACACCATGGAATAAAAATAATTATTGTTAAAAATAAATCCATATTCTATAAATAAAATATAGTTGTTAAATATGGTGTATAAAATGAATTATGACTCAATGAATCAGAATTAAGACCAAGAAAACCCATACGGGTTGAGTAAAATTTTATTAAGACCCCTTTCAACTTTAGTATCTTTTAAAAAACATCCATTTAAATAAAGTATGTGATATGTATATTTTATCCTCATGATCATGTTAAGATAAATTCACTAGGTTTTAACCACAATATATTTAATTTATAATGGTACACATTAAGAAATATTTCTTAAGAAATTAAATTTCAAACAAAGTACACATTACATAAATTTCTACTTAGGCAAAATGTGATTTAACTTATTTTATACCAAAAATAACTATCTTAATCACTAATTTATTAACCATTTTCACAACTACAAAATTTTTTAATCATATTTTATCATTATTCTCAATATGTGTATTAGTAAATCAATATCTATGTTCGATATCTCGTGTGAGTAATCTTGATCGTTTTGAATTAGTTTCAGAATAATAGCATTATTATTAATTATTATGCAATTTATAATAATTCTAAAATACTATAATATACTAGAATTTATATTTAATAATTATATGTAATGTTATAATTTCAATATATGGGATTTTTGGTTATGATTCTTAACAAATAATTTACTAATGAGCATGTTTTGATGATTCTTAGTGAAAGAAGGGTGTTTTCTTAAATAATGATCTACACTTTTATATTACTATTAAATAACAATTTTTTTTTCATATTTACATTATAAATTACCTTATATTAAATTCTAGTATTCATCCATGATATAAATCTATATCATTGATCAACTAAGTGGTTTAACCAACAAAAATATGAATATACAATTATTAATGGATGATTATGAAGCGATTTATTTATAATATCATTATAAAAAAAGTATAATGATACTATTTAGTGTTTATTAGTTTAATATATAAGAATTATAAATAATTAAATTTATATTTTAACATACACGATATTATTTCACTGTATAAAAAATTAATTGTTTCCTCTTAGAATGCACTTTTGTATAATTGAATTTACTATAGTTGTTTATTTCTCATATCGTCAATATGTTTTCAAATTAGTATTTAAAGAACCATAATAATTTCATAAAAATAATATTTATCCATAAATATTATTCGAACACTTTCCATGTAAGTTGGTGATGAAAATAATAAAAAACGATCATTCCATAAAGGCAGTAGTCCACACATACACATGGATAATGATTTTATTTTCCATTGAATGGGTAAATTGAGTAATATAGTTTATCATTTAAGAATATAAAATATTTCATAAATATCATAAATATATATTAAATTCTAAATTATTAACACACTTTTATGTTGGTGAAGGTAATAAAAATACGTTGCGTCGTGGATGCGGTAATTCACATAATGCATGAATGAAAATTTAATTTTTATTAATAGAAAAGGGAAATATTATTAATGATTTTAACATAATTATATTAACATAAAAGTATAATAATTATACTAATGTTATAATTTCTATTTTATATAATTTAATATTAGAAATAATAAGTGCACATAAAGAAATAGAATTGAGAATAGAGAGACTATAAATTTATACCTCACTTCATGGATTATCTCCTTCGAAAATGGGGGAAAGCCTTTGAGGGGTGGTATTTTGAGAATACCATAAACAATTAAAGGTGTAAAATAATGTTTTGGAGAGGTTTAGGTATATTTTGGGGTCAATTAAGTGTGTTTTGGTGTGATAGGAAGTGAGGAAAGGAGTTCCCCTATTATAATTGAAAAGAGATGAAATATTGGAAAATACCAAAATCATTTTAATAATGGGAAGTAACTATCAAGGAAAGATGATACAAAATTTATAAATAATGGACATGGGAGGGTCTTAGGATGATTAATTCCTCAAAATATTATTTTCATACATGTTTTATCATTTTTATGGTATTTCCATCTTGGTTAAAACCTCTGTACCCCTTTTTACTTTTACCAAGGTAACTCATTTAAAAAAAATAATTTATCCTTTATGATTGAAAATAAATTGATAGTTATTAAATAGTTTCTTCCAGATGCTTAAAAATTTGAAATATATTTTTATATTAATTTTATAAAAGTGATAAGAACTAATTTTAAGATACTAAATGTATAATGTATTAAAAACAATTTTTTTCTAAAAATTATTACTTAAGTTATAAAATATAAAATATAGATTTGTAGGATAATTTTTTTTAAAATTATAAAGTGACTTATAATTTATTTTTATTTTTATAAATTTTTTTCATTAATTTACAATGCATACTTATATATTATTTAGGTCGTAAAGGTAATTTTATTTACAAAAAAGATATTTTCCTTCTTTCACCTAAAAAAATATTTTTAGAAAAATATAAAAAATTAATCTTAAAAAAATATTAAAAATATAAATCTAAAATTTAATTTTATTATTTTATATAAAATTCCATAATTTTTTTAATTTAACTTGTAAACAAAACCATAAAATATATTGATAAATAAAGTTTAGTGGTAAATTAAGTTTTAAAATACTAGTTTTATTTATTCTTAAGTTTTATTAAAAATTAATCAAGATAGAATTAAAAAATAAATATTATAGTTTTTTAAAATCATAATTTAACTATAATTTAATTATTTTTATTTAATAAAATTATAGTTCATATAATTATAGATTCATAAACACAATAATTAATTAATTAATTTTTTATAAAATTTCTTTTATATATATTAATATTTTCCATAGTTTGGTTTCACCTATTCATGCCAAATAATTCAATAACCAGGTTTTAACATTCTAAACATATCAAAATATTATTTTAGTTTAGTGTTGTGTGGAGAAAATCTATCAAACACATTATTTATTTAATGAAAATATAATGAGAAATCTAAGGGAGTTATAATCTTCTATCCTTAAATAAATTATCTCCTCAAAATATTAATTATTACACACTTGATAAAGTTGGAGAGGGAATTATTAATATTTTTATAATTCATCATAAAATCTTTAATATGACATCTAACTTACTCACTTAGTCTATATCAAGTTATTTATCATTCTTTAAACAAAATAATACATTCATATGATAATGTACCCAAGTATGTATATACTCTAATCATATATTTCGCAAAAAATTATTTTCCCAAAACCATTTGAATATTTAAGACATTAAACCACAATGAAACCATATTTACATAGAGAAATTAATACTATAATTAACCCTCTAATGGTATAAAATCACACACCATCCATTTTATACCACAATCCAAAAAATGTGTTGTACATCACTAGAAATATCACAAATCAATTACCAACCCCAAGTTACCAATACTGTCTAACTTAATTTTTCAAAATCTATAAACCCTATATTATCTCAAAATTAAACTTATATTAAACCTAAGTGGTATCAATCCTTCAATCATGTGTTCTCCCATATTTATCTCCAAAATATAATATTATTCATAAAATCACTTTTCAAGGTTATTTATAAAATTTAATATATATTTACTATAATTTGATGAATAAAAACTTATTAAAGATCAATACTTAGATGTTTCACATAATTATAATTTTTTTTCAAATATATCAAAATAACATAAATGAATATTACTTACTAGTTAGGATCTCTAAAAGTATAAATAATTAATTTCTATTAAGATATTATCTTCAATACCCCTTGTAAGACTAGTATCTTCAAAATTTCTATCATAAAATGAATATAATAATATTCTAATAACATCTAAGTATGAAATATTATTTGGTTATAATACATAGTTATTTCAAGACATATAACTTTCCAAGCTTCATTTTCATGATCCTATTTCAACAAAATACTAAATCCAAATTGATTAAAATAATCTCCAATATAAGTAAAGTAAATGATTATATTAATATGAAAACTAAATCTTATCGAATGAAAAATTCATTTCATACTTTGATACTTTTAGTTAAATATATTTTTCATTATGTTATGTTTTCTTGTACTTCTTAATATCATCCTAAAATGTAATTAGAAATAAATCCTTTAAATTTTTTTATAAAGATAATGTGATTAAGAAAAGAATATCCCCCCATGAGTGTCAAACTAGGTGTGTAGTTAGACCACTTTGTTGTGTACCAATTGATGATTAAGTTAATAACCAATATGACCTTTTCAAGGTTCTTATCCCTAGGTATTTTATACAATATCATTCATCCACTTGTAGTGTATAGACATGAATTTTTTTAGTAAATCCACACAATATATACTTTACCAAAATTTGTATATGTAATATTATACATAGAATTATCCTTGATACTTATCCCTAGGGGTTTTATTAATGTTATCTTATTTTAATCCTTATAATATTATTTCAACTAATTAGAATATCTATCTGTACCTTTGAAATTATAATCATCCTTCACATATCAACTATTAATGACATTTCTAACTCCCAATTTATCATTACCCTATATCATCAAAAACTCTAAAGTTATCTAAAAACTACTATGATACCTACAATAGCTTCCTGAAGTTGATTCTATTTCATACACATAATATTTTTTTAAAAACTTTAATACATCTAGAAGTACTTTAGGTTTTATGTTTTATATATTTAGGAAAATCATTAACTAACAAAACCCTTGTTATTTGTATCAATTAGACATTTGCCATCATATATTAAACAATATAATAAATAATGAGTCTTCAACATAACTGATTGATTACATAAAAAAATAAATTCTTATATATTTATATTTATTATATTTATCTTTTCTTCATAACCCATTGAAATTGCAACATAATAAATGGGTGAGATTAGATGCTCAATAAGGGTAAATATATGTGATAACAATGGAATATCATTAGTGTTCATAAGATGAGAATTTGAGTATAATAAAGATACATAATAAAATTATACCCAATAAATAATAGATCATAAATCATGGAATAAGGCCTGGAATAAAATTTTAAATAAATTAATCAATAAACATGATCTGTGAGAGAATAACATAAAAATGAGAATAAGCATAAAATTTTGAGAGCTTTCAAATACGAAACAAATATTAGTATATTAAAACATTACCTTCATGAGCCATATCCTGATAAAAAGAAAATAATTCATAACATCATTCAAATATAGAACTTACATGAGTATATAGAACATTACATTCCTGAGGCATACCATTAGGGTCCATGATTATAAGAAACTAAAACGTACTCATGAATGTCACGACCCATCCCAAAAAGGCCTATATCGCGACTACCCCAAGACTAGCTCTAATAGGGAATGGGATGGATACTTGCTCTGAGTAGGCATATCACACACATGGTAGGCCTCAACATAATATACTTGTATAGGCAGACACACATCTCCAATGCCACACAATGAAGAAATGTAAATAACTAATAACCATGCATGAAAACTTATAAAATCCCATCCATAAGAGTAAAAAATAAGGTATTAGAAAGAATAAGGGAAAACTACAAGACCAGAAATAGAAAAAAATAAAATTCCAACCAAAATTTATAGATGGGGACTGATTTTAAATTAACCATTGGAACACACCTAGGCTTGTTCATCTCCCTAAGTTCCACATAATCATGGTCCCTCTAGGACTCCGTCAAAAGTTTGGTCCTCTTCATAAGACATGAAATGTGCAGGTAAAGACCATGAAGGTGTGAGTATAAAAATACCCATCAAGACACCCTAAAACCAAAATGCATATAATATCAATAATAACAGTCAAATCATCATAACTATATACCAAAAATACATATAACAAGAATATATAGATATACTCAATATAGACACGTAATCTCTATGTAAAGATACAACTGTAATATCAGCCTAAGAATCCCTCTCGAAGGTTCAACATAACACTCATTTGGGAGAAAACACTCCATGTGTCAAATATAACTGGTGGCATCCATCCAAGCTTTCAATATCATCAGGTCTCTCCATAATATGTACTTTTTGGATGTCTAAAGAGACCGATACAAAGAAATTGGATCACTCCTAGATCCATGGGGTATACCAACAAACCAAACTAGATTAAAATACTATATAGGGGATTTAAAAACACATATTGTTTGTCAAAATGATATAAAGAACCCCACCTAGGAAAATTATGATGACTGAGGATCTTACATTGGGCCTCATGAAGTGATTCCTCAACTTTATCCAAGAATGAAGTCCCCCAGTGAGGATTACCATCCTCTGTACTGGACATGATTCCATAACAACCCTCATAGAATAGATCAATAGAATTTATTATCACAATAATTTTCCTAGATAAATAGGAAAAGGGATTCAAGCCATCTTTAAAAAAGTAAAAAAGCATGCTTTGGATTCACATGGTGTGTCCCTTCAGCATCGGGTTCTACCCATGTATCATGACCCGTATCCATGTCAATGTTTGAGTACATGGAATGTTTGAGATCATGTACTTCTGAACACGTATTTTTATGGATGGTTTTTTTTGTGTATAGATGAATGTGTCTTTGTCTAGGCACTTAGTGTGTATATGCCCATGTAATCCTGATCGTATCATTGTAACCTCTGAGGTGCATTCCAATCCGTTAGGTTATGGTCAGACAGTGTGTGATATTTAAATTTCCAAAGAAACCCTAGAATTGAATAAGGGGTCCCACACAACATGTAACACCAAAATAAATGTAATTTACTGTGGGATTTTGTAGAACTAGTACTTCCCATGTAGATTCCCCATACTGCTGTCATCTCTAGTTCAACCTCACAATCTTTCCCATAGAATGTGGATTTGGGTCAACTGAGCTCAATCATCACTAGAGATCCAATTTATGTATACTTTAGTTAATTCAGAATAATCATTCATCTTTTCTACCTCCATAGGCTCAAAAAAAAGACACACCCATCCCTAATTAGGTTTTGATCCATCAGGACCATCATTTTTTCTCGATCCCGTCATCGATCTGAACCAGAATCTGGGATAACAATCTGTTGTTATAATAAACAGGTGAGCAGTGATTGTTTATCGAGTATTTTTCAAACCATCATCCAAAATTAATGTTGAATATTAAAAAATTAATATTAGTTGTAGAAACTAAAGATACAAAAAGATGAATGAACCTCAACCACATTGGGGTTGGCCTCAATTTTTTTCCATTAGAATGATGAATGAAGATGAAAAATAAATAAAAAATTCTCCTAAATTCTCCACAAATCATCTCGTACCAATAATAGGATCAAGACATGAATCAATCTATTAGTCGTTTGATTTACATTCATAATAAGAGAAACCATATGTGTGTGAAAGAAAATAAAATAACTATCTTACCTTGAGAGGGATTGATTGATGACAAAGAACAAATTTCCATCATTGTTGTCAGCGCAATCCTTGAATTTCATTGGCACAGATGATTCTCAACCTGACATCATCACTCACCAAGGATCTCTCCAATTCTCGATCTCAATTCTTAAGGTTAAATATAAAACCTTGAGAACATGTCAAAAATGTGTATAAATACAGAGGGATTAGGTCACTACATCATTTTATATAAAATACATTATTTTTTTTATTCTCCTATAACACCACTTTATGGGAACTCATGACACAGACAAAGGTTATGTCATACATAGGGTAAAAACTACACTTTAAACTCATCGGTGGTCTCATATTTCTAATACAAGCATCCATTTAGGAGTTAATCAATTTTTTGAAGAAAAATACTTATTTTTGTTTATTTAATATATTTATTATTTTTAAAAAATTAATCCCGAGCACATCAGACCCTAAAATCCCACACCTTCTTAGTCTCTAACTCTAATAATTATCCATTTAATATTCTAAATAAATAAATGTGAAAATCAGAGTCGTTATATTCTCCCCACCATTGGTATTTACATCCCAAAATGAAAAACAAAATACAACATAAAGAGATATGGGTACTAAGCACACATCTTGGTCCCCTACTCCCAGCTGCTCTCCTAAAGATTCATGTGATACCACCGGAAAAGAACTTGGGGTATCGATCCCCGATGAAGGATCCTATCCTATAGATCATTGATCTCCACCAGGTACTCAAAAAGGTAATCTCATCCTCTATGTCAAGCTAACCCCAATAAAAACCTACTATAGGTCGAGAATGTACCTCCTTAGTTGTGAAACATGGAAGACATAATGTACCCAGCCTAATTGTAGTGGTATAGCTACCTTCTAATCCCCCTCACCAAATCTATGCTGTATCTAGAGATCTCCAACTAATCTTGGAGATATCTTTCCATACCTACCAAATAATAGAAACCCACATCGAGGTAAGACCCTTAGGAACACATAGTATCGCTCCTTGAACTCCAAAGGCCACCGTCAGATGTTTTCATTGGACTTATAATGAATCGGTGTTGACCCTATTTTCTCATATATGTTTTGAAACTTCTCTGTAGTGGATTGTACTAACAATGGGGCCATAATTGTTAAATCTCCTACGTTTTTCCAACATAGTGTGGACCTATAGTGTTTCCCATCAAAGGTCTCGAATGGTGCCATAATGATGGTGTAATAGTAGTTGTTTGTGTTTGAGAACTCCACCAATGGTATCTGAGCCTCCCAACTAAGTCCAAATTATAACCTGAAAGACCACAAAAAATCAACCCATACCTAAATGGTTTACCCATTTTGGGCATTAGTTTGGGAGTGAAAATACATGATCAAATGCAACTGAGTACCAAAATTCTCTTTCATTCCCTTCCATAATAGATATCAAAATAAATCATTAGGGTCAGAAAATACCCCTCACGGGAATCAATGGAGTGAAGCTATCTCTTGCATATACCAGAATCCCAAGATCTAAACTTAACTCTACTCTCTAATATCTAGTAAGTGGGATGACTTTTCGAGTCAGTATACAATCACCTAGATGTAATAATATCCTATAGATATCTTTGTTAAACCCTTCATTAATTCTCTATATACCCCATCCCACTTACACTCTATAACCTCAAAGGGTTGAGATAAACCCACTAGAACTTGGTGATCAACATTCACTTTCTATCATGTAATCCATCAAGAGACAAACTCTAAAACTAACTTCTTATCACTATCCACTAGAACAACCACCAATGGTCTATGTACATCTTCTCCAAACCTGTATGTAATGATAAGGGTGTGGTATGAAACCCCCTCATCACCTCCTACCTCAATGAAAATGGTACCATCATTCATCCTTTGAAAATAATGACATGCTTCCCCCTTAAAAAAATAATTAGAAACATGTCTAGTGGATATCTGATTCTGTAGGGTATCACAACCAGTATCCTCATGTTGTGCCTCCAAGATTAATTATAAAATAAGATGGATAACAACCATCTAGTGGAGGAAAGATCTTCCATCCCCATATATATAATATAATTACAAATAGGCCAACTACTCTAATGTATCACATAGAAAATGTGAACAAGATATCATACTGAGAGAATCTATTAACAAATTTCAATTGCAGATGTATAGAAAATCTCAAATTCATAGTCTTGGAGGAACTCTAGCTATTACCTTTGTCTCATGTTATGATCCTTCAGAAATAATATATAATTGAGAATATTATATTTTGAATAAGTGATAAATTTCTCACCCATAAGATAGTTTCATAACCTATTCAGCATAAAGACTACCAGTGATAGCTAAAGATTGTGGGTCACACAGTTCTCCTCATGTGGTCTAAACTGGAGTGAACTATAGGAAATCACATCCTACCTCTATATCATAACACAACCAATCTTGGTTCCTGATGCATCTCAGAACACTATATACTCACAAAACTGCTTTGAAAATCTCATGATGGGATCACTCATCAATCTATACCACAATTGCTAAAAAAATCAGCTTATACCCCTTTATCCACATGAAAGGATTCCTCTTTATGGGAAAATCTTTCTAGGGAGATGATATATTGGAGAAACATGGTATGCATGGCCAACAATAGACCACTGATCCAAAGAAGCTCCACACCTCCATCATTATATTAGGTTGATCCCAGGATAACACTACCTTGACCTTTTTTGAGTCCACTACTACACCATCTTATGAGGGAAAATGTCCCAGAAAGTGGACCTCATAAATATAGACCTGGAACTTTGATAGATTCATAAAAAGATGGTTTCTTCAGAGTATATCTAATACCATCCTCAGGTGTCTTGTGTGTTCCCCATTGGAAACTGATTATTCTAGGATATCGTCAATGAATACTACCACAAAGTATTCCAATAAAGTATGAAAGATATGATTCATGATCCCCATTAACATTACTAGGGCGTTTTTTACACAAAAAACATCACCAAGTACTCATATAAACCATAGAAAAATATGAATTTAATCTTCAATATATCCTCATCTAGTACTTATAACTGGTGATAGCCTAATCTAAGGAAAGTATTTAAGAACCATCATTCCCCTATCAAGTGATTAAATAGGTCACCCATCCTTGGTAGTGGAAACATTTTCTTTATATCCACCTGGTTCTATAGATATAAATCAACACAAAACATCATGCTTTCATCTACCTTCTTGGTGAAAAAACTAGGGTTTCCAAGTGTGAAACACTAATCTTGATAAATCCCTTCCTCTACAAGTCATCCAACTGATCTCTCATTCAAGAAGCTCTACGAGATCCATACAATATGTTAGTGCTTATATCAATACTTTATCAGGGTGTAGATCAATTCATAATTCTAAATCTCAAGGGGGGAAGCCTAGAATATCTTCATAAAAGACTTCCTCATTATCTACCACCACTATAGGAATCACTACTACAACCTGGGCCTTTATCATCGCTAAAAACCAACATTAACAGTGCTAGAAAAGCGTTGTTAATGCCGGCGTAGATAAAGGGGGGGGGGTACCCTTTATCAGCACTTATTTTAGAGCTGATAATAGTCTCCTATATTGGCGCATGACGGAGCGCTGATAAAGGGTTCCTTTATCAGCGCTCCTCTAGAGCTGTTAAAGGTGTCCTTTATCAGTGCTAAAAAAGTGCTGATAAAGGCCCCATCGCCTGCACCAAAAAAACAGTACCTGCACACCTGCACACCTGAATACCTGAATACCTGCACAAAGTAGCACATGCACACCTGCACACCATAGCACCCGCACCCAATATTTTGACCGACAATGGTATATACATTTACTTAACATCATTAATACAAAAAGATGCATTGCTATATACATTTCAAACATTGTTTTACATGGTTACATTTACAATTATTCAACAACAGTTATACAAATTCATGTTTCATCCTTTGATATCTGTGATTCGCTCTCGACGGTATTTGTTGCCGAACAAAGCATCTGAACTCAAGGAAAAAAATTCACCTATATAAGAAAACAAATATTATTTTAGTAATGCAATAATAAAAGAAATTAAAATAGTAATATGAAAGAATACATTAATATGGAAATGTGAAATTAAAATATGAAATTTTAAACTCAAAATTTTTCATTTTCATAACAATGAAATGGAATAATGTAAAATCAATATGTTTTCCGTATGTCATTGGTGTTTTTTTCCAAAGTCTATCTCAATTTGAAACTGATATCAGACACTTTTAGCCATACCGGTCACGCCGTGCGTCGGATTGAGGTGCGGTCGATTCGTACACGTCACAAATGACTCACGGATCATTGTTCTAAAGTATCAAAACAATCCGAATACATTTAATCGGTTTGGCGTATGTCATTGGTGTTTTTTTTCCAAAGTTTATCTCAATTTGAAACTGATATAAGACACTTTTATCCATACCGGTCACACTGTGCGTCGGATTGAAGTGTGGTCGATTCGTACACGTCACAAATGACTTTCGGATCATTTCCCTAATGTATCAAAACAATCCGAACACGTTTTCTCGGTTTTTCGTATGTCATTGGTGTTGTTTTCCAAAGTTTATCTCAATTTGAAATAGATATAAGACACTTTTAGCCATACCGTTCACACCGTGCGTCGGATTGAGGTGCGGTCGATTTGTACACGTCAAAAATGACTCGCGGATAGTTGTACTAAAGTATCAAAACAATCCGAACGCGTTTTCTCGGTTTTCCATATGTCATTGGTGTTGTTATCCAAAGTTTATCTCAATTTGAAACTGATATCAGACACTTTTAGCCATATCGGTCACACCGTGCGTCGGATTGAGGTGCGGTCGATTCGTACCCGTCACAAATGTCTCGCGGATCATTGTCCTAAAGTATCAAAACAATCCGAACGCGTTTTCTTAGTTTGGAATATGTCATTGGTGTTGTTTTCCAAAGTTTATCTCAATATGAAACTGATGTCAGACACTTTTAGCCATACCGGTCACGCCGTGCGTCGGATTGAGGTGCGGTCAATTCATACACATCACAAATGACTCGCGGATCGTTTTCCTAAAGTATCAAAACAATCCGAACGTGTTTGCTCAGTTTGGCGTATGTCATTGGTGTTGTTTTCCAAAGTTTATCTCAATTTGAAACTGATATCAGACACTTTTAGCCATACCGGTCACACCGTGCGTCGGATTGAGGTGTGGTCAATTCGTACACGTCACAAATGACTCGCAGATCATTTTCCTAAAGTATCAAAACAATCCGAACGCATTCGCTCGGTTTGGCGTATACCATTGGTGTTTTCTTCCAATGTTTATCTTAATTTGAAACTGATATTAGACACTTTTAGCCATACCAGTCATGCCGTGCATCGGATTGAGGTGCGGTCGATTCAGACACGTCACAAATGACTCATCAATCGTTTTCCTAAAGTATCAAAACAATCCGAATGTGTTTGCTCGGTTTGCCATATGTCATTGGTGTAATTTTCCAAAGTTTATCTCAATTTTAAACTGATATCAGACACTTTTAGCCATACCGGTCACGTTGTGTGTCGAATTGAGGTGAGGTCGATTTTTACACGTCACAAATGACCTGAAGATCGTTTTCCTAAAGCATCAAAACAATCCGAACACGTTTGCTCGGTTTTCCGTATGTCATTGGTGTTGTTTTCCAAATTCTATCTCATTTTGAAAGTGATATCAGACACTTTTAGACATACCGGTCACACCGTGCATCGGATTGAGGTGTGGTCGATTCTTACACGTCACAAATGACTCGAGGATCGTTGTCCTAAAGTATCAAAACAATCCGAATGCGTTGGCTCGGTTTGGCGTATGTCATTGGTGTTGTCTTCCGAAGTTTATCTCAATTTGGAACTGATATCAGACACTTTTAGTCATACCGGTCACGCCGTGCGTCGGATTGAGTTGCGGTCGATTCAGACACATCACAAATGACTCGTGGATCGTTGTCCTAAAGTATCAAAACAATCCGAACGCGTTTGCTCGGTTTTCCGTATGTCATTAGTGTTGTTTTCCAAAGTCTATCTCAATTTTAAACTGATATCAGACACTTTTAGCCATACCGGTCATGCCGTGCGTCGGAATGAGGTGCGGTCGATTCATACATGTAAAAAATGACTCGCGGATCATTTTCCTAAAGTATCAAAACAATCCAAACGCGTTTGATCAGTTTGGCGTATGCCATTGGTGTTGTTTTCCAAAGTTTATCTCAATTTGAAACTAATATCAGACACTTTTAGCCATACCGGTCACACCGTGCGTCGTATTGAGGTGAGTTCAATTCGTACACGTCACAAATGACTCGTGGATCGTTTTCCTAAAGTATCAAAAAAATCTGAATGCGTTGGCTCGGTTTGTCATCTGTCATTGGTGTTGTTTTCCAAAGCTTATCTCTATTTGAAACTGATATCAGACACTTTTAGTCATACCGGTCACGCCGTGCGTCATATTGAGGTGTGGTTGATTCGTACACGTCACAAATGAATCGCGGATCGTTGTCCTAAAGTATCAAAACAATCCGAATGCGTTTGCTCGGTTTGGTGTATCTCATTGGTGTTGTTTTCCAAGGTTTATCTCAATTTGAAACTGATATCAGACACTTTTAGCCATACTGGTCATGCCGTGCGTCATATTGAGGTGCGGTCGATTCGTAAAAGTCAGAAATGACTCTCGGATCGTTGTACTAAAGTATCAAAACAATATGAATGCGTTTGCTCGGTTTGGAGTATGTCATTGGTGTTGTTTTCCAAATTTTATCTCAATTTGAAACTGATATCAGACACTTTTAGCCATACCGGTCACGCCGTGCATCGGATTAAGGTGCAGTCGATTTTTACACGTCACAAATGACTCGCGGATCATTGTCCTAAAGTATCAAAACAATCCGAACGCGTTTGCTCAGTTTGGCGTATGTCATTGGTGTTGTTTTCCAAAGTTTATCTCAATTTGAAACTGATATCAGACACTTTTATCCACACCGGTCACACCGTGCGTCGGATTGAGGTGTGGTCGATTCGTACACGTCACAAATGACTCTTGGATCGTTTTCCTAAAGTATCAAAACAATCCGAACGCGTTTGCTTGGTTTGGCGTATGTCATTGGTGTTGTCTTCCAAAGTTTATCTCAATTTGAAACTGATATCAGACACTTTTAGCCGTACCAGTCACGCCATGCGTCGGATTGAGGTGCGGTCGATTCGTACACGTCACAAATGACTCGTGGATCGTTTTCCTAAAGTATCAAAATAATCCGAATGCATTTTCTCAGTTTGGAGTATGTCATTGGTGTTGTTTTCCAAAGTTTATCTCAATTTGAAACTGATATCAGAAAATTTTAGCCATACCAGTCACGTCGTGCGTCGGATTGTGGTGCGGTCAATTCGTAAAACTTAAAAATGACTCATGGATCGTTGTCCTAACATATCAAAACAATCCGAACGTGTTTGATCGGTTTGGCGTATGTAATTGGTGTTGTTTTCCAAAGTTTATCTCAATTTGAAACTGATATCAGACACTTTTAGCCATACCGGTCACACCGTGCATCGGATTGAGGTGCGGTCAATTCATACACGTCACAAATGACTCTTGGATCGTTGTCCTAAAGTATCAAAACAATCCGAATGCGTTTGCTCGGTTTTCCGTATGTCATTGGTGTTGTTTTCCAAAGTTTATGTCATTTTCAAACTAAGTAGTAGGAATTCACTAATATAAGGATATGAATCATAAAAAAAGGAGATCATAGATTCTCAATAAGTGTAAAGGGAGATATCAATAACCATATAAAGATAACATAAGTATTAAGAATTCACCTTCATTGTCCTATTTGTTTACATTCTTCCATCAGGTACGATACCCATTCGTTTCTAAAGACATTTATATCATCTTCTGAATATGAGTTTTTGCGACAGTCATACTAGTACTGAAAAAATATAAATACACAAAGGATTAATAATTATTTTAAATAAAGTAGTAATTATTTTCAAAAATACCTCTTTAGGGATGCTAGTTTCTCCATGAAATACGATCTATTTCATAAATTTACAAACATAATAACCGCAATCCTTGTCATTTGTTTGTTTTGGACACTGTAGAAACATCGAGAAAAATAAGTAATTTGTTTTGATATGTATTTGGATAGTGAAATTTAATTATATATACCTAGATACTTCTCCATTTGTAGATCTTGTGGGCATTGTCGTCCTTACGCCCTGGATTCATTCCAGCCTTTAGATGATATTCATACACCGCCCTATCATAACAAAATCCTCATTAAAAGATAATATAAATTATATAACTAGATATTTAGTTCTAAAATGTTGGATCTAGTGTATTAAAAATTGACAATCGCCATCATCTGTGGTCGGTTAGTTGGATATACATGCAGTGAATCCAGGAAATAAATCTTTGGAGTATCCAAATTGATTGCAATGAGCATCCAATGTTCCCTAAAAACACAAAAAGAAATAAGTACTGATAGAAATGAAAATATAATTGATATGATTAAAATGTAGAGTTTTACCCTTGCATCGTTGGTATTAAAAAGAGCCTGTCAGTCGTAATTCTTCTTTGAAACGTTCTGAGTAGATTTGACATCAATTCAGCCTGAAAATTAGAATCTATTTATGTTCGTTGTGTAGAAATGGTGTGAGGACTAACGAGTCCAAATTTGTATTCATGGAAAAATCCCTTCAATTGTTTTTCATATATACGCCTGTGAAAAATATGAGATGTATTTATCCATAATTATCAAAGTATATCAGCTTCTGTAAAATCAAATCATGAAAACATACCTCATGTATACATTTATAACTGAGGCGCCTAGCCAGTCGTATGTGATGATCTCAGAAACAGTGTCTGCACTAATGAAATCTATTGTTTCCTATCAGTACATATATTTTTCACAAACAATTGTATGACTCTTGCCGTCTTTAATTTTCATATCCACAGGAGCTTGCAATGATATTAAATGTGGATATAGAACGGGCGGGGTGAACGCGCTCTCAGTAGATTATTTTGATTGGTTGGTTGATCCAATGTTGGAGCCGCTCTTTTGTTTTAGCTTCTCCATTTTATCCTTCTGTAATAACATTTATCAGTTCAGCCATTTTCTAATTTAATGTTAAAGGTTCTGCTTGAAAAATGAACTGGAAATGAATACCTCCTGCTTGACATGTTTTTTTTACAAGATTCGACGGCCATGCAACGAATGTTCCAACAGATTTTTCCACCGTATGAATGCCGTAATTGTCATTTGGAACGGGTAGCTCGGCACTCGGCTCATGAGATACGTTAATCGACACTTTGACATGACCGGTTAGAAGTGTTCTGGAGTGTAGCGTGTCATTCTGCATATTGAACACCGTAGCCCTCGCTACAAGGCGATGGGTGGGAGTTGACAGATATAAATCAAAGTCATTTTCACCCTACAGAATATCATTACATGAAAGGTATTAGTGTCTGTGATTCACATCTCACAAAAAAGAATATTATAACATTGATTACCTCAGTTAAGTCAGTTCTTTGAGGGGAATGGCTCGCCTCAAAGCTGGTGAGGGGTGGATCTTCTCGCGGGGGTTGTTCTTGAGTTGTTTGTTCTCTTCACCTCTCCTCCATCAAATTCGTTAGCATCATTCCCCGAGTTTGGATTAGTTCTTCAAGGGTAGCTACTTTATCTCTCATTACATGCAATTATTTAGTTTGTTCATCCTCTTTTTTTTTCTGAAAATATGTCCGGGGTGACACCCCAAAACCCACACCTCTGACGCGGCCATACTATTCTGGCTGTTTCATGGCCGTTGAAAGTATGTCTGCATCTGGTGCGGGTGTTGTTGATTCCTGTGACTATGTCAAATAGAAAATATGAAAAAATAATTAAGTATCGTTATGTAATAGTGATTTAAAGAAAAACAATTTTATATTATGTCATAATTACACATGTTTCCCACACTTTTTGTGTGTTTTCATCTATCAGTTTCCCCTCTTTATTAACATGAGCCTCCTTCCATAGCACATGGCGTGGAATGGAAGTGACTCGATATTTTGCTTCATCAATCTGTATATAAATAGAAAAACATGGTTACAATGTTGTTTTATGTCACATAAAATTATTACAGTACTTT
Organism: Viscum album; assembly: GCA_963277665.1. NCBI lineage: Eukaryota > Viridiplantae > Streptophyta > Magnoliopsida > Santalales > Viscaceae > Viscum > Viscum album. The sequence goes on from OY728163.1 coordinate 657,728,859, forward strand.
TAAAATACATACCAATTGTTTTTCAATTGAAGCGTACCCCAACCTTGCTTTACGGTAGGGGTACGCTGGTTTTGCTGCCCGTTCTTTATTTTCAGCACTCAGTTGCTGTTTCATAAATAAAAACCTATCAATCAACATGATGAATACATGCAACGTTACACAACATGTAACCAAACACAATGTACCTGAAAATTCTGTTCCGCACGACGGTTGCAAAACGCATCCCACATTCCTTGGGATATCAAGTGTGCATAAAGAGGAGGCGGGTGCGGATTGATTTTTCCTTCCGCATCTTTCAGATGATGTTTCGTTAAAATGATGCGAAAGCCTCTATGAATCATTCCTGCCAGTCTGAAAACATATTCTTTGTGCGAAACATCTACTATAAATGCACTCTGCAAGAGATGATGAAGGGTTAGTCAATATTTCAATATTTTATTTTATTTTAATAAATTAAATAGATGATATCGTAATGTTACCGTAATCTCTTCCCACGTTAATGTTTTCAACCTGCTGACAACATGGTGCCACGACTCTACATCAATCCGCACGCGTTGTCGAGTGACGATTCCAATGTAGCTACTAAACATGGCTTTGTTGGGGTTTACATGCTGGCCTAGCTTATTCCATCCCACATCATATTTGATGCCTTTTTCTCTTACCTTAAGGATTTTTGCTAAAACTGTCAAACTACGGCGCACCTGTTTTTTTTTTTGTTTCGCTGGGGTTTCATCGCCTACCATTTCCTCAATTTCTGCATCATCATTATGTTTCTCCGAAGTGCTAGCATCGGCACTGACACCATCTGCAACAGGTTGAGAGACCTGTTGTATGTCAGCAGTGGGACCAACTGCAACAGGATGAGATACCTATTGTCTCTCAGCAGTGGGACCAGCTGCAACAGGTTGAGAGATGTGTTGTGTCTCGGGATTAGGTGCATCAGCAGGTGAAGAAGTCATTATCTGCAGAACTGGTTTAAAATTTAATTTAGATCACATAAAAGCATCATCGAACAGATAATAACATAATGTAACACAATCTATATTACAATAAAAATCAATAACCTTATTATTGAACTCCCTTTTTTTAAAGGCTGAAGGGATTTGACCCCTCTATCAACTATTCATATCCCTTCATTGTGGTCTCCTCTGACATACAAAACGTCATCTACATTGGGACCACTGCGAAATGATTGCGAAGTCCCAATGAAAGGGTCATCTTCCGTTGAATTTTCATCTGACCCTTTAGTTGTTTTGGTTGATAAAAGAACAATTGACCAGTTTCGGTTTGCGGGATCTAGAACATAAAATAATTGCACTGCCTGTGATGCCATTATAAATGGTTCGTCTTTCTCCCCTTCCTTACTAAAATCAACTTTCAAGAATCCCAAATCATCTATTTTAACAACACTCCTATTATAAACCCACTTGCATTGAAATATCGGAACTTGAAATTCCGTATAATCCAACTCCGATATTTGTTTGATGATGCCAAAGTATGACATATTCGCATAAATTGGATTTCTATCCTTAGCATCGAAAACATGCATCGCTTCAGCCACAAGTGTAACCCCACTATTCTACATGGTACTTTATTCATCATGTTCATTAGTATAAAATGTATAACCATTAACTACATAAGCATTGTAAGATAATGCATACACACTTGGTCCTCCGACTAGCCATCAAAGTCGTTCCGAAATTGACTTTGGATTTTCATCTAACTTCTTAAAAATATGATCTCAAAACCATCCTATAAACTATCGATTATGTGTATCTGATATCCATTTTTCATCCCTTGATGGATTCAAATGCCTAATAATTTCTTTGTGGATTTCAACATATGGGTCAACGTCGAAACTGTTATGCAAAACATAAAGGTGGGCCTACTCCCGATCTGTAATATTGATTGTGACAACCTTTCTTCCAGAAATTACTTCACCCTCAAGCCACCCAGTGTGACGAGATTTCGGTAAGCCAATGCTTTCCACACCAGACAAGTATTCAGTACATAATTCAATGACTTCCTCAACAATATATCGCTCTGCAATACAACCCTCTGACCGACTTCGATTTTTGACATACCCTTTCAAAATATTCTTATACCGTTCAATGGGGTACATCCATCTGTAATGTACAGGACCACATAGTCGAATCTCTCTCACCAAGTGGACCATCAAATGAACCATCATATCAAAAAATGAAGGCGGGAAGAACATTTCTAATTCACATAATATGACGATAATTTCTTTTTCCATAGCTGGAAATTTTGCCGGGTCTATAACTTTGCTGCATATAGCTTTGAATAAGAAACACTGTTTCGTTAATGTATGGAGGACATTCTTGGGAAAAATGCAACGTAAAGCAATTGGAATGAGATTTTGCATCAAAACATGACAATCATGTGATTTCATACCTTTTAACTTCAAGTCGCTCATTGAAACAAGGTTAATGATATTTGACGAATACCCCTCTGGAACCTTTACGTCATTCAAGAAGTTGCAAAACTAATATCTCTCCTGCCTGGAAAGAGTGTAAGCAGGAGGAGGAAGAAATTTTCGTTTTTCTCCCTTCACTGGTGCCAACTCTTCTCGTATTCCCATCTCAACCATGTCCAACGTAGCCTTAATTCCATATTTTGTTTTTCCAGATGTATTTAGCAATGTGACGATAACACTGTCAAATACATTTTTTTCTACATGAATAACATCAAAAAAATGTCTTACATATAGACAATTCCAGTATTGTAATTCAAAAAAAAATTGATCTCTTTTTCCAAACGATTTTCATAAGGTTTTTCAAAGCCGGTTTACCAGAAGTAGTGTCCACATTTTTAACTTTCTCAAACAATTGATCCCCTGTTAGTGGAGACGGTGTTGTACGTTCTTCTGAAATTCCATCGAATGATGTCTTCCAAGAATGGTACTTATGTCATCGCGGTAGAAATCTGCGATGTCCTAGAAACATGGTTTTCGATGAATGTTTCAACCTAATTGATTGTGTACCTTCTTCGCAAACGGGACAGCCTTGAGTTCCTTTAATGCTATATCCTGACAAATTTCCATAAGCAGGGAAGTCATTTATCGTCCCATACAACATGACTCTCAAAGTGAAATCTTCCTTTCTGTAAGCATCATAAAATGTAACACCTGAATCCCACAATAATTTCAAATCTTAGATCAATGGAGCTAAATAAACATCAATATCATTACACAGTTGTTTTGGTCCTAATATAAGCATAAATAACATGATGTATTTTCGTTTCATGCATAACCATGGTGGTAAGTTATAATTTATCAACATAACTTTCCATGTACTGTGACTGTTTCCTTGAAAATCAAAAGGATTCACTCCATCTGTAGATAACGCAAGACGAAGGTTTCTCGACTCATTTCCAAATTCAGGATACTCATGATCGATTCTCTTCCACTGAGGAGAGTCTGCCGGGTGACGTAGTATCCCATCTTTAATTCTTGTATCTGCATGCCATGTTAATTGTTCTGCAGTCTCCTCACTTCCATATAGGCGTATAAACCTTGGAATGATTGGAAAGTACCATACAAATTTAGTAGGACTAGATTCATCTTTCTTGTATCGAGAAGCACCACTATTTGGGCATTCTTTAAGTGATTTGTGGTCCTTGCGAAATAGTATACAGTCATTCGGGAAGGCGTGTATTCTTTAAGAGATCATACCCTTAGAGCGTAACATTCGTTTGGCATCGTATGTTCGGCTCGGAAGCTCATTGTCTTCTGAGAGCATGTCATTCAAGAGGGAAAGTAGTTTCGTAAAACTGTCGTCACTCCACCCATTATCTGCTTTCAAATTATACAGCTTCAGTACGGATGAAAATGCTATATATTTAGTGCAACCAGCATACAATGGCATCTTTGCACAACTTTTTAACTTCTCAAACAATTTTGGGCAATCACGAAGTTCATCTTTGAAGGTCCTTGTCATTTTCTCAATACGATATTCATCATCATTCACATCTGTAATCACATCCTCCATACGGTCATCTTCATTGTTCATGTTGTAATCTTATCAGCTGATCCATAAAACGCAATGTCACCCCAGTCACTACTTACATTCGTTGTTTCCCCGTGTTTATTCCAACATGTATAACTTTGATCTATTCCGTGACAGATCAAGTGTACTTCCAACTCATCTGGACTAATTTGTTTTGAATAACAACAGCGTAAACATGGACAAAGGATTTGAGAAGAGTCACATGCATGATCTTTTGCAAACTTGATAAATTCTTTCACGCCTTCTTCATACTCTTTTGTCAACCGATTTACATTCATCCATTCTTTATTTATATTCATCCTATTTTAAATCCATAGGATGAGTATATAGTTTAGAGGAGAAATGACTTCTCGAACCTTTTATGGATAACCTAGAACTCCTTCCAAGGAAATAATGTGACCATGAAACAATGCTTCTTAATCAAAATATGGGGATTTTATAATATTGTAATAAAGACAAAGCTCTCTAAAAACACCCAAAACAACCTCCAGATTATCGTAGTACTCCTCCTATATATTGTAATACACCAAGAAGTATTCTAAAAAAATGAAAATGGAGGTGTCTAGAAAGATATTAAAGATCTAGTTCATCAGTTCCATGAAATAGATAGAGCATTGGTGATCCCAAATGGAATTCATAAATACTTTAAATTTCCATATCGACTTTAAAAATCTATCTTTTGAGCATCCTCTTCCCAAACCCTCAACTGTTGGTACCCTGATCTCTAGAAAATTTTCACAAACCAATAGAACCTTATAAGATGGTCAAACAAATCATCAATTATAAGCAATATATAATTATTCATTACTGTCACCTGGCTATGACTACGGTAGACTGTTAAAATTAATAGGCTATGATATGAATTCATTGAAAACAGAATTGGAAAATCTCATAGTGACATGATCATATAGATAGAACCATTTCCCTAAAGATCTTCTAGCTGATCTTTTAGCTCCTCTAAATCGGCCAGAGCCTTATGATGTGATGGAATGGAAAATGGGATCTTCCTGTGAAGCAAATAGATAGAAAATGCAAACACTCATTGGGGAGGTTATCCCATGAAGTCCTACAGAAATGATTTTGTGTACTTTTCCATGACCACTGAAATTTCACATGAAGAACACTTCTCAACAAACCCAAGTAAAACCTTGAAAAAATGACATGATATGAACCATAACATAGAAGCAACTTGTCAAAACCTCCAGGGTTATAGATCACAATCTCCATAAAAGACACGAAATCTCCTGTTAAGAGTAAGTAACTGAACCCAATCAAGGGTTGTGTGACCACACCCCACCACGAGTAGTATCCCTTTAGTTTTGTGATTCTTTATCCATTGTTGTTTATATGATCATTTGTATATGTATGAGTAGTATCTCTATCATAAATTGTATTTGTGGTGTTAATGTGTCAAATTTTGGGATATAATGTGCTTTATTTTAATTGATGCGCTTGTTTGGATTTCTTAATATATCTATTAATTTATCAATGCAACCCAAGTGGGGGATGTTAAATCCAAATTATGTGTCTTTAATAAGATACAATTAATATGACATATTAATTAAATACACCAATTCATTGATTTCTGGGTTACTCTGCATTAATGGTTTAATGCATTGATATTTCGTATACCACGTATTAGTGAATATTTAACATTGAATTTTATTTGAATGATACACGATGGATTAAATCATATAATATTTAGTTAATTAAAGGTCATTATATCCTCATTTATAAAATCCTATTTAAACCGTTGCTCTGTCAAGTGGTTTTTGTGTGTGTGGCATAATTATGAACAACTTGGTATAAATAGATAAGTATGTCTTCATTTGTCTTTTGAAGTAAAGAAATTTCATTATTCAACATAAATAATAGAAACATAAAAGATTCATGTTATTGTGTGTACAATTATCATTTTATGACATATTATAATCTTATATCTTGAATCATTGATTAATTAGGGCTAATCCATAATTTCTATTTTCTAACATAAATAAGATCATTTAATATTATTTTATATTTTTGTAAATTAGTATTTAAATGAAATAATTAATTTATAAAATTAAATTTAAAATCAAGATTTTAAATTAGTATTTAAATGAAAGAATTAATTTATAGAGATACTACTCATACATATACAAATGATTATACAATTTATGATAGAGATACTACTCGTGAATCTTTTTTTGGAGTGTGTTGTTCTGATCGTGAAGGGTGGAAATTGTGAGAGTGTCGTCTGTTTATGGTTAACGCGATTAAAGGGACCAAAGGTACTAGTTCATGAAGGAAGAGGATCACGAAGGTGCTTATGCGCGGTGGTTGTAAATGCATAGAGGCCGGTCTGTGATGGGTGAGATGGAAAGGGTGTGGTTCACACCAGGATTGCAAAGTAGTGGTTTGCTATGGAAGTGATCACGTAGGGGCAGGTTCGTGTTGGGTTTTTGGTTCGGGCAGTGGAGCTTGTTCGTGTAGGGTATGGTTTGTGTAGGGTCTGGTTCGTGCTGGGTCTTGGTTCGCATAGTGGAGTTTGTTCGCATTGGGGCAGGTTTGCGCTGGGTTTCGGTTCGCACAATGGATCTTTGTTTGCGAGTGGGGAGTAATGCGGGTGTAGGGGTCTCGGTTCGTGCAAGGGAGTTTACTCTGGTTTGCACAGGAAAGTGTTGGTCACATTGAGGAGTTTCGTATGCGAAGGGGGTGGGCTTGTTAAGGGTTTTTCTTGTGAAGGATTCGAACGCACATGGTGGTTTTTTCAGAGGAGATCAGCATTATGTTGGATCGCGAAGGGGTTGTCTCGTGCAAGTATCAGATCGTGAAGGATTTGTTCGCGAAAGATTTGTATGCATTGGAAATGATCATGTAGGGTGAGGCTCGCAAATAATTGGGTCCACGAAAGACGTGGTTTGGGAAGGGATGGCTTGTAATGGGTCTGGTTCACGAAAGATTCCACTTGTGCTGAGTGTGTCCGCAGTGGGGTGTGAGCTTTATGGGTTTGATCATGGAGGGTGGACTCGTGGTGGGGTGTGGTCACACAACCCTTGATTGATAAGGTGGTTGTCGATGACCGGTGATTCCCTCTCACATCAATACCTTGGGAAACACCTAAGAATAGGTTGGTAGACTTAGAACAATAAGAATAAATCTGATATATTTCCTCAAACCCATCTCAAAATTAATATCCATAAGATAATCGTTCGTGGGGAGATAAAGAGATAAATGAACCAAATAAAAACACCAAAACATAATAATAACTAAATAAATCTAATGAAGTAGTGGGAAATCATAAAAACAACACATAGTCAGGATCAAAACATAACCACAATCCCAAACCACCCATGTAAACTGAAGATTCAACATGAAGAATAGTTGGCCAAACACTTACCCATTCCAAAAAAAATTAATTCATGAAAATTCAATTTGAATCACCTTAAGAAGGAGGACCCGGTGGCGGAGGAGAATGAGGTGTCGACAGCGAAGGCACCGGAGGCAGCGCGGAGGAAGGGCGGAGGCAGGGAAGAGGCAGCGGAGGCAGCAGAGGAGGAGGAGGTGGAGGAGGAGGAGGCCGCGGTGGAGGAGGAGGCAGCGGAGTAGGCAGAGGAGGAGGAGGCGCCGGTGGAGGAGGAGGAGGATGAGGCCGTGGACTAGGAGGAGGAGGAGGAACCGCCGGTGGAGGAGGAGGAGGACGAGGCCACGGTGGAGGAGGAGGAGGAGGAGGAGGAGGTGGAGGCCGGAGGAGGAGGAGGCGGCGACCAGAGGAGGAGGAGAAGGAGGAGGAGAAGGAGGAGGTGGCGGCCACGGCGGAGGAGGAGGAGGTGGCGGCAGCGGCGGAGGAGGAGGAGGCGGCGACAGCGGCAGCAGCGGCGCAGATGAGGGCTTCCGCGAGAGCTTGACCGGGTGCGGGGAGGAGGAAGAGGACCCGCGGGTTTTTAACAAATCCGCGTGAGCCTTTATCAGCGCTAGTAAAAAGCGCTGATAAAGGGTGTATTTATCAGAGCTAAAATGAAAAGCGCTGATAAATACAACCTTTATCAGCACTTTTTTAGCGCTGATAAATAATCCCTTTATCAGTGCTTGTTTTAGCGCTGATAAAGTGGACCTTTATCAGCGCTTTTGTTAGCACTGATAAAGGCCCGACCCTTTATCAGTGCTTTACTGTTAGCACTGATAACGGCAGGTGCATTCCTTGCCCAGTTTTGTAGTAGTGAATGTAAAAACACATAACATCTACTATAGTAAGATTCATTCCATCCAACTAGTCGGAAATTGGCTATACTCACATATGCATGATCATGTCCTGCCCCACAAGAGATTCCTTATCACCCAAAAAGGAAAAACTCATCCCATCACTATGGACACACCACATCCTCTTCCTGAAATAATATTTCTGTGAATGAACTTTGGATAACTATTTGATACCTAAAATTACCTCACAAGGCATCATAGACACTACAATTAGATCCCAAATGAAATTATCTCCTCCAAGAGTCAGGTCACACTGTCAACAAAAGTGTGTGATCACTGAGTCACCTCTAGTAGGAGTCTCCAAGAACAAGGTTTGAGATAATGGCTTAGCCAGAATCTCTAAATCTTTTTCCAGAATTGTGGAATGAAAGTATTGGAATGAACCTATATCTATAAATACTTTATATAAAGTATAAAAGAAACATATAATACCTTATATCATCCCCATAGCCCTTAGGACATAATCCTTGACTGCCTGCAGCTGCCCTTACCACTTTTTCACTAGCTCCCTATATCCTGTTGTGGACCACTTGGGGGTGTTGTTTACAAATCAAAAAGTCTACCACCTCCATCTACTCTCCCATATCCTCTAACATATCCACCTCCTTGAGGACTATCCTACTCCTACTAATACATGTAATTAGGAGGCATATCCACCATCTCTCAATCATCTGCACATCGGTTCAGACAATATCATGTAAGATATCCCTCGAAATAAACATGGTATCACCACCCCTATCTAGGATGACCTGATCCATCATGTGAGCCCAGATCCATTGATCATATTCTCTATGATCACCTCTTAAAATGTCTCCTAGGTATAGGTATCTAGGTCAATCATCAAATCCCAACCACTGAAGTCTCTGCTTATGTGTTCCCACTACCTACAGTAACTATCTTCGTTTGCTATGTTATGAAACTCTTGACTACCAAAACATGCTTCAACACCCTATAGTAGGTATAAATTGATAGAGGTATTATGTTGGTTATGATGTATCCAATTATTCCTCACCCAAAATTTCATTCTTGAAGGAACTTCATACACCATATCCATAAATTAACAAGATTGGTTAATGAACCTCAATGAATACTTAGTCACAATTTTACTACTCAATTGAAGCTGTAGATTCTCCTTGATTCACACAACCCTCAATATAGATAAATAATACCCATCTATGAATAGTCTTTTCAACTATGACCATGAAAGACTCACTTAATTGTAAGAATAGGTCACTAAGACCCACTATTGCTCTCTAGATCCATGGAGAGTGCTTGTTGCTGAGACAACCATTTTGTTTATAGGTATCCTAAAATTTCGAGATAGTCTCATATCAAAGCCTACATGATTATAATACAAAAACAGGTTATAAACATGCATGAATACGTCTGAAATCCCATTCATCAGTTTATGAAATCTATCACTGGAATAAAAAAGGGACAAAAAATCACTCCAATATAAATTGAAGACAAGTCCAACATAAAGGTATATAAGGGGAGTAATGTTAAGAAAACTATAAGAATATACCTTGGTCTATCCAACTCACTAAGTTCCACCTTTTCCTGGTCCCTCTAGGACTCTTCCAAAATTCCAAAAATCTAAATAAGACACAACACATGTAAGAAATTTACATGTAGTAATGAGAAAAACAATACCCAGTAGGACACCCCAAAATCAATAAGAATATATTATCATGAATAATAGTCATCTCATTATAGATATATTCTAGCATCACATATGAAAATAATATCTAGATATAATCAGCATAGGTACACAATATCAAGGTAAATTTACAACCATAATGCCAGCCTATGACTCATTCTTGAAGGTTCCATATAGAACTCATCCAAGAGAACACACTACAGGAGTCACATAACACTGATGGCATCTATTTCTGATTTAATGCTCATCGATTATTTCCTTAAAAACCACCCACTTTAAGTCTAAATAGATTGATAAAAATAAATGGTATCACTATTAGATACATGAGGTATACAAAAAACCCAATATAGACTATCCCTCTATGTAGGGAATTATTTCCTAAATAGTGTTGGTCCTGATGATTCCAAGAACCCAACCTAGAGAAATGATGATGAAAGAGGATCTCACTTTGAGCCTCAAAAAGGGATTTCACAAATCTATCCATTACTAAAGTTCCTCATATGGGATAAAATTCCTATGCTCTAGATGAAATTCCATGAAAAACCTCTGGGAATAGATCAAGGGAATATATCCTAACAAAAACATTCTAAAGATGAAGAGGACAAGGGCTCCAAGATACCTTGGAATAAGTATACAACTTGTACTATAATTATATAGTGTGTCCCTTCGGCACCAGATTCTATTTGTTTATCACGTCTCGTGCCTATGTATGTGTCCATGTACATAGTGTGTTTTATCCCATGCACTCTTTACCATGTCTGTGTATAGATGGCCATGTATTTTTTCGAGTATATAGCCTATCGATCCTTGTGTACTCTCATCTGTGTCCATTTATCCTTTGAGGTACACTCTAATTCATCAGGTAATGGTCATGCACCACATGATAGGGGTCACATTACATGTGATATTTATCTTTCTATGGAAACCCTATAACCACACATGAATTCCCACACTGCATGCAATACCATAATATACACCACGTACTGTAGGATTTCATAGAACCGTTGGTTCTTCCTCTGTGTTCGCTTGCGATTCCGTAACCTCTGGTTCTACTAAAAAATCCCCCCAATGGATTGTGGACATGAGTCAAATGATCTTTATTCATAGAAAATATTCAATTTAAGAGAATAATAGTTTATTAGGAATCATCCAGTACATTTTTCATCTCCATATGCTATTAAAAATTGAATGAACGTGTCCCTGGTCCAGTTCCAGTTCGTCTTTACCATCATCAAAGCTCGATCCTATTATTGATCCAAACCCTGATCTTTGACAATAATTCATTTAGCTATGAAATTTATTCAAAATCATTATTTATCTAGTATTTATCAAACAAACAACCTAAACAAATGTCGATGATGAAAAAATATGAATGATTGGTAAAAACCAAAAAACATGCAAAAGAGGAATGAACCTTGAATATGTTGGGGTTTGTCTCAAATATTTTTCACTGAAATGATGAAAAATGACCTAAAATGAAAAAACAATTCTCTTAAATTCCCAAAAAACAATCCCTCACCCACAATATGATCAACCCATGAATCATTGTGTTAGTTGTTTTATTTATTTATGTCATTAATGAAACCAAATTTGGATAAATCCAAAAAAAAAATAGTCCTGCCTATTAGAGTTGGTGTCCTAGAACCAACTATTATTACATTGAATACATGAATATTTAATGTGTTTAAATATTAAAAATCATATTACATATTGTTCATTATTTTGAATGACTATGATGTAATAATGTTCTAGAGTATTTTTTTCATTGATAAGGTCATGGAAATTCCCCGTTATGATGAGAACATTGAAATTCTATATCAATATTATTAAATATAGTTCTGTAGTTGGATGGAACACTATGATGGGGCACATAGAATACAAAATGTCTGGTGCGAGTACTCCTAAGAAGATGAGACTTCCTCACATGAAGTTCACACATGGTATTCTATAAGAAAGGAGATTATGATACTAGACCCGCCAGAAGGAATTCTGCATATTTTAGTGTCATCAGATATTCCTATTTGTGATCATTTGTAAGGATACTTAGACTTTATGATTATCATTAATACATATCACGACTCGTGAACTTTGATTTACTGATAAAAACCATCACACAGACAGTAAAAGGGAAGTAGGGTACGTTGGGTGGGTCACCATTGGCATGTTATTAATGGATAAGTCAAGGAAGGATTTTTCCCCATACATTTATAGAAGTTGATATATTTTCCCTTTTATTGAAATAGAACTATCACACAAAATTCCATGCTCATAGTGTAACGACGAGTTTATTTCAGGTAGTCAAGGAATTACGTATCAAGCATAAAGGTTAATGAAAAAATCATGAAACATGATTGATGATATATTGAGACACATGGATTATATTACACAGTGAGCATTTATATGATGATGTCATTGTTGTGACATTATGTTCATTCTCTTGGGTGCCTTTACCCATAGCTAGATAGTACTCTTGGACTTTAGGCAAGCCTATCTAACGCCAATAAGAAATAATCCTTCAGGGTTACACACTAAGTGTTTCTGGTGGTCTTTTTTAAATTCAATTTTAATTTAATTATTGGAATTTCTATTATTCTCATGATAGTGGAATAATTTTATTCAAGTTAAAATGATTTCATAAAAAAATATTTATACACCAGATTGTGGGTAAAATATATATATTTTATTTTATTGAAGATTTATTAAATATTTATTTACTAGTTTGAAAATAAAAATATTTATAAAAAGAATAAATTTTTTATTTATTTATTCAAGATTTCAATAAATGGAAGTGAAGTACAATTGCATCAAGTCCATTCCGGTAGGAAAATAATTATTGGCAGGACAACATATAATTATTTAACAAGTTGTCACAAATTTAAATAACACTTCTATTATTTTGTGACATGGAATTTTATTTATAATTTTGTTTTACGCAAGTTGGTGCTCTATAAATAATAATGCAATATTATTATTAATACCATGTGTTTTATCTAAGGTAGTGAATTTATTTAATTTCTATTACACAATTAAATATTTTAATTGAATCTCTATGTCAACAAATAGACACATACGTCTATCATTCCATGTACCGAACCACACACCCGGTGAATTAATATTTTTTGAGATAAATAATTTTTCTCTCAAATCCTCTTCCCACCCCTCTCAATAATGATTTTAGTTCATCAAGGCTGAAGAACAAGCGATCAAGAATGACCCACACAAGATACTCGCTTCACTGTTCTAGCACCAGGAGAATGAGTGGTGTCAATCAGAGGCCATACAAGAATTTTTGGATCACAACTTGAGGAATTCTAGATTGGATCTTAGCAAACACAACTAGATAATCTGGAAGGCTTTTTCCATATGATCAACATCATCAATGAAGAAAATACTTAAGATCCGTGTATTATTTTATTTATGAAATTAATTAAATTACTTATAAACATGATTTGAAAGATCCTCTAAAAAGGTTTCAAGCCTCTTACCTCTTTATATAAATCGTTCATTCTATTTTTTGGAGACTAGTGTTCCTCGTCGTATTGATCTCGAAATAATAATTGATCACGGTAAAAATTTATGTTGGGTTCCAGACCAACCAAACATCCTTTTCACCTGAAAACTACAAGTGGTATCATAGTGGTTACATCATAGTTTATAATTATTTAAAAAATTTATTAATTCTTTATGCATTTAATAATTTAGTAATTTCAATTTAAGTTAATAGTTCTGAAAATATGAATCTTGATATCTATTACTCCTCTTTAATTTCTTGTTCACCTTAGAGAAATTATCTTTTATTTTAATTTTGATTAAAATAAAAAATTGGATCTCATCTAGAGGTGCCAAAGGTTCCTGGACATACAACACCAGAACACACAATGTGTATTCATTAGGACACACCGTGTAGTCAAGGTTCAAGGCACTGGGTCTGGTTAGCCAACCCCAGACATGTCATTGGAGTTTTTATAAGTCTTAATGACTCTATGTGTTGGATAGAAATATGTGGCACATGTTTTCTGGATTACACACCATGTGGCCCACTGGACACGATGTGTAGTCCCTTCATGTTAGGGTTCGGTCGTGTACCCCGTACATGGATTGCCCGACTGGAGACCATGTAATGAGGAACTACATGTTGTGTGGACCACTGGACACATGGTGTACTCTGAATATTTACAATGTACACTCACATGTTGTTTTCATAGGCATGTACTTAGGATGGACGGTGAACAATAGTACACAAAATGTAGTTGGAACAACACTTCGTGTACTCATCCAAATTATGTAGATTTATAAATTTTTTTATTATATTATACAAACCCTTGGGAAGTGTACCATGGGGTGGGCGTAATGCTGATGAACAACACATGATATGTGTTTTATATATGTGTGTTTAATTTAACATATGCATAATGTTCATTTCTACTCATTGAGTAGTTATGAAAATGAATTCAACGGGTTGCCTGCAAGGTGCAAGCAACATAAAAAGATAATTTCAGAAGAATTTATTTGTTTAAAATTATGATGGATGAGAATATCAAGGAAATTCAGAAAAGGGTATAAAATAAAAGGATAGATTAATTAAAGATGATAACTAATTGATTCAAGCGTGATTTATCTTAAAAATAATGATTAAAAAATTTAATGTGAGTTTTATTTTTGAATAAATATCATTTCATGTATGGATGATCATGAGCTAGAACAAGAACATTGTATGTGGATGTTTTCTTTTACTTATTTATTTAAATTAAATTTGTTGGCATGGGTGTCTTATGATCATTAATATGTAGGCCATGCATGCTCATGGTTTCTTTTAGGTAAAATCCCTTTTTACCCCTCACTTGAATGTGAGTTAGAAAAGTCATATTTAATGGATGGAACTACCACGATAGTGGAGGTGGTTAAAGCTAGATATGAGATGAAACCAATCCTAGGAGAGACAGAGGCAGACATGTGGAAAGCTGTAAACATAAACCCAAAAGGTTCAAGGAGTTTATCCCCTAGGTCAGGGTTAGTTTATCAACAGCTAGATAAAATATCCCTTAGAAAAGAACAAGATCATTCCCTTTACTTTATTTTATTTCTCTCAGATGCATGGTTTATCATTATTAATGTGTTTTCATGATCACATAATTAATTTATTTAATAAGTATACAAGATGGAACCAAAATAAACTAGGATTATGCATAAATATTATCAATACATGGTTAATCACTTGTGTAAGTTCCACATAATATTAACAAACATGTGATAATGATAATAAAAAATTCACGCATAAGAGATAAAAATCCCTCAAATAAAATACTAAGTCAGACCAAACCTTATGTTACTTAATTAAGGGAAAAACTCAATAAAACTATCTGTTTGACCAAACCTTGTTGGAAAACAAACTTTTATACATAATTCCATTATTAAAGGTTTAAGGTTAACTTAACCATATTACATATAGAGGAGTATCCCTTGCTATAATTGGTGTAATATTGGAGGAAAAAGTTGAGGAAAACCAAGGTCATGATTTCAGGATTGGGGAGTCCACTCAGTAGATCAAGGGGTTGCAATCCCACCATTGGAAAAGAACTGCCTACTTAAATACCTTCAAATAGCTTGACCAACCCCTGATGGGGTTATGAGAAGGGGAATATGGATCCTCTCACTAAAATTTCATGGAAATTTGACATTCTGAGTTCAATGGTGAGCACCATTGGGACTTGAAAAAATATTAATAGACTTAATAAAATTAATTATTTCTCATAAAATGTAATAATAAAAGTACTAATGATATGATTTTTTAATTGTAGAATAAAAATGAAAAGATCATCAACCACACTATCCCTATGTTCAATTATGGATAAAGACAACATCCTCACTCACAGTAACATCTTGTAAAGGTTTAGACAGATTTGGGTTATCCTACTCCATGAACGGATGTCTTATGTGTTGGAGTCAGCATTACCTGATCCACCTACCAAAGTGGCGAGTGATGAGGATTTCCTAGTCTATGAGAAACATATGAATTATGTAGTCTATGTTAAATTTTTGATGATATCATCAATGTATAGTGAGATCATGAAGTATAATGAAAACATGGATGATTATAAAATGCTCGAGGACCTCTGTGGTATTTACCAGGAGAGATCAAGACATGAAAGGGTGGAGATCTCCAAGGCACTCTTTCAGAGTAATCTTAGAGAGGGTTCCCTAGCCAGGTGTCATGTAGTCAAGCCCATTCGCTACATTGAGTGCCTAGAGGTTCTAAGGTTTAAACTCTCTAAATAATTGGGGCCCAATCTCATTCTTGCATCACTCCCTCAAAGCTTCTCTAGAATTGTTGTAAATTTTAACATGAACAAAACTAAGAAGTCTCTATCTGATCTTCTTATCATTATTCTCCAAGTGAAAAAATATATGAAGCACAAGCCTTCTTTCCTTATGGGTAATAAAAGGAAAGGGAAGTCAAAGAGATTTAAGCCCAAATATTCTTCACACCCTTCCAAGAAAAAGATGATCAAAGGGGAGGCAAGGGAAAATGAGACTATTTGATTCGTAAGTGGCAGGAAGGTCCACTGGAATAAAAACTAAACCCATCTTAAGGAACATTGGGAAGCTTTAGGTGTGTTTTTTATCGAATGAAATTTATATTTTTCTAAAAATTAGGTATTAGATACAGCTTGTGGTGCTCACATATGTATCCAAATATAGGAACCAAGTAGATTATAGAATATTGAAAAAGTGGAGGTTGACGTATAAGTAGCCAACAGTGCCAGACTTGCTATTGTAGCTATCAGGAACTACCAACTCACATTTCCAACTTGGATGATCTTGGTGTTAAAGGGTTGTTATTAGGTGCCATATAATACTAAAAACATTATTTCTCTATCCATATTATATATAGATGGATCTGTTTTCATGTCTTGAAATGAATGTTGCTTCTTTTACAAAGATATCATAAGTTCTGGTAGGGAAAATTTATAAAACAGTGTTTATGTGTTGGATCACACAATCAAAGTAATGAAAATCGAAAAAAAGATAATTCACTCAAATCATACCAGACCCAAATTTGAAATCACTGGCTAGGTCATGTAAATGTGAAACACATGACAAAGTTACATCAATATGGATATTTGTATTCTTTTTAACTAAACCCACTCAGTGTATGTCATGCATGTTTACAAGGTAAAATGACCAAATCCCTATATAGTGGGAAAGGTGAAAGGTCTAAAGAGATTATTTAACTGGTTCATACTGATGTGTGCAGACCGTTTCTAATTGAAGAAAGGGTAGATTACACATACTTCATAACTTAATTGATGATTTTAGTAATGAGGTATAAGTAATATTCTTTTGATAAGTTCAAAGAATACAAGAATGAAGTTGAGAACCGGCTTGGTAAGAAGATTAAGAAACTAAATGAAGACTAAGGTGGAGAATATCTTAATCAAGACTTTATTGATTACTTATAGGAGTTTTGGATTATATCCCAAATCACTCCTCCTTACATGCCCCAGTGGAATGGTGTGAGCGAAAGGAGGAAGCACACCTTATTGGACATGTTGAGATCAATGATGAGTGATGCAAGTCTTACATCATCATTTTGGGGATAAATGTTATAAACAACGGTGAACAAACTAAACCATGTACCAACTAAATCGATAAATGATATTCTATACGAGTTCTAGAGTGCAAATAAAGCCATGATATCATATTTACATGTGTGGGGAAGCGACACATTAGTTAAGGCCTCTCCAGGTAACAAACTTGCACCCCGAGGTACCAAGTATACCTTTATAAGATACCCCAAGGAAACAAGGGGATATTACCTATACAACCCCTCAGAAAAAAAATTATAGTGGAAAGACACGCCATATTCCTTGATAGTGAGAACATCTCCAAAAGATATAGTTGAAGCAAGGTAGACTTCAATGAAGTTGAGGATGAAGGTAGACAAGATTTGGTATAAGAACAGATTCGACAAAGCCCCATAAAAAAAGAACTATTTTAGAGACACAAGAACTGTATAGGAGTACAAGATAGGTTAGAGAACTGGAATGGTAATATTTTCTAGTTATTGAAGAATGTGACTAATTTTTAGTTAATAATAAAGATCCACTAACCTACAAGGATGCAGTAAGTGGAATGGATGTTTCCAAGTTGAAAAACCCCATGAATTTTGAAATGGATTCCATGTACCAAAACCAAGTATGGATTTTGGTAGATCCTCTAGTTTATGTAAATAATGTAGGTTTCAAAAGGGTATTCAAGAAGAAACTGGGCCTGGAAGGACAAGTCAATATCTATAAGGCATGATTGGTTGCAAATGGGTTCAATAAGCATCAAGTAATTGACTACGAAGAATCCTTTTCACTAGTTGAAATGCTGAAATCCATAAGAATTATGTTGGCCATTATTGCTTACCATGATTATGAGATTTGGAATATAGATGTAAAAACAACCTTCCATAATGGGAACCTTCAGGAGGATGTCTACATGACACAACTAGAAGGTTTTATGACTCTAAAGGATATCAATAAGGTATGAAAGTTTCAGAAATCCATTTATGGATTGAAGAAAGAATCAAAGTCATGGAACATTCGTTTTTATGAAACCATAACAGAATTTGGTTTTATCAAGAACGAATATGAGGCTTGTGTCTACAAATGGTTTATTGGGAGTGCATTCATTTTTATAATAGTATATGTTAATGACATATTACTTATTGGAAATGAGATAACAGTCTTACAGTATGTTAAGGAATGTTTGAATAAATTATTCTCCATGAAGGACTTGGGAAAAGAAAAATATATTCTTGGGATCAAGATCCATCTTGATAGATCCAAGATATTTTTAGGCCTAATTCAAAGTACAAATATTGATAAGATACTAAAGTAATTTAGTGTGGAAAAATTCAAGAGGGGATTGATTCCAGAGTCACATGTCATTCATCTTTCCAAGAAAATGTGTCCCCAGACACATGAGGAAAGAAATATAATTGCAAGGACTCTATAAAAATCCATGATAGGGTTAGTCATGTATGCCATGCTATGAATAAGGTTGGATGTCGCCTACACATTGAGTGTGGTAGATAGATATCAATATAACCAAGGTGACCGACATAGGATGACAGTCAAGATTATCGTAAATTATCTGAGGTGTACTAAGGATATGTTCCTGATTTATGGAAGAGATGAGGAACTACTCATCAGAGGATATGCAGATTCTAGTTTTCATACTGATCTAGATGACATGAAGTCCCAAACGAGATATATCTTCACTTTTAATGGAGGTGCAGTAAGCTGGAAGAGATCCATGAAGAGTGTGGTCACAGATTCTACAATAGTGTCCGAGTATATTGCAGATTCTGAAGCACCTAAAGAACTAGTTTTCTTCTAAAGATTCTTCCAGAAGCTAGATGTGATACCTAGCAGTAAAGATCCCAGACAATACTGTTGAATTGGCTCTCGCAAGAGTCAAGGTCATATAAGTGGACAAAGAATATACTCTGGAAGTATCATATTTTTGAGGGGTTTTTCTTAGAGAGGTGAAGTTGCAGTGAGCAGTATTTCCACAGAAGACAACATCACAGACCACTTGACAAAAGGATTGACTCAATAGAAACATGATCCTCATGTGAGGTCTAGCAGACTGAAAGTCATATGCAGTTGTCTCTAGTCCAAGTGACTGTTTATTAGATTTGGTGTCTTAGAAAAAAATATTTGTTCTTTTATTACCTAGATATTTAATTCATTTAAATATTAAACATCCTGTTACATATTTTTTATTATTCTTCATGACTACGATTTAATAATGTCCTAGAGTATTTGTTTCCTTGATAAGGTCAAGGAATTCCCCAGCTATGATGAGAACCTTGAAATACAATAACAATATTATTAGATATAGTTCTGTGGTTGGATGAAATAATATGATGGGACAAATAGCATACAAACTGTCAGGTATGAGTCCTTGTAAAAAGATGATTCTTCCTCTCATGAAGTTCACACATGGTAATATCTATGAAAAGAGATTATAAAAAGAGACCCCTAGTAGGAATTACGCATGTTTTTGTGTCATAAGATATTCATATCTGTGAGAATTTTTAATCATTTTATACTTCATGATTATCATTAATACATGTCACAACTCGTGCACTTTTATTTACTGATGAAAACTATCATGAAGACTGTTGGAGGGAAGTACGGTACGTTGGGTACATCATGAGTGACATGTTATTAATGGATAAGTCAGGGAAGGATTTTTCACTTCAATTTATGGAAGTTGAAATCTCGGACCTTTGATTGAAATAGAACTATCACACGAAATTCAATGGCCATGGTGTCATGAAGAGTTAATTTCAGGTTGTAAAAGAATGATGCATCAAGAACAAAGGTTGATGACATTATCATGGATCCTTCTTGATGAGATATTGAGACACATATATTATATTACATAGTGAGAATTCATATGTGGATGTCATTGTTGTGACTTTAAGTTCTTTATCATACGTTCCTTGACCTGTTGTAAGTGAGTACTCTTGGACTTTAGGTATATCCGCCTAATGCCAACAAGGAAGAATCATAGAGGGTTACACACTATGTGTTTCTGGTGGTCTTAGTAAAATTCTCTTTGAATTTAATTAATGGAATAAATATTATTCTCATGACAGTGGAATAATTTATTCTTGTTAAATTGATTTCATAAATTAAATAAATATTTATTCACCGGATTGTGGGTAAATTATATATATTTATTTTAATGAACATTTAATTAATATTTAATTACTTGTTTGTAAATAAAATATTTATTTAATAGAATAAATTATTTATTTTTTTATTTGGGTGTTCAATATATAGAAGTGGACTTTGAGCAGACCAAGGTTGGTTCGATATTAAAATAAATATTTGCAAGATGATAAGTAATTATTTAACTAGTTGGCAAAAATTAAAATAACACTGATATTATTTTGTGATGCAAAATTTTATTTGTAATTCTGTTTTGTGCAATTTAGCGCACCATAAATAATGACGTGGTATTATTATTTATATCATGGGTTTTCTCAAATTTTATGAATGTATTTAATTGATTTTTTGTAATTAAATATTTTCATTGAAGCCCCATGTCAATAAATAGACACATATTTATATTGTTCCATATACTAAATCGTACACCCAGTGAATTGAGAATTGTTGAGATATACAATTTCTCCCTCGAATCCTCTTCCTACCCCTCTCAAGAATGATAGATGTTCTTCAAGGACATAGAACAACTAATCAAGAATGACTGACACAAGACACTCGCTTCATTGTGCTAAAACCCAGAGAACAAGTAGTGTTGATCGGAGGCCATCAGAGCATGTGTGAATCACCACTAGAGGGATTCTAGTAGGGATCCTTACAGCACAACAAGATAATCTCGAAGGTTCATTCCAGACAATCAATATCATCAATAAAGAAAATACCAAAGATCCAGGTATTATTTTGTTTATGAAGTTAATTATATTAATTATAATAATGAAGTGCAAGATCCGCTATAAAGGTTTTGGGACTCTTCCCTATTTATCTAAATCTTTGATTATATTCTGTGGAGACTGGAATTCTTCTTCATATTGATTCAATAATAATCACCATTCACGGTAAAAACTAAAGTTGGCGCCAACCCAACTGTGCTTCAACAATGCCCAGAACCTACACTACCTTGAGGGATATAGATCAATGAAAAATAATGGATTCTCATCCTTTTCATTGGTGATATCATCAAATTTCATTAGAGTAGACGATCCTAAATTCATCACTGTCACTCACCAAGGCTCTCTACAATTCTATCTCTCAATTATCAAGGTTATACTACAAAATCTGAGAATTGTACATAATAATTTATAAACAAAGAGGGATTGGGTCACTGTATCATGTTATATATAATAAATAATTAAAATAATTTATTTTTTTATTCTCCCATGACAGAATTTTCTGAGAACCGCAAACATGAAAAAGGTTATACCATGCCTAGGGTAAAACCCATGCTCTAAACTCAACAGTGGACGTTAATTTCTAATCAATTCCTATATTTAGGTGTTAATCAACTTTTTTAGGAAAAATTAATATGAATGATATTTAATATATTTCAAAGATTAATTCTGGGCACAACAGGTCTTAGAATCTCATTTCGTCTCAGCGTATTTCTCTTAAAATAACACATTTAATATTATAATGAAATAAATATAAAAATCAGAGTCATTACATTCAATACATTATCTAATGAAATATAAACATGTAATCAATGAACTGTAGGTTTATATAGGACTCTACCCATCAATTATCCATACTTACCAAGGCTATAAGAAATCAATCAATCATCATATCATAAAGAACTAGTTAAATGAAAATGGATTTTATTCAACACATAATAAATAACCCATGGAAGAAATTGGGTTTTATATCATTTTCAAATCGATTCACATAATGAAATTATTAATAATCATAAAAAGATAAACTCATGTAAATATATGGGTATTAAAAGATATTTATTGAACTTCTAATTAAATACCATATAATCAAGATAATAAATCCTATGGTATTTAAACCATATAGATAAAGGGTATATGGTTTGGAAAAATAATTTCCCCTATAAATCGCTATACAGAATCAAGGTGAACACCACTAAAGAATATTTCACTTTTTCCAATAGTGGCATATCTGTTAGAAAAAGTACATTTTCTATTAGAATATTGTTTTACTAAAAAATATGTCGTTGTTAAAAAATTATTAGTTAAAAATATATCACTAAATATTATTAGGATCGTTAAAATGATTTTATCTGAATAATAATAATACCAATAAAAAATGAATATTCTAGCCAAAATTTTTAGCATCTGATTAATATGAATAAT
Source organism: Viscum album (assembly GCA_963277665.1). Taxonomy (NCBI): domain Eukaryota; kingdom Viridiplantae; phylum Streptophyta; class Magnoliopsida; order Santalales; family Viscaceae; genus Viscum; species Viscum album. The sequence continues at coordinate 657,751,663 of OY728163.1, forward strand.
ATATATGTTGATAATATTATTACCATTAATAAAAATACCTATAATTAGTATTTGTTTTTAAATTATTTTTTGAATGCCGGTATTCCAATATTTATTGATAAAATTTTATATTTTATATATTAATATAATTTTATATATTAAATAATTATATTTATTATATATAATATATTACAAAATTTATTATATAATAATTTTAAATTATCTTATATAAAACACCAAGAAACAGATATTTTATTGAAAAAACATGTTCAAATATAATTTATAATTTTTTTTAAACATCATGAAAACAAAATAAGCTTCATGAAACATATTAGAGGATTCCTTATACATGTTAAGACACTAAAATAATTTATATGGAACTAAATGTGACTTCATTTTTAATCCATTTATCACAAATATCAGATGTCGTAGTAATGGAATCCTCATCACTTTAGATGAACTCTTATTTACCATACTGGTTTTTAACATGCACAAAACCACTATCACCCCTTTGAATAAAGTAAACCACCCTTTTATGTTTGAATCATTTGTTTTCTTAGATCTAATCAAAAGAAAAACCTATTCACTTTAGACAATCTACATCCCGAGCAATGTTCTGATCACACAACCACAAAAATTAAAAAAATAATTTTTATTTAAATTCATGATATGAAAATAATGATACATGATAAAATAATATCATCCAATGACCAGAAAAATATAATTTTCATACCATTAGAAATAAAAACTATAATATGATATAAATAGAGACTACAAAAACCAAAATATTATCCATCCAGTGACTAAAATAAGAATTTATAACCAATGACCACAAAAACATCAATGAAACATGATATAAAAATAACAAGTGGGAACAAAAATAGAAAAACTACTAGTAGAACTTGTGAAGGAAAAAATTACATGTGACAAAAATAAAATAAGATGACCAATAACCATGGAAATATAATATAGAAACACATTATAAAAAATAACAAGAATATTATATAACCTATGGCCAAAAACCATTGAGAATGAGACTAATTTAAATTAACAGTGAAACATAACTCAAAATTATATAATTAACACTATATTAAATTATATAATCTTACAAATTTTCCATAAATTTATGATGAAACTAATTTTAAATTGACAATGATTCCTACTTAAATAGTTTAAAAACCATTGTGTGTAATTAAAAACCTTAGTTGTTAAGGATAGGTTTACAAAGATAGTCTCAAAGGAAAATTTAAAATTTTATGAATATAACTAGTAAATTATTATATTATGATATCTGGTTTGAGTTAAAAGTAAAAAAACAATTATGTTAATGTATTTGTAGATTTTTTTTACTTTTGATGAAGTTATGGGTGTGTTTTACAAGTATGTGATAATAAAGGAGGACCCAAAATTAAAAATGTCCAGAGTGTAGATCTATTTTTACAAATAAAAAGGAATAAGAATGTGGGATGAACTTATTAAATATTTATATTAACATTTAGTTACATTTGATATATATATCTTCTAGGGGACACCTCTTATACTAGGTTGAAATAAATTTGAACAAAAATGTGAGAAGTTTATTGAAAAACAAGTGAACAAGATATTGAAAAATAACTTAGTTGAATGGAATATTCATGGTTGGGGTTTCCATGATAATTCCAAACTATCAATTCCTAATATGGATATCGTTTTCCATATGTTTATTTTTGTTTAAATGAGATCTAATGTGAATATGTGTTTATAATTACAAGAAGATGTGGAAGTGGAATGTGTGAAGCTTTGTCTAGTTGACTCTATTATGGTCTGTGAGAATCGTCCTCAATATTTTTTATGGAAAAGTTCAAGTTGGTGAATGATACATAAGTGCATATATTTAATGAATGGGTGATGATTTTGTGGCAGATAGGTTGATGAAAGCATGAATGTTGGGAGTTTCAACCACATGATTGTACAAGACTTGGATGATGATGCTTCCCAGCTAGAGAATTTTGATGTTGAGCTAGAGGTAGATGTTTAAATTATGAATCAAAATAAATGTTCACATATATGTTTTGAATTTATTTGTTTAAGTATAAATTTAAATCCTTACACGTTTATATTGTATTTATGTCCTGAAAAATAAGGAACATATTTTGGATATTTTCCCCTACCCTTGCTTTATAATTCTTAATAATGGTAGGGGTCCACTTAAACCTATTAAAAACATATATAATGAAGGGATAACTAGATCAAATAATCATTATATTTCAATAATAGACCTACTTATTAGAGGAAAATATTTTTGGATAAAAAATCATGTGCATAAAAAACATGATGATCAAACAAACACCGCAAGTTAGGGATCTATTATTACATATTGATCCCATTTATATTGTTTTTCAACTAATTGTTCTTATTAATAGGTTTTGTGTAATTGTTTTGAATATTTACTGGAGTTGGTGATGTTCATATAGGATTAGATTATTTTAGTTAGTTTGAAGGTGTACTAATTATTTAATTGCTAACTACATGGCAATTGATTTTTGAAAAATAGGCCATATATGTTATCAAAGTTGATAATAATTACAAGTTGGAATGAAATATCATATGTATTGTACATCACATGTAACACCCTGATCCTAGAATCCCAGAGTTAGTGCATTATTACATATCATTAGCATGATCATAAAAGATCATGTCTCGAAAGAGCGATTAGTTTAGTAGCCTTGGAAGTACTAGATACATTCCTAATGTTTACATTACATCATAAAATGGAAAACTACAACAAAATTTTTTTCATAGACAACATTGAGATCCCATAGACTATCCCTAGAGGGCAGTCATAATATACTTCTTTGCATCCTGGGAAAAATAAAACATAGAAAGGGGTGATCTCAGATGCTTAGTAAGGATAACATTATAGCGGAAAATTTCATAAATAAGAATAAACATTTAAGGCAATGTATAAATAAAAAAATCCTTTTAAACATAAACATCAGAATAAAATGGCCAAAAAGAAATGAAATAATTCCATTTACTTATTCACATGGATATTCTAATAGTCAAATAATCACATGCAATATCAATAGCCACTTTCATAATGATGGAATGCATAATGCCAGAGTATCATAACCACATAGTCAAGGCCTTGTGCCAAGACTACAAATAAGATTTTGTCAAGGCCTTGGGCCAAGACACTAGTTTGTCTCATGAGACCTACTGATGCATCGAGGAGCTATAACAGTCTCCACTCATCACTTACTAAGTCTAATGCATTACTCATATAATTTTTTTGAATCATAACAGAAATATTCTTATTAAAACTAGCATACACAATGTCAATACTTTATCCACAAACCATGAATGGTATAAAAATAGCACATCCACAGTCAAACATAACTCATTCAATACAATATGGAATATTTTATTGTATCAGATTAATCTTAATCGATAATAATGAAGGATATTGACATAGATGAAAATAATCATCAAAACTATTAGAGAGAAATATCCTCCTTTTTCTTGAAATCATTTAAAAGTCACACTATTTGTCAAGAACCCATTTAAAAATAGATTTTTGAATCAAAGTGTCCCATACCACTTTGAAACATTTAAAATGAATTTTAATTTTGAAACTTTAATTTCCATATAAATAAATCCTTAAAACCATTTTTAAAACATGGACATTAATGAGAAAGATTTAGAATAATAAATCTTTAAAACATTTAAAATGATATTTTAGTTAGAGTTCCTAATAAAAAGAGAGACACTTGAATACCAATAATTGAGTTAATAAAAACTTTATAATATCATTAGAATAAAGGGATTCATGATATTATATGTTAAAGTACATTATATACACCATATAAAAGTGAATTTGTGTATAACCACAAAGAAGTCTCAATGGAATGTAAATTGAGATGAAATATCTTATAAAGACTGCATCCTTAGGTTAAGGATAAATCAATGAAATAATTATGTTTTACCAATACAAATACACTCAATATGGTTGGATATTCAGTGTAAATCAATCAGAGGACATTCACACATATTCTTGTAAATACAACACCAATGAATTGGATATTTAACTCAACAAATTGAGATTGAGTTAAAATTACTCTTATCAAGTTCATATCGATGACTTGGGAATTTATAAATGGAGTGATTATGGGTATCAATAGTATATACACATAAAGGAGAGTGGAATTTATGACATAAGCAAATGAAAACTGATTCCACACATAATCTTGGAGTAAAATAATCAATGAAGAATGTGTAAAGCCGAATGAGTGGAAATTGAAATTTAAAATTCCATTATCGATTTGGTAACTTACGAAACATACACCCAAGAAAGAAGGATCATAAAATGATGATGTAAATATCCATAAATTAAAGTATATTATAAAATGAATACAATCATGGGTAGTACACACACCACATGTAATAAATAAGTGGCGAACAATGGAAATCTCAAGGAATTTAAAGTGAGATAAGAAACCCCTTACTTTGTACTTTTTCCTTGGTCGAGGGTTGTTTAACCTACTATATAATGGTAAAATAATTTTTATTGAATTATAAAATAATCATATGCATTAATATGATATCATATATGATACTTTAACAATGATTTGTAAATAATATCTTAGTATTATCATCGTTTCGGGTGTTAACAGATTAGTTTTACTTTATATTCATTGTTATGTGAGCCATATTTGTTATGGATGGAATGTATCTTATTCATATACATAATTTTATCATGTCTCTAAACATTAATTTTAATCATTAAATAAAATTTATTCTTGACTGGATACGATGGGGACTGAATCTGATCGCGTTCGTGGAGACGGTAATCCGTACGTACGCACGAGCGACAATATCATTCTTTTGATATTAAAATAACAAATAATGGGATGGTATATTATATATAAAGAATAATTATCATGTTATATCTTATTATTTACATGAATTACACATCATTATTATACCCATCCAAATAATAATGTATTGAATAACAATTACACCACGACGTGGAGATTGTAATCCGTACGTACGCACGTATGATGACATGTCATTCAAAGGATGGATAGAATAATGAATATGGTTGTAACATATTTTTAATAACATAAAATTATATATAATATACCATAGTTATTATTTTAGAATGGAAATAACAAATAAAGAAGAAGTGAAAGAAGAAAAGAACTTGAAAGAGGGTGGTGAAATTATTACCTCTTCTTTGGGTTCTTCCTTTTTATTTGATCAAAATGGGTCCTTACGTTGGTTTTAGGACACAATTAGGGACTATAAGATGAAGTTAGGGAAGTTTAGAGGATATTTGGGTAGGGTTGGGTTGAGCAAAAAGGATTTGACGGTGTGAATTTGAGAGAAGGGGAAGTGCCCTTTTATAAGAGGGGTGAGGGGCACCTTAGAAAAAAATGTAAAATATTATTTTATAATAAAATACTTTTCGGTTTATATTGAATAAAAAGTGTATTATTTATATTATAAGGTGGGTATGGGTCAAAAAACACTCAACCAATAGGTTTTAGACAGATTCGGGTCACTATATTAACCTTAACTTTTAGATTTAACTATTAGTTAAATAGTTTGACATTTACCATGTCTCTTTGTATTTTTATATTATATGGAAAATAAACATACTATATACATCCAAGATAACCAATAGTGGTTCATTAATGATACACCTATCATTATATAAGTTCTTTGGCCAAACTGTATATTTTGAGGAAAATAATATCAATTAACAATACAATATTTGATTTAAAAACTCTTTTATGTCAATTTTGACACTATTTGGTATTTTGTTTTTGATAAATTCATAACATCATTATTACTTTGAATAAAACTCCTCTAACCTACCCTAATATGTCATATTAACCTAGAAAATTATTTTAATTCATAAAAAGTCTCAAATTACATTTATTTGGATATTTATAATATCAATTATTTTAATATTTCCTAAATTAGGTAATTATTGCATCATCATTGTGTCATAAATAAATTAACTTATTTAATGTGTAAAAAATATAAATAAAATACCATTATGTATAAAATTGTTTTATCTTTCTAATTAATATTTATAGTCGAATTTATATTATTGTTAGCCCTATATTAAAAATGTTTTAGTTATTAAACTTTGATTTTAACTCTTTTAACTCTACTTTGAATTAAATAATAATAAGTGTCCTAATATAATCAATGTGGACCCAAGATGTTAATATTTTATACCTAAGGCTGTTTTTTCTCAAATTATACGTATTAAATATAATTAGGACATGTGTTAGGGTAATAATAATATCAGTTTTTCCCTTAATTACCCTATTTACTTTTAAGCATGGTAAATGAAGGTAAAAAGTTATTATTCACCAAAAATTATTTTTATCTTATTGAACCACATTTTACTCCTTGATATTAACCATGTCTCTTAGATTTTAAAAATTCAACTCACAGAAGCAGTAAAATTAAGTTTTATGTGAATTTATAAATTCTATGAGGATGTGGGTAAAAGACGGTGAAAAGTTCAATAAAAGTTTATATATCTAATATTATTAAAAAATGACTCCAATGAATTACATTGAACTTATATGGGTATTATGTATCTATTTTTGACCTAAAATAAATTTAAATAAAATAAATAATTATTTAAATAAAAATTTGGTTTTAAACTATAACTCAGTGTTTTTCACTGTTCATCAAAAATTAAAAGTTTTCATAAACATACCCAAAAATCACCCTAAGCTAATTTTGTTATTATGAATTCAAAAATTAAGTCTATTTTAAAAAATTAAAAACATATAAATTTCATTTATTATTTTAAAATTAATTCCCGTTTCAAAACCAAAAAATATATTTTTATGAAATTATAACTATCAAAAGATTGACATTTGTTTATGTCCAATTTCAAAGTGAAATTACTTCCAATGAAAAATATTGGATTAAATGGTAAAAATATAATCTAATTATACATCCAAACCATTCATATGTATTTTTGAAAAATATAAATTATTTTGATTAAAAAAGTTGTTTCCAGTTAAAATATATTATTTTTCACTATTCACCCAAATATGAAAGTTTTCAGAAAAAACACCAAAAATTTATTAAAACTAAATTCTTATGTCATGATCCCAAAGAAGAAGTTTATTTCTTCAAATTGAATATATAATAGTTTAAAATATTTGATTTAAAAAGGGTTCACTGTTAAAAGGATGTAAAATTGCATTTTCTGAAAAATAATTCTTTTATCTGAAAAAAAGGAAATTTTCCTTACATTATGTCTAAGAAACTCATAATGTGGAATCTAAAATTATAATGGTTATATAAAGTTCAAATTTTTTTAATACTATTTATAACCTCTTTTGAACGGCTAGTTTGGTAAGTCGTGGTGCGCTTGAACTCGAGGTTGCATGTGGTGTAAGTTATTGAATTATTTTGAAGAACTAACATACTATTAAATCTTGGGGTGTTACATTATTCCCTCCCTCAATAAATTGCATCCTCACTATTTTTAAAGTTGGGCTTGGGAATATAATGGAAAGTCCTACATCGGAAAAAGAGTCAATAAAACTATCACATTAAAAGAAAGAAAGAGAAGTGCAAAGGTCACCCAAGATAACCCATACCAGGATTGCATGTAGGAAAACAAGGATATGGAAGATAAACTAAGTGTTATGTTCTGATGGAGTGGTATAGAAAACATGATCAGGAGAAAGTTAACAACAAGAAAACCCAAAAATTGTGATGGGATAAACGATCATTAGTTTCCCAGTAGGAAAAGTAAATGAACAACATTTTTTTGTTTTATGTTAAATTTCATAAATATATGGAATTTATTTATGATATTTACTAAGAACATAAATAGATATACTTACTTTTTAAGTAGAGTTTCATTCTTTAATAAATTTCGACTACTAACTCATTTTTTGAAACGATGAGTATTCAAGAAGGCTTGGTCACACCAGAAGAGCTTGAATAAACTTCTAGAGAATCACATGATCCACAAAGGATAAACTATATATTTAACTTGTCATTAGAGATTAATCAAAACCAAAATGGCTAGTACAAGATTTGATGATCCCCCAAAAGGATATTTCTTTAGAGAAAGAAACACTAATCTTAATTTTGAAAATTAAACCAACAATACCCCAAAGTTAAATAAATACCATTAAATAAACAATTGTCCTTAAAATCATTCAATAAAATCCAAACTAATATTGAGACCCAAAACATAGAAGAATTTGGTTATGTAGTCTTCCACTTTAAATTGAATCTTCAAATGACATCAACTACTCTTAAAGTCACATAATTAAAAGTAATTAACCTAATCACATATTCTATATTATAGGTTAATAATTTCCATAAATAACCCAAATCACTATAAATCTAGAATAAAAACATAGATAAAAATCCACCATTACTCCTCAAATAAAATACCATAGTATTCTATTTACCTTGGGCATATAGTGTTCCCAACAAAGCAAATGTCTTCGAAAATAACATTTCTCACATATTCACCAAATCATTTTCCTATACTAATGGTATTCATTTGATAGGACATACGATCCCAAATCAAATTATTATTGATCAATAAAATCATTTAACTAAAAATAATTAGTCACACTAACCAGGGACTTCACGTAGTCCAGTGGGAGGCGACAAATCCCAATCGCACTCTGGTTGTGGGTTCGATTCCCATAGCTTTGTCTGACGCAACGGGTTGTCACACGGTCTTCGTGTTGTCCTTTTTCAAAAAATATATTTTATAACATTACCAAAATGAGATAAATTCTTCAAAATAACCATAACATAATTTAACCACAAATGTTATCTCATACATTGCATTTTCATCCCAAAATTATAATAACTTGTAATTTTCTCAAACCCAATGATCATATAAAAGAAAATGGTTATTTATAACTATATACACAAGAGAAAAGATAATTCTTCCTTAAATATCATTTTTAGATGAAAACTATAGGGTTAAAAATACAAGAGAAAATTAATCCAATGTAATCCCATCAACAAGGAGCACTAATACTTTTAAACATTTCTCCAACAATTTATTTCCACATAGTTTCTTCTTTGACCATGAAAATATCCTATAAACAGGGAATTCACTTGGGTAATGGAAAGGTCACCTACATTTACAGAAAATGACTGTAAATGGATTCTTGGGGCCATTTTTATTTTCTTTCATAGTACTCTTCATTTTTCCTCAGCAATTCTTCACTTTATGTCTTTATTTCCCACACGTAAATCATTTCTTTTATCGATTGAGACACTTTCCTGGGTGTCTCCTTCCACATTTCCTGCATGATGGAAATTGAGGATTCTTTTCTCCATGGTCTCCACTGTGGGAGCTCTTATCATTCATCACATTCCTCTTCTTTGTTGAGTCCGAGAGTCGATTAATATATATGTTATTGATCATATTTTTGGGAAACTATTTTGGCATGAGAATGATATCTTTTACGCCTATAAACGTTCCATTTTGTTTCTCATTTCCACTACTATTCACACCTTGTACATCATGCTCAAAGCTACTATGACTTCCATAGAATCTAGCCATTGATTAAAACTAGAAAGAATTGTTTGAGTAACAGTAGTCATAAAATCATTTAGATAATATCGTGACACTATATTTTTAATTTTGAAACACCTTAGGATTAACCAAGGTCATTTATTCTCATCTTATATTAAAATCCTTCAAATTGGTTTGTAATGAAAATGTAAATTATCTTAAGCATATCCCCTGGGAGTGTTGTAACCAAGAGTGCAGCAAGGCCAGTTGTCGTGCACCAGTTCCCGTTCGAGTGTAGCAAAAAGTGTTGTTTTAGGGTTTTACCCCTAGGTATATTTGTGCCAGAGCCGCCACTACCTGCTCGTATCCAGACAGAGATTTATTTCTTAGAAAACTCACAAAATCTCTACAATACCAAAATTCTGGGATGTTTTTCTATACTAATCCTCAAAGTCTATCTTAGGGATATGTGCTATAATTAGAGTTTATCTAAATCTAGCTTCCAGGGTTTGTACTAAACTTCCTCTGATACCAACTGTAACGCCCCGAGCCCAGAAGACTAGATTCAGTGCATTATTATGTATCATTAGAATGATCATAAAAGATCAATTATTGAAATACTGATTAGTTTAGTAGCCTTGGAAGTAATAGATACATTCATAATGTTTAAATTATATCATAAAATGGAAAACTAAAATAACATTGTTTCCATTGACAACACTGAGATCCCATAGTCCATCCCAGGAGGTCAGTCATAATATACTTCTTTACATCCTGGAAAAAATAAAACATAGAAAGGGGTGAGCTCAGATGCTCAGTAAGGATAACATTATAGTGGAAACTTTCATAAATAAGCATAAAAATTTAAGGCAATGTACAAATAAAACAAAAACCCTTTAAACTTGAAATTCAGCATAATATGGCAAAAATGAAATGAAATAATGCCATTTACTTGTTCAAATTAATATTATACTAGTCCAATAATCACATGCAATATAAATAGCCACTTTCATAATGATGGAATGCATAATTCCAGACTATCATAACCACATAGTCAAGGCCTAGTTCCAAGAATACAAATAAGATTTTGTCAAGGCCTTTTGCCAAGACACTAGTTTGTCTCATGAGACCTACCAATGCACCAAGGAGCTATAGCGGGCTCCACCCGTCAATTACTAATTCCAATTCATTCCTCATATGAAAAGTTTGAAACATAACAAAAAAATAGTATTAAAACAAGCATACGAAATGTCAATAATTTATCCACAAACCATGAATGGTATAAAAATATCACATCCACAGTCACACATAAATCATTCAACACAATATGGTAGATTTTTTTGTATCAGATTAACCTCAATCGAGAATAATGAAGGATATTGAAATAGATAAAAATAATCATCAAAACTATTAGAGAGAAATATGCCCCTTTTTCTTGAAATAATTTAAAAGTCACACTACTTGTCAAGAATCCATTTAAAAATAGATTTTTGAATCAAAGTATCCCATACCACTATGAAAATTTTAAAATGAATTTTAATTTTAAAACTTTAATGTCCATATAAATAAATCCTTAAAACCATTTTTAAAACATGGACAATAATGAGAAAGATTTAGAATAATAAATCTTTAAAACATTTAAAATGATATTTTAGATAGAGTTACTAACAAAAGAGAGACACTTGAATACAAATAATTGAGATAATAAAAACATTATAATATCATGATAATAAAGTTATTCATGATATACTATGTCAAAGTAAATTATAAACACCATATAAAATTTAATTGGTGTATAGAAGCAAATAAGTCTCAATAGAATGTAAATTGAGATGAAATCTCTTATAAAGATTGTATCCTTAGGTTAAGGATAAATAAACGACATAATTATGTGTTACAAATATAAATACACTCAATATGATTGGATATTAAGTGTAAATCCATCATAGGACATTAACACATATTCTTGTAAAAACAACACCAATGAATTGGATATTTAACTCAATAAATGGATATTGAGTTAAAATTACTCTTATCAAGTTCATATCGATGACTTGATAATTTATCAATAGAGTGATTATGTGTATCAAAAGTATATCCAAAGAAAGGGGAGTGTAAATTATGACATAAGAAAATGAATAGTGATTCCACACATAATCTTGGAGTAAAATAATCAATGAAAAATTCGTAAAGCCGAATGAGTGGAAATTGAAATTTCAAATTCCTTTATCGATTTGGTAACTTAAGAAACATACACCCATGAAAGAAGGATAATACAATGATGATGTAAATATCCATAAATTAAATTATATTACACAATTAATACAATAAATGTTATTATACACACCACATTCAATAAATAAGTGTTGAACAATGGAAATCTCACAGAATTAAAAGTGAGATAAGAAACCCCTTACTTTGTACATTTTTCTTGGTCGAAGGTAGGTTAACCTCCTGTATAATGGTGAAATAATTGTTATTTAATTTTAAAAGAATCATATGCATTAATATGATATCATATATGATCATTTAACATTGATTTGTTAATAATATCTTAGTATTATCATCGTTTCGGGTGTTAACAGATTCGTTTTCCATTATATTATTTGTTATGTGAGCCATATTTGTTACGGATGGGATGTATCTTATTCATATCAAGAATGATATCATGTCTATAAAAATTACTTTTAATCATTAAATGAAATTTAGTGTTTAATGGATACGATGGGGAATGAATCTCATTGCATTCGTGGAGATGGTAATCCGTACGTACGCACGAGCGACAATATGATTATTTTGATATTAAAATAATATATAATTGGATTGTATTTCATATATACAGAATCATTATCTTTTTATATTTTATTATTTACATGAATTACACATCATTATTATACCCATCCAAATACTAATGCATTGAATAACAATTACACCAAGACGTGGAGACGATAATCCGTACGTACACACGTATAGTGACAAGTCATTCAAATAATGGATAGAATAATGAATATGGATGTACCATATTTATACTAACATCAAAGTATATATAATATACTTTAGTTATTATTTTATAATGTAAATAAAAAAGAAAGAATAAGTGGAATAAGAAAATAATTTGAAAGAGGGTGGTGAAATTATTACCTCTTCTTCGGGTTCTTCCTTTTGATTTGGTCAAAAGAGCTCCTTAAGTTGGATTTATGACCAAATAATGGAATCTAAGTTGAATTAAGGGAAGTTTAGAGGATATTTTGGCAGATTTTGGCCGAGCTAAAAGGCTTTGAAGGTGTGAATTTGATATAAGGGTAAGTGCCTTTTTATTAGAGGGGTGAGGGGAACCTTAGGAAAAACATAAAATATTATTTTATAATAAAATCATTTTCGGTTTCTAATGGCTAAAAAGTGGATTAGTTAAAGGCTACGGTGGGGATGGGTCGAAAAATACTGAACAAATAGGTTTTAGATAGGTTTGGGTCACTATATTAACCTTAACGTTTAGATTTAACTCTACTTAAATAGTTTGACATTTACCATGCCTCTTTGTATTTTTATATTATATGGTTAATAAACTTACTATATACATCCAAGAGAACCACAAGTGGTTAATTAATGATACACCTATAATTATATAAGTCCATTAGCCTAGCCTAATATTTTTAGGAATAGAATATCAATTAACAATATAATATTTTAATTAAAAACTATTTTATGTCAATTTTGACACAATTTGATATTTTGTTTTTTATAAATTTATAAAAACATTATTACTTCCAAAAAAATTCATCAAAACAACCCTAATATGTCATATTAACCTAGAAAGTTAGTGTAATTCATAGAAAGTCTCAAATTACATTTATATGGATATTTATAATATCAATTATTTTAATATTTCATTAATTAGGTAATTACTGCGTCATCATTGTGTCATAAATAAATTAAATTATTTAATGTATAAAAAATATAAATAAAATACCATTATTTAGGAAATAATTCTATATTTCTAATTAATATTTATGGTCTAATTTGTATTATGTTTCGCCTTATATTAAAGATGGTTTAGTTATTAAATATTTATTTTAACTCTTTTAACGCTTCTTTGAATTAAATAATAATAAGTGTCCTAATCTAATCCAAGTTGACAAAAGAGGTTCATATTTTATTTCTAAGGTTTTTTTGGTCTAATTATACTTATCTAATAGAATTTGGACATGTGTTAGGGTAATAATAATATCATTTTTACCCTTAATTACCCTGTTTACTTTTAACCGTGGTAAATAAAAGTAAAAACTTACTATTAAAAAAATTATTTTTATCTTATTGAACCACATTTTACTACTTGATATTAACCGTGTCTATCTAATTTTAGAAATTCAATTCACAGAAGCAGTAAAATTTTGTTTTATGTGAATTTACAAATTCTCCTAGGAGGTGGGTAAAAGACGGTGAAAAGTTCAATAAAATTTTATATATCTAATATTATTACAAAATGACTCCAATGAATTACATTGAACATATATAGGTATTATGTATCTATTTTGACCTAAAATAAATTTAAATAAAATAAATAATTATTTAAAAAATATTCGGTTTTAAACAATAACTAAGTGTTTTCACTATTCATCAAAAATTAAAAGTTTTCAGAAATATACCAAAAATTCATCGTAAGATAATTTTGATATTATGAATTCAAAAATGAAGTATATTTTACCAAATTCAAAACATAGAAATTGCATTTTTTAGTTTAAAATTAATTCATGTTGTCAAAACCAAAAAGTGTATTTTTATGAAATAATAACTACCAAAAGATTGACATTTGTTTATGTCCAATTTCAAAGTGAAATTACTTCCAATGAAAAACATTGGATTAAATGGTAAAAATATAATCTAATTATACATCCAAACCATTCATATTTATTGTTGAACACTATAAATTATTTTGATTAAAAAAGTTGTTTTCAGTTAAAATATATTATTTTTCACCATTCACCCAAATATGAAAGTTATCAAAAAAACACCAAAAATTTATTGAAACTAAATTATTATTTCCCAATCCAAAAGAAGAATTTTATTTTGTCAAATTAAATATATTAAAGTTTAAAATATTTGATTTAAAAAGGGTTCGCCATTAAAAGGAGGTAAAATTACATTTTTTGAAAAATACTTCTTTTATCTGAAAAAAATGAATTTGTCCTTACATTATGTTTAAGAAACTCATAATATGGATTCTAAAATTATAAGGGTTATATAATGTTCCAAATTTTTTTAATACTATTTATAACCACTTTTGAACGGCTGGTTTGGTAAGTCATGGTGTGCTTGAACTCGATGTTGCGTGTAGTGTAAGTTATTGAATTACTTTGAAGAACTAACATACTTTGAAATCTTGGGGTGTTACATCACATCATCTAAGTTGGTGTTGAATAAACTCTATATCCTAGTTATTCATGTGTAATGATCCATTATTTATCTAAGATAATAAACAATAGGCCATCCATCTGTCTTGGTATCTTTTAATAGAAAAATCATATCTGGGTTTTTCCGGTATGATCTATTCCCCTCTTGATCTTTGGATTCAAGTTATGTTTTCATTTAGTAATATTATATTTTTATGAATCTAGTTCTTAGAGAGAATAAATCAATTATGGACATATTTATATCTACCACAAAATGAAGATCTCCTATTCACAAATATTTGGAAGAATCCAGAGGCTATGGTGTTTACCACTCATTTAGATGAGATGGTTATTGATATGGGAGGTGTATATTATATTCTTAATTTCGCTCATGAAAATAAGGATTCTATTGGAATCCGAAATATTGGTAATAAGTGTACTATGGATCCAAAAAATATTCACATAGAGGTTGATCATGTTCTTAATTTACAAAATAATTTTTTTATTGATGACTCAATGTATGGTAATGATTGTTTTAATGAATGAAATTTACATAGTCATTAACGTAAGTGTAAAATTATTTTAAACAAAAATATTTGCATTACATTTTATGAGGGAAAATTTGTTCATCAGGCCAAGTTAAATGTTGGAGTAACTGACATGGTATGACCCTTTAATTGCACTGACTAGAGCAGGGAATCCCTCAAATAAAGTGAGAGGTATATATCACTAGGTGATGAGGGGAACCGTGTTTCAGGTGGAATATATCTACTACACAAGCATAATTTCCTAACTATTATATATTTCACAAATTTCCTAATATCAATATAGTATTTATACACCATATATATATAATTTTATTTGGTTTGGGATGATACAATGATTATTGTCACACGAAACGACAATTTTAGGAAAACTAAAATTTTCTCCCATCCATTAATGCATACCAACCACATATATACTATTGAATATCATTTTTATAGACTAATTATTCATGGTGAAAAATGGTTCTATACATAACACACTAAATCTCATAGAAACTCATTATCCATTTTAGCATACTTTATGCCTTTGAATAATTCCAAATACATGGTTATTACAAGAATGAGTATATTTTATAATGTAAATTTAGGGTGGAGCCTAATTGGATAAAACAAAAAAGTGAGATCCTAACCATGAATCCTCATCTACTATGGATTATAGAATAAATCAACCAAAACAATTCTTTAAAATCCCTCCCCTGGTGAATGATGATTCACTATCTTAAAACACACTTATATTACCTAAAATATCACTTACAAAATATATAAAACCATTATTTTTCAATAAAAATCTATAAATATCTATGAAAAAATAGATTTTAAAAACATTAAGTAAAATAATCAATTATAGCTTCATTTCCAACCACTTTCCAATAATGGAGGAGTTTGATCTATTTTTAGTTGATATGTTTTTACTTCTAAGATTAATGCACCTATATTTTCATTGTTTACCTTTTATTAAATTATAAATGTTTTTGAGGACGCACATAAAATAAAATTAATTCACTTCACATCTTTAAATTTCATTCATGATAAACAAAACTAAATAAAAAAATCGAAAAAATAGATTATTGTATATATATTTCCATTACATTACACATATTTAAATTTGATTAATTTCATTTTATACATGATAAGTAATTCTTGGTATGCCAATCCTCACCTAGAGGTATTAATTTTCGGGTACCCCAATATCTCATTGAATTATTGCAACCCCAAACTCCTTAAAGCATAATATACCTCAACACCCTTACGATCTCCAAATACATTTCATAGTGCTTTATCACTTATATCATCCTCATATGGTGATTAACTTGTTCCCAACATAGAATTTAATTCAAAATTCCCATTAATCATGTACAGATCCCAACAAAAAAGAACAAATACTCCAATTTAGGTAAAAAAATCTTTAAAAATTATATATTTAAATTCACAAAGAATTTAATTTATTAGGAATAATTATGCGGGATCAATTTTTACACAGAATTTTCTTACAACACATTCAATGAAAAATTAAATCATATTGATTCATAGTGTTTCCTTTCCCATGAGCTCGATATATGAAAATCAATGTTCACGTGATTTTTCTGATATCAATGGATACCATTCATAGTCATCCATCATAATAATCATCGTATTAATCATGCTCACTGATTTTTAAAATTCATTATAAAACAATTGTGGTTAATATGACTTGAAGGGAATAATGGTGAATTCTTTTCTCCATCAAGACCCTATAAATTCTTTAACTAATGAGTTAGATCACCATCCTATTCCATGAGTGAAATATTATGATTCATGTAATAGTTAAATAGATATAAAGGTAGTCGTGAAGAATCGCAACATCAAATACCATAAATCAAAGTATTCCTTTTACTTTATAGAAGTATGTTAAATCTGTTATTTCTATGGTTGGACTATATTGGGACCATGATTGTATTAATGCACTAGTGAATCACCTCATTTATTTTAAAAACATATATGCTTAAAGTGAATATAATGTTTTTATAATGATGAAAAGAATATATCACTAATACATACCCATTTTATCACATTTTACACCATTTAATCTTGCTAATGGCATGTTTAAACCAGGAAATAGATGATTTGATGAAGAAAATTTAGGGAAGAACTTGATGGGATCATACATGAACAGTGATCTCCTAAATATGAGTCCTCAACCACTCTATATTTCTAAATAAATCAACCAAAACCCTCCTTTTAAGCCTAAACACCAATAAATGTTGATTCTCTATCTGAAAACAAACTCTAATTACCTAAAAAATAAATTAATACAAAAAAATAATTTAAAAAAATCTATAAACACATATGAAAAAACCACTAATAATCAGTAAGTAAAATAAGAACCTACAACTTCATTGTCATCCACTTTTAAAGATTGAAAGGGTTTGATCTATTTTTAATTCATATATTTTTTCATCTAAATTCAATATACTAGCATCTTAACCTATTTTCCATTCAAATAATGATCAACGTTTTGATGAAAGAAAGAAAAAACACAACTATTCAATACACATATTCTCATTTCATGAATGATAAATTAATTCAAAATAAAAAGAATCTGAATAGAAATTTTATATGTGTTGAACTATATAAAATATGAAAATAAAGCCATAGTATAAAATCATGAAATATGAAGCCTATATGCATTGAATTAAAAAAATTAATCGAATAACATAAGAAAATTGAATAACAAAAACCACATGTTACTTGAAATATAGAAAATATAAAACATCATAAAATTCATTTAGTTCTTCTTATTTCATAGTTTATAAACTACTATCAAAGAATATTTATCCATCAATGAAGACCAAGCTACATATTGGACAGATCATAGAACTAGAAAAAAAACATCCAATATACCAACCCACACTTTTATCTCATGAAATAATTAAATGAAACCCATCCAACCCAACAATCAACATATTTAAATAAGAATTTAATAAATTAAATAATGTTACATTATTTTGTTTCAAATAAAAAGTTTCATGATATGTAATAAAAACATCAAATTCCTCCAAATAAAAACATTGTATATTAAGGAAAGGACAAAGATACTCTTCATCATAATTTTCATTATAAAAACTATAAATATTTTCAACTTCATAATAATTTTCCTCATCATTAAATAAGTGTCCACGAACAAACACTCTTTTAAAAAAGATACAATTTGAAATATTACATTCACTTTATAAGGATGTGATAAGCACAACCTTGGTCATGTTCGGGTCAAAACCACATGAATAGAAAATATATTTTAAAAAATATATTTATATGAAAAATAATTATAGAACCATGAATAACTTGGTCATTATAATAAATTATAATAAATTTTAAAAACATTATATTTTTCCAATAATTTCATCAAGTTACTTCTCAATTCTATCAATTTTTTCTCAATATTAGTTATTTAAATTCACTCTTTCTCTAATGCACATATCTGTATAGGGGAATCGTGACACATATCACCCAAACCAAATGTTTTTAACATATATTTTTATCCTCCCCTATTTTTTTGAAAATCCTATTTGTTTCAATATTAGAGGTGTTGTACAGTAGAGAAGATAACTCATTCCAAATTTGTTGCTATAAAAAACATTAAACTTTGTAAAAAATGAAATATTGAATGTACATTAGATATTATAAGAGGATAACACTATCCAAACATTACCCTAACTAACATATAAGCACTATCAAGTTTTAATTTTTTTACATTAATAGGTTTTGATCCATATTTTAAGATTATATTATTTTTTACAGTATTTTTCCTTAAAATATATGTGGCAAAATGAAATAAAAAATATAAAAAAATAAAAAAAATCGAAGAAAAAAATAATATCCTAATTTCAAAACATATATGAGAAAATATATTTTCCCCACATAACATGAAATTTTTAATTGTGAATAATTTTATATACCCCTCTTAGTTATTTCCTGTAAAAAATTAAATATATTTTAATAAAAAATATATTCTTTTATCTTAAATAATTATTATTCTAGACTTTTAATATATAAAATTATTTGAATGTTCATTAAATGAATAAGTTATGGAGAAAAATGTTACTTGTGATGCTGTATATTCCAAAAAATCTGCTAAATTCATCCATGTGTCTTCAAGAATGTATTTTGGCCTTTTCCCTATAACATCATTATGTGTCGAATTTTCAAAATATGATACCTTTAACTCACATGTTTTACTTTATCCGTGAAGAATACAATTTCACTATTCCCTAATGAAAATAATAGTGCCCTTTATTGAAGTAATATGATAACCAAAACAAAAAAATTGACATCATAATTATTAAAATTATATTGTTAAAATAAAAAATAATAATAGTAAGGAATAAATGTGTACCTTAATTTAATCCTACACATTTTCCTTTTTTCATTAATACTAATCTCTCATCATGACTATCTAAAGGTAATATCCCAGGATCATTATCTAAACAACCCATGATGGAATATAATTTTCCTCTTGAATTACCATATGTTTGAATAAATTCATTAACATCTATAAAAATGTAGTTTAAAAAAGTTTTATTCTTGTTAAATAGATGACCTTTGTAAATTCATAAATGAAATTACTTATATTTCCTTCTACTCATAGTGGCATGATATGTATAATTTTTTTTTAGTCAATTAAACTTGTACATCTTCATCATTTAAAATCGATGGCTGAATCATTACAACATTTTCATTATTTTCTCCTAGATTAGATTGTAACCCTTAAAATAGTAAAAAAAATCTATAATATGTTTACAACATAAAATCTATATAATAAAATAAAAAAATTTCATAAAATGAAAAAATAATTTCCAATAACATGTGTCTCTTCACTTTGATGGTCCACTATACCAAGAAAAACATTGATTTGATAATTAAAGTAATAATAAAATAAATAAGGTCATATATTTCATTAACATACTCATTATTTTAGGTGACATGAACCAATTATTCAAGGATATGTATTTATAATTTTTATTATGTTTTATTTTTTCATACAATAGTTAAAAAAATACTGAAATTATAAATTATAATTTATCTAAAGGAAACCTAAAACAATACCATTTTATGATTATTAGTAAAAATAATGAAATATTACTCTTCAATCATGCCTATTTCCTCCACTTTCAATGAATTTAGATGTTTTTAAAAGAAATATAAGGGTTATCTATTGAAACTAAATAATGTTTCAATTTTTTCTTTTTACACCACTTTTCAATTTTTTATACAAAGAAATATGAAACTTTTTAGAAAGACAACAATATAAATGAAAGAAAAAGGGAAAATGTATACATATAAATAAAATATGAAAATAATTTTATTAATTTTTATTTTGTAATAACTTCGTTCTTGATTGAAGAGTTCTCGATGGATAACATGTCATTTCCAACTAAATATGAAATAAAGTAACCAAAATACCATATATTAATATAAAAGTGTCAAATATAAAGTTAAATTTGCAACCCAAATCAAATGAGAATATTTAAAAACTGAAACTAAACAAATTATTATGTTTCAATGAAAAATATAGTAATCCAAATCATAAAACATGTCATTATCATGATCATTTTCATAAGAATAATATTTCTATAATTTCATTATAAATAATTCATAAATTCATTCCACCCTTAAATGAAATTTAGTGAAATATCATTAATTGAAACTACTTCTTTATCCTATATGGCTTAAATTTTCATATTGACATTAGTTGAAAAGTTGGCTTGTACGTCTTACACATCCTGTATGATATCTCCTAAATTTCACAAAAGTTGTATGGTTTAGTGATGGGTCACAACATGCCAATTTGTCTCTTTATATTTAGCCATATAAAACAGTTTTTATGTATTGAGATACTAATACAATTAGACATCCATTTGAATAATCCTATTAAGGTAGATGAGAGTAAATCCAAAATTATCTAATCTGACAACTTCAATGGGATGCACCTAATCACCCCAAAATAAAATACCTTTTTTTCAATTGGATAATTAAATACAATAATTTCTATCAACACACCATAATATGATTCATTTCCCATATTTTTTGTTACACTTATAATAACACTAGAATTTTGGGTCACACACTTTTTTTTATTAGATTTTACACTCCACTCATAACCGTTGAAAGTAAATGTAGTTATTATTTTTATCTACATATCAGTAAAATGAATTAATTTTTTCTAATAAATTGATTTAGGAGTTTTTTAAGGTAGAAAAGTTCAAAATTCAAGTATAAATAAAAAATAATTTAAAAAATAAAAAAATAAATCCAATAATGATATACAATTCAGATTATCAGTGAACCATTTATAAAAATCATTTTTATTATTGTCATCAATTATCTTTGTCTAGTGTATATATTTTCTGTGTAAAATTTCATAGTTCTCCCTGAAAAACAATTATATGGTTATAATTTTAAATACAATAATAATATTATAAAAAGTTATGGGAATTTATATTAATATACATATACTAGAAATTAATCACAGTTTTTCAAAACATAATTATTTTCTTTTAGTGTCATTAAAAATTAAGGGTTAATATCTTTATTTTTGGACATTAAATGAAATTTTACAGAGAATATGAATATCCCTTTATGTGTTTCATCACCTTCATAATAATTTTTTTGGTAGATCAATTTTCTCTCATTTGAATTTTATTGGAATATATTAAACAAAATTTCTTACACTCTTCAATAATGCATCGTTTAGAAATTTATACATTTGGGTAAATTTTTTTATGAACATATATTTACAATATTTGTAAAATCCTTTAATCAATAAACATAAATAATTTATGTAAAATCCTAAAAATTTTTAAAAATGAAAATATATTTTGTATAAATCTCAATTAGATAAAACCAACGATAATAAATTGGTCCATAAAACATGGATTCATGTGATAAATGAATAATTTTGTGTATTGGGATTTCAAAAATATAATATTTGAATATTCACACAAAAGGAAAAAGTAAGGTCACACTATAATAACACCCTGTGATTTTATAAGAAGAAAACATTGTTTGATGGTGTAAATCAAAAATGACACTAGGATTAAAAAATTATGTAACACCCAAATAATTTATGATATATTTTAATTTAAATAAATTTATTATCCTAAATACCTTTCAGTATGTGTAACCCCAAGATTTTTTTCTTCGATAACCTATTCCACATGCAACATCATGGCTAAATGACCAATGATATATATAACAATTATAGCCTTGCCTCCAAATTAGAGGTTATGAATAATATTGACTAATTTATGATATATATATATATATATATTACATACTCAATATAAATTATTGATAAATGTTTATAAAACAATCAATCAACTTTTAGTAAAGTGATTTTATTCTTAAGAAATATGTTTTCTTTAAAAGTGATGTTGTTTTCTTTTCATGAAAAATATAATTATAAAGTTTTTTAAATTTTGGAATTTTTTTTACAAAATTAACCTTATTTTTTGGATTTTTTATATTAAAAATCACTTTAGTTGAAATTTTGTAATTTTTCTGAAAATATTTATTTTTCAGTGAATAGTGAAAAATACTAATTTTTGAAATAATATATTTTATTTTAATTAAGTTTAGTAATTTAAATTACACATGAATTTTTAAAGTAACATAATTAATATATATTTTAATTTAAACCATTGAATTAATTTTTAATAAAATACATATTTAATTTTAATATAGGTTAATTTTTGGGTAAAAAAAGAATTTTTATCAAAACTATTTTAATGTGTATAATGTATCTCCATTTTAATTAATAAAAATAATATATAATTTGGAATCTTATAAATTTAATTTATATTTCATATATCAATAAGTTATAATTATTATTATTTGACATTGAGTTAATATAAAATTATCTTATTCTTGAAAAATACACTTATCAAAAACCTTCTTTTTCATCCAGTCTGTGAGTTTTTTATTAAATTTAATTTTTTCCGATTATAAAATTATTTTTTAAAAAATAAATTTAATTTTTTAAATCCCAATTTAAAAATTTAATATATTGAATTTTTGATAATTTTCTTAAAAGATTATTTTTTATGAATATTGAAAAAATAGTAAATTTTGACTGAAAACCTCTTTTTTCATTTAAATTTTTTTCAAAGTTAAATTATATTTTTAATTGATTTTAATGTAAAATTAGATAAATTATATATCTAATAATCAAATTTATCTAATTGGAATAATTATCCCATATAATTGTTATACAAAAGAATTTAATATTTTGAACATTTTCTCTTTGAAAACCCACTTTCTCGTCATGTTTGTGGGATTGAATTTGAATTAAAATTTTCAATTTATGTTAATTGAATTTGGTAATATAGATTAAATTCTAGGAATTATTACAATTTATATTTTATCATTAATTCCAATTAATTTTTTTCCAAAATTTATAGTGGAAATAATAAAAATTAATTATTGAGGTTAAGGTAAAAATGGATTTACTGGGGGTTAAAATAAAAATATAAGGTTTAAAATGACCTAAAACCTCTCTAAAATATATTTTATGGTAATATTTAGACCTTATACCTTATATTATCTATAATTATTCATTATTTTATCCTTTTTAAATAAACAAAGGATGTACGAATTCATTCATTTCTAAAAACATACAAGTGTGCTCGTCACCTCACTTTTAAAAGGTGGCCTCTTCTCATATATTTTTTTACACCTTCAAACACTATTTTTGGCCAATAACTAACCAAATAAACTCCCATATTTTATCCTATAAAATTAAAGGACTTAGTTTCTCACAAATCAAATCTAGTAAGTCATTTGGTGTAAACATAAAAAGGACACCTGATCGGCATTGTCGTGGGCACTTTCAAATGATATGTTATTGTTGGTTACTTAGGTGCAGTAGAGTGGCTGACCAAGGTCATCTCTTAAAGGAGGAAGTAAAATTAACAACATATTAAAGGTATTTTCAAAGTAAAATAAAATTAAATAAGAACATTAATTAAAAGGATGTGGTTTTTTATAGTTTATAAATCTAGAAGAAGTTTGCTGGTAGAAGATTGTATTTTTTTGTTTTATTTTTTAGTTTTGAAATGAAGTTTGATAAAATGACACAATAAGAAGATTTTGTTTTATGAAAATATTTAAAAGGCATAATAAATATAACTCTACCTATTCACACAATTATTTATCATTATCATTTAAATTAACATCCACTTATTTATAATCCTCTAATCCCTTAACCCTCAAACCCTACGAGAGTTAACTTAACCACAAAGATGAAATTACTTAAACCCTAGGCTAGCTTCCAAACATCCAATCGAAAAACCCTACATGGATTGATGTTATTAGGTTATATTATGGTCAGTGGTTAATTAGAGAACATATTGACTCTGAAAATGAGGATTAATTGAGTTTATGGATTATATTCGAACTCTAAAATTTATCCATTGTGGTATTTTATTACCGATTAGGATCGCACTCTCAAAATTTACACAACTTCTGACCTCACGTGTTTTTATGTCAATTGTTCAATTTTGTGTATAGTTTCATTTAAATTAAAAACCCAATTAGTATATCTTATTAAGTGAATTACAATATCTCATTGATTCAAAATAAATGAATGAAGTAGTTTATATGTAGATCGATTACTAAAAATAACTATTCTACTATGGGCGGTGTAGTCATCATTGAATCTTTTTGCATGTGCAAAGGTTTAGAAAGGGTTGAACCCAATATGTTTTATAATCTTGGTTCCAGGATAATAAAGATGATTAATAGAAGATGATATTTTAAAAAAATAGAAGAAAAGAGAAGAAATAAAATAATAACAAATAAGTTTATTATGAAAACCCAAATATTACAATATGAGGAAGAAGAAGAGGGCTTCGATGAAGGGATCCTTACTTCAAGGGATGCCCTTTTTGAATTTCTTGGATAATTGGAGTGAAACCTCCTCTTCTCTTCCCTAAACTTCCTAATGCACGTCCCAACCCCACCAAATGTGAAAAACACCAATTTATATAGTGGTGGGGAGGCTAGGATCAAAGTGGTTTCAAGTGTGAATGGGGAATTTCAGCCAAATATTTAATGCCAACATGAACCGCCCATTTGACCACCAACACGTGTGAATCAACTATCCTTCCAAAATGATGATTCTTTAGAGAGTGATTCCTCAATTTCCTCTAAATATTTGTGCCTCATCCAAGCATGGATGAAGTAGTAAGGGCCCAATATAGAACCCATGTCCAATCTAGTGATTCCATCCCAACTTTGATTCATGGACCATTTTCACCAACAAAATGCTAACTTTAGCTCCAATTTTATAAATAAAAGTAGTAGAAAATTATTTCCGGAAAAAAATTTAAAAGACTAAATTCAAATAATTCAAAAAAAAATATTTATGATCAAAATACAACAGTGAATTTTTAAGGGGTAAAACTGTTATTTTCATCAAATTTTCAAATGAATGATCTAATCCAAAATATTCCATCAATGAACATAGTTAACACAATGTGAGGAAATTATATATTTTATTATCAATAAAATATTCAATAAATTTTTTTATCAAATCTCCGTCACTTACCCTTTTTCACTCCCTGTCAAAACCTCATACCATGTATTCTGAAAAATTGTGACAAGTAAACATCAATATAAAATCAAAATAATTTTTAAAACACATATCCTTGAGATCCAAAAATTCCACACCAAGAAAAAAAAAATATAATGAATCATAAAAAACGTTATTTCAAGTTCTCTATTTATAACATTCAATATATTTCCACTTCATTTATCCTCCCATGCACACAAAACACTTACCTCACTCGAATTTTCTCTTATCACACAAATGTCAATTTTTCAGTAATGACATTATCATCCAAACTCATAAATGGGTCACCATAGGCTTTATAAATTCCTACATCGTCACTTGATGTGATTACAGGATATATGGTTATCATGAGGACTTTTTAGGGTTGTTCTGTGGCTTTCAGTTTGTAGGATTTAGACGTGAAAAGCTCTGATGCTGAATGAGGAGGGTTTGAATCTTTTTTAAGAAGAAATGCATTATTCTAATTTTCACTTAAATATAGTCTCCTCATAAATACCCATCACATCTATTCATGTTCATCATCATAAAAAAAGGAACATGAACCCCATTCAACATTTCAGCAATAAAAATGTCAATCTTATCAAATATGATTATCTTGAAAGCTCTAGATAGGCACAACTTTCACCCTCTATTAGAAGCTCCAGAAAGTCACAACTTCACTTATCATGAAAGCTACAGAAAAGGGAAAAATTTCAATATAATGATTTTCTTCAGAAGAAAAAACATCTCTTCAGAGTTTAATTTTCCACCCAAATTATCAAAGAATTTGGTAGCACAACACAAGACAGCTTCCCCCACACTTATGTTCAACAATATTATGCAATTTCACTTCAAGAGTTGGTTGTATAGGGAAAATTGGATTATAATGTGAAAAAACTAATAGGATATTCATGGATTCTATGGGATAAAAGGATTAAATTTTCAAGGTAGGAAATTATAAAAAGGATTCTTTGAAATAGGGGATTTAATACAAAACAAATTCCCCAATCATTTAAACATAAGTACCTAAAAACCACAAGTTTTGATAGGAATAAATAAAATTCTTGTTAAATCAAGCTTGGTTTGGTTCTCTCAAGAAATGAGTTAAATATAAAGATTATGTAAAGAATGGTTCATCAGCCTCATAGGATAGTGATTTCAAATATAAAGATAGTGAGATGTATCATGGGATTCAAAATTCAGACTATTATTCATGAAATTACTATATATTTGAACTTGAAACAAAGTTGCTCTCAGAATTTATTTACGCTCGATTTCACAGGATAAATTCGTTCACTTAATTATATGAATTTCAAAATGGTGATGAGAATCATTTCAGCTCAAAAGTTTAAAAACACACAAAAAAATTGAAAAATAAACAAACCAAATTTGAAAAACAAACAACTTTTTTTAATCATTGAAAAATAGGAAAAAATTGAGATTACTATGCTAAAAGGTTCCCTCACCCAAACTTAAAATATTGCATTGTCCTCAATGTGAACACATGTGATGATATATGCACATGAAATATATAATTTCAAATAGGACAAAATAAAAAAGTGAAAGGGTTAGGAACAACCTGATATTCTCAAGTGACGATGGGGTTATGTAGTGTGATGAAATCCAGTGCATCAGTATGAAGTCCCTAAATGTATCTCTTAAAATGTTTCCCATTGACAGTAATGCTCATTCATGTTTCCTCTTATGTGATCTCCACTAGACCATAAGGAAAAACATTAGTCATAACATAAGGACCTAACCACCTGGAATAGATCTTACCAAACATCAGCTTCAGTCATGAACTATAGAGCAAGACTTTCTCTCCAAAATGAAATTCTATTTTATGGATAATTTTTTCATGAGTTTATTTTGACCTTGTAGAGGCTTGACTTCTCATATGAAGATATTCAAATCTCTACAAGATCTTGAATTTACAGGTTCCTTTGGATTCCAGTATGGGCCAAATCCATGTTTCATTTCTTTATAGCCCAATAATCATGGTTCTTAGCTTCCACGTGGAGATGACAAATATTCCCAAAAACAATCTAAAATGGGGACATACCATGGGTGTCTTTTATGCTATCCTATAAGCCCACAATGCATCATCCAAGAACATGTTCCATTCTTTCCTATTTGGTTGCCCGATTTTCTCCAAAAAAATTTCAACTCACAATTTGAAACCTCATCCTGGGAATTTTTTTGGGGTGGTATGGTGTTGATGTTTTGTGTGTCACCCCAAACTTCCGAATAAGGGAAGAAAGATTACGATTGCAGAAGTGTGTCCCTTGGTCACTGATGATGGCCTTCAGTACTCCAAACCTGCAAAAAATCTACACTTTGATGAAGTCCACGACAACATGAGAATAATCAGTCCTGGTGGCCTTAGACTCCACCCATTTACTCACATAATCAACGGTGACCAAAATATAAAAAAACAAAGGAAATAATAAAAGGACCCATAAAATTGATGCCCCATACATAAAAAATCACACAGAATAGTATGGGATTTTGAGGCATGTAATGTCTCCTAGAAATGTTCCTAGTGTGTTGTAAATGAGAGCATGACTTAAAAAACACATGTGCATCATGGAATAAGATTGGAAAATATAATCCAGAGTCTAATAATTTCCTAACTGTCTGTTGGGGTCCAAAGCTTCCACCACAAGGAAGTGTTTGACATAATTGAAGAACAAACTCAAACTCATGATTAGGAACACACCTCCTAATCACTTGGTCACTACAATTCCGCCATAGGTACGGATCATCCCAAACATAAAATCTTGACTCACTCTTTAATTTTTGTACTTGACGTTTCTTTAAATATTTCGGGATTTCATAGGAAACAAGGTAGTTATCTAAATCTACATACCAAGGATGCATACCTGAGATGGAATAAAGATGATCATTGGTGAAAGTGTCCCGAAGTGGTACTTAGTCCAAGGTGTCATCCTATAGTGTGTGAGTAACCCTAATCATGTTGTTTTCCACCATTTTTTACGACCCCTTATTGTCCTTTATCTCAATATCAAATTCTTAAAGAAGAAGCATCCATCAGATTAGCCTGAGCTTTGCGTCTGGCTTCTTCAAGAGGTACCTCATAGCTGCATGGTTAGAAAAAACAACTACTTTAGAGCCCAATAAATATGAAAGGAATTTATCTAAAGCTAATATGAAAGTAAGAAACTCATTTTCCATAGTTTTTAGGTTTATTGGGATGAATCTAGTGTTCTCATTTCAGAGGAAGTCACATGTGAATGTACCTCCACCCTCTGAGATAAGATAACTCCAACTGAGAAGTTGGAGGCATCATACATAAGCTCAAAAGGAAGCTCCCACCATGGGGGTTGTATTATCAGTGGAGTGGTTAGAAACTTCTTTACCTCATAAAAGGAAGTCCTACAATAATAGTCAAACACAAAATGAAAATCCTTTTGAAGTAAATGTGACATAGGAAGAGAAATCTTACTATAATATTTGATGATGCGCTATTAAAATCTTGCATGCCCAAGGAAAGATCTAACATCACACATAGATGAATTATATGGTAAGGATAAAATGTTATCTACCTTATATCTATCTACCTTAATCTGGTGTTTTGACATGACATGCCCTAATAAAATGTCATGCTCTAATATGAAATGACACTTTTCAATTTTTAGGACCAGATTCTTCTCAGTACAATGATTCAACACCTTTCCCAAACTACTTATACATTCATCAAATGAGGATACATGCACTGTAAAATCATCCATAAATACCTCCATGCATGTATTAATAAAATCATAAAAATACTCACTATACATCTCTAGAAGGTACCTAGGGCGTTGCAAAGTCTAAATGGCATCCTTCGGTAGGCAAAAGTACCGAATGTACAAGTGAATGTTGTCTTCTCTTGATCCTATGAAGCAAAATAAACCTGAAAATATCCAGAAAATCCATCCAAGAAACAGTAATATGCCTTCCAAGCTAGTCTCTCAAGCATTTGATCAATAAATGGGAGGGGAAAATTGTCCTTGCAGGTTGACTGATTTAGTTTCCTATAATCAATACACACACACCAACTGTTTTGTACCCTCACTAAAACTAACTCATATTTCCCATTTTTAACAACTATAACACCACTTTTCTTAGGCACAACATGAATAGGACTTACCCCCTGAGAATCTAAAATCTGGAATATTATACCTTCCTTAATAAATTTCTCATCTTCCTTTTTAACAACATCCAGAAGGGTTGGATTGAGTCTCTTTTTTGGCTGGCTCGCTAGTTTATCCCCATCCTCCAAAAGAATCCTATGCATGAAAATGGAGGGGATAATACCTGATATGTTAGCCAAGGTCCACCCAATTTCCCTAATATTCTACCTCAAAAGATTCAAATATTTTCTTCATGTTCAAAGGGAATATTATTAGCAATTATAACATGTAATCTCTCACCACTTAACAAGTATTCTTATTTGAGATTAGGTGGCAACGAATTGAGTTCTAAAGAAGGGTGGTGATGTATAAATGGAAAAATTGAAGGAACTGAAATATGTGCACAATGAACATCATTATCAGAATATACATTATCAATATCAAAGAATAAAGCATCAAATCCATCATCATACTCAACATCCATGTCATAATCAGAGTTCACATGATCAAAATCAGAACATGAATCCATTTCATAATCAAATCTAAGAGATACTTGTTCATTATAAATTATTGTGGTAGTTCTCTTAGAGTTCAAACTAGAACTAATACTCATAATCTCCCTAAGCATTGGAAAATAAAATTCCATGGGGTATTTATTTGGTGGTTCAGAATGGGAGATAAAAAATGTAGAATGGTCCTCTAAGGGGTACTTCATGGAGTCCATAACATTAAATATCACAACTTCATCCCCAAACTCCATTGAAAGTGTACCCTTATTGACATTTATGATTGTTTTTGCAGTTTTGAGGAAGGTTTTATCTAAGATAATGGTATCATGAGAACTTACCTTATCGTCCTCTAGGTTAAGCACGTAGAAATCTGCTGGAAAGATTATGTCTCTTACCCAGAAAAGTACATCCTCGAGGACTCCCACTGGATATGTTATAGCTCTATTTTCTAGCTTCACCACTTATCGCATCGATTTCAACTCACCAACTTATAAAGAAGAGAATACAGAGTGAGGCATCACATTTATGGAAGCTCTCAAATCACAAAGTGCATCATAAAGGTTCAACTCCTCTATGGTGCATGGGATAGTGAATGTCCCGAGATCCTTGCACTTTGTTGGAATTACTTCAATTGGTGTAATGAGTGCTGACACATTCCGTACAAGATTTATCCTCTCATTCCCTTGAGTCATATTCAATTAGTATAAATTTCATATAAGAATTTGACATTCCTTGGGATTTTCTTAATGGC
The DNA here is from genome assembly GCA_963277665.1 of Viscum album. NCBI lineage: Eukaryota > Viridiplantae > Streptophyta > Magnoliopsida > Santalales > Viscaceae > Viscum > Viscum album. The sequence goes on from OY728163.1 coordinate 657,783,075, forward strand.
CTCAACAAGGGGGATGTTTATCTCCAAATGCTTGAATGTATACAAAACCTTTTTTGAATCACCTCTATAGCCATAATCTTGGTTTGAACAACCCTGTTTGGGAAGGGAAGGGGTTTATGAGTAAAATAATCAATTTTTTTCTTACCTTTATCTTTCTGCTTTGGTTTCTCTTCTTCTGGACATTAATGGAGCTTCTCTAGATTTGAGGTGAATATCGATGGAATGGTGGGTGTAGAAGTATCATTAATTTGCTTCCCACTTCTAAATGTGATATCACAAACATTTTCCATTGAATTTGGAGTTGGTTGGGAAGGTATATTTCCATAATTCTTACTTACAAGTTCATGGAGGGAAGTGGCAATCAGGCTCATTTGAGTCTTCAACTACCTCAGCTCCAAACCTAGACTCTTCGACTCATTCTGTTGATTAAGAACAATCTATTTCAAAATAGCATTAGTATTAGAATATATATTTTATTGAGAAGTCCCTTGTTGTTGGATTGATGATTCTTGATCTTCAAATCACCTTTGGGGTTATTGGAAACCATGTTGGTAAGGTGGAGGCTGCTGGAAGTTTTTTTGAAAATGGGGACTTTGTTGTTGTCCAGATCCATACCTCATGTTTGATTGATCGTTCCACCCTTGGTTTTATACTTGTGAAAAGGAATCAAACTTCTTTTAGGGATGTGTTTGTTTCTGTTGCTGATATGCTATCCCACGAAACACTACTGCACAATCTTCTATTTCTTGTAGCTGGATGAAACAATCAGTTCGGTGGCTTGTCTCAGTGCAAATTCTACATGGCCTTGAAGGAGGGGGTTGGTTTGTCTTTTGTTCCAAAGAAATCTATCTCACCATAGTAGTCAATTATTCTAATTTAGCATCAATCAAATTATTTTTAAGAGAAGAAGGACTTACCTGATGTACTCCCCTGAATTGTGGTGTACCTCGATCACCAAATTATTTGGAGTTTTGTTCCATCTTGTCGATCAATGCACGTGATGCTACTGGTTTCTTGTCTACAAATTCCCCTCAAGCTACATCATCCACAATGATCCTCTCTATAGGTGTGAGTACTTCACTTAAGTATTGTATGAGGAGTTTCACACTTATTTTTTGATGTGGGTAGATTTCCCACAACTTCTTGAATCGCTCACAGTATTCATATATTGACTCCCCTTGTGAATGATTAATCCCCAATATCTCCTTACGAATGGAAGTGTTCCTTTATGCTAGAAAAAATATCTGCAATAAAAGACATTTCAAATCGTTCCAACAAGTTACATATTTAGGTTGTAAATAATATATCCTGTCTTTTGCAGCTCCATCAAGTGAAAATTGGAATGCCCTTAGTTTTATTTGATATTCAGATAAATTTATTGGTTTAAGGTCTGAGAAAACCACATTAAATTATTTAATGTGTTTATTGGAATCCTCACCAAAGAGGCCATGAAATTTTGGAATCTGGTGAATTAACCCATATTTCAGTTCAAAATCTGATTCGAGATTTGGGTATGCAATGCAATTTGGTTGATATTTAATATAAGGTGAAACCAATTATAGAATGTTTCTATTAAGTTCATTCCCATTATTTTCAACCAATGTTTTATGTTTGAAGTTGGAATTATATGTGTCTCCAATTTCATTGTTCTTGGAGTGGAGTAATTCCTCAACTGGTTGAATGTTGAAACCTCTTGTAGACTGAGAATGTCTGATTCGATCCCTAACAATGTGCTCAATCTCAGGGCCAGGATCTAAGAGATCATTGAGATTAGTTTGTGTCATAAATAAAATAAAAATTAAAATAATAAAATTGGACCATAATAAAATAAAATATGAGAAGTTTGAGTTGATAATCCAAAAATAAGAAGAAGAAGAAAACAAAAGAAGAAGAAAAATTCAGATTGGGTAAAGAAGGAAGAAAGAAGAGAAGAAGGGAATAAAATGTAAATTAAAATAAATAACTATAAATGGTTGAAATAATTAATTATCTCCTAGGAAACTCAACCAATCTGATAGGCACTGTCGTGGGAACTTTTAAATGATATGTGATTGTTGGTTACTTAGGTGGAGCTGAGTGGCTGACCAAGGTCATCTCTCAAATGAAGAAGTAATTTTAACAACATATTAAAGGTATTTTGAAAGTAAAATAAAACTAAATAAGAAAATTAATTAAAAGTATGTGATTGTTTATAGTTTATAAATATAGAAAACGTTTGCTAGAAGAAGATTTTATTTTTTGTTTTTTTTAGTTTTGAAATGAAGTTTTATTAAAATGACACAACAAGAATATAATCTTTTTTAGAAAATATTTAAAATGAGTAATAGATATAACTCTACCTCTTCACTCAATTATTTGTCATTATAATTTAAATTAACATCCAATTAATTATAATCCTCTAATTTTTTTAACCCTAAAACCCTATGGGAGTTAACTTAACCACAAAGATGAAATTACTTAACCCTAGGCAAGCTTCGGAACATGCAATCACAACACCTTGCTTTGATTGATGTTATTAGGTTAGGTTATGGTCAATGGTTAATTATAGAACATATACACTCTGTAAATAAGGATTAATTGAGTTTAGGGATTATATTTGAACTCTACATATTTATCCAATGTGGTTTTTTATTACCAATTAAGATCGCAAACTCACAATTTACACAACTTCCGACCTTTCATGTTTTTGTGTCAATTGTTCAATTACTTTTTCAGTTTCATTTAATTTAATAACTCAACTAATATATCATATTATGTGAATTAATTTATATCATTCATTCAAAATAAATTAATGAAGAAAGTTTAGAGGTTGATCGATTACTAAAAACAACAACTCTTCCAGGGGCGGTTTAGTCATCGTAGAATCATTTTGCATTGCAAAGGTTTAGAAAGGGTAGAACCCAATCAAGTTTCTAGTAATGATTCCTGAATAATTAGAAATATTAAGATAAGAATAAATTTAAACAAAACAGAAGAAAATAGAATAAATAAAAGAAGAACAAATATTTTTATTATGAAAACACAAACACTACAACATGAGGAAGAAGAAGAGGGTTTCGACGAAGGGATCCTTTCTTCAAGAGATAAAATTATTTAATTTCTTGGATAATTTGAGTGGAACCTCTTATCCTCTACCCTAAACGTTATAATTCACGTCCTATCCCCACCAAATGAGAAAAAAACTAATTTATATAGTGGTGGGGAGGCTAGGTTCAAAGTGGTTTCAAGAGTGAATGGGGAATCTCAACCAAATATTTTATGCCAAAATGAACCTCCCATTTTACCACCAAAACGCATGAATAAAATGTCCTTCCATAATGAAAATTCATGATAAAATTATTCCTAGATATCATATCATAATTTGGGCCAAATAGAAGCATGGATGGTGATGTTTGGGCCCAAGTACAGAACTCATGTCCAATCTAGTGAGTCTAGCCCAACTTTTACTTCATGGCCCATTTGCACAAAACAATGCATGATTTCGCTCCAATGTACTAAATGATTGTTGTAGAAAATTATTTCAAGAACCCAATTTCGAAATAATAAGTTCAAATAATTCAAATGAAATTATTTATGTTTGAAATATGACAGTAAATATTTAAAAGGTAAAACTGGAATTTTCATCAAATTTTCAAATGAATGATGTAATCCGAAATATTCTATAAATGAAAATTGTTAACACAATTTTAGGAAATTATTTAAATTATTATTGATAAAATATTCAATAAAATTTTTTTTTATCAACACCCGGGGAAGAGGTAACATTATTCAACGAGTGTTTTTATTTTATTTCTTCTCCTAGCTCCTTAAATTATTATTAAAACATTAGGATATAATAACCAAAATATATTACATATAATTAGATATTTTTAAATAATTTATTGTGATATAAACATCTCCATTTCCATCAAATGTGTTACAAAATCTTTATTCATGTGTATGGAGGACTACCGCTTCACAAATCGATGTCATTCATTTTTCAATTAAAACCTCTCACGGTTGGGTATGATGATGGATATAAAGTATATATATATATATAACATAATTATATATTTTTATTAATTATATCACCCGTTTTACATTTTATTATATAGAGTATATGATAACGTCATTCATGTGTATGTCATACTACCACCTCACAAAGCGATGTGATTCATTTTTCACTAATGATTTACATATAAGGTGATAAGGATAAAAATAATGAATATATGAGATATAAATGAATTATTTAGGATATAAATGATATATTTATAATTATTAAAATATAATATATCATTTTATTTCTTATATTGAAAAATTATAACATCGTTCGTGTACGCGGTGAGTACCACCTTCATGAAGCGATGTAATTCTTATTTTAGCACTATACCACACAGATTAAATATATAAGTAAATTTAATTTAATTTCATGGTATATATGATATTATGGTATATTTTAAAAAATAAAACATTATTTTCCACCTTTCCATAATTATCATTGAAAAATTAAAACGTTACTCGTACGTATTTACAACATATCGTCTCTGTGATCGTAACATATGCCATTTTTCATAACCATATTTCATGGTTGGTTTCAAAAGTATAATTTATTTACTGATATGATAATTATTTCATTATTATTATTTTAAATACGATTAAACAATATAATATTGACAAGAAAAAACATTCCTGACAAGGAACAAATGAGAAAACTAGGCGATTAACTCCAAAAACAATGAAAATAGTGAACGACTGTTAATTAATGGCTGATAAGATTTTATTAAAGGATCATATATAATATTATAAAAATTAATATGGTTCTATAATACGGTAATAACATGTCTCAAACAAATATATATGAGGTTAAATTACATTCCACTAAAAGGAAGAATGATGTAAGTCATTTATTAACTCAATTTCCAATCATTGGGTTAATCTAATACTCCATTAATTTTTTTCATTATAAGATTATGTTTCTAATGACCTTTTATTATTTTATGTGGTATTTAGACATGTTTTATTTAGATTTAAATTGGATAAATATAATTATTTCATTGATTAAGAACCACTGTACTGATATGATCATTTTGAGGGATTTTTAGCCTCTCATTTATTTCTAGGAAACAAATGAAAATTCACCAGTCATTTATTTTGTGTGGAATACATACTGCCTAAAGAGGTAAGTGATTTTTGCCCCAATTGTTTTTTCTTTGAGACTCATTTCATGTTATGAACCTATATTATATTCTGAGGTGTATATAAAACACCTTTAACATGTAATATCATGATTTTATTATTATTATGATATTTTATGTTTCATTTAATGTTTTCCTTTTATGGGGATTATGATTCAATGGTACCAAAGTGGTATGAGTTTTATGTCAAAATTTCATAAATTATTAGGATCATTTATCATGAAGTCGCTAATATTTAAATCTTATGATATAACTCTCAAGTATTATCTTGAATTTTATTATCCACTGGTTATTCATAATATTTTCAAATAATACTTCCATTTTCTAATCTTTTTACTTAAAATAATTGAGATAATGTTTTTAGAAAAATCATCTTCATTTCTCTCTTTGGTCGAAAACTATTTTTCTTCCAAAATAATTTTCTATAATTTTTTTCAAAAATGTTTTTATCATTCTTCAAAATATTTATTAAATAAATTTTTACCTATGATTTATTTTTTACAATTTTTTTGAAAGGAATATTCATTTTATTTTCTAAATTTTTTGGATTTTAACAAAAATATTAAAGTAATATTTATTTTAATATGCTCGGTATTAATGGATTTTTATTCCCTCATGACCATTATTCTTTTTGAATTTTCAATGTAATTTTTAAATAAAAGCATTTTCAAAAAAATTTATGTGTTCAGTTTTTTTTCAAAATGGAAAGGTTATTTTCTTCAAAATGATGTGTTAAATGATTTTTAAAGATTTATTATATCTTTACAATGTTTTTTCAAGTAAAATTATTTTTTCAATTCTTTTGAATTATTAATTTTTGAAAATTGAATATTCAAAACGAAAATTTTATATTCCTAAAAATATTGATAATGAAATTTTAATGGTATTAGAATTTATCAATGTCAACATCCCTTATTGTTCCTTAAGCTCCAACAAGTTAATTTTTTAAAGATATCATTCTAATTCTTTGTCAGTGTAAATCAAGATTGTTTCAATGATATTTTTATCAAACCTGTTTCTTTTCCACTCTCTAATCATGTTTCAAAGATATTGATATGTAACCCATTTATTTTCCTTTAGATAATCATGTATAAAAGTTATTTACATGGATACCATTTAATTTCCATGGTTTAATCATGTTATGGAAGGAATACTGATTATTTTTATAAAATATCTATATACCTTATTCATGTAATGGTTTTTGGACATTATATACGATGGGTGCCCCAAGATAGTGCTCTAATGAAATAGAAAATGATTATGTTTTATAGAGAATTATATTGGAAGATAAATTTATAGTAATTATATTAGTTAGGGTTCTATATGAGTTCAGTATGTGTTCTATGATGATGATATTCCAAGTTACCAAGATGTTTTATCTTTTCCTTCCATTGGTTTATAATGTTTTTTTCATCAATAATGATATCATATGACTCATGATTATTGATTTTAATGAATACTTTTTTAAATGATCACATGGTCCATGATTGATAATACATTTATTGATGGGTATGAGTTCTTTTATGATTCACTCATGCACACTGATTATGTCATCACAAACTTATTCACTTCTTATGAACATTGATGACTTTTAATTGTTAACGCTTTTCTTACTCTTATTAAGAATTTCATCTCACTCATATTATTTTTTTATCTTCCAAATGTTATAAATAATAGGGTTGAATGAATTATTTAAAGAATATTTTTCATACAGATGGCGATGAATAATTAATGTGAAATAATAAAATCTATATTAAGTAAAGAAATGATGATGTTACATCATGGGTATTGTTTAAGTAGAAGTTTTTCATAATTTTATAAAACTCAAAACCTAATGGGTCATGGAGAATAAAATTGATACAAATTTTCCCCTGGATGTGGTAAGGTTATCACGGTAAAATAATGTGTCAAAATTAAAGGTATCAAATTAAGAAATGTAAATTTCATGATTTCCACACCAGACATGGGAGTGCAGGTTATGAGCAATTATATTTTGTAGCATATGAGGTTTTTGATAAAATTGGAGATTATGGTTTTTTTTATTTGAGGTTATATAAGTATTTATGGATTCCTTCACAAGCCTATGAGATTAATAATTATCATAAGTACAATGTTTTGGACACCCCTCTGAGGATTTAAGTGATGAGATCTTAAAGTGATTAATTACTATTTAAGAGACATTTTATTAGGTTGAAGTATATGTAAAGATATTGTTTAACGTGAATTATGAATTTAAATTTTTATAGAGATAAGTTATATATTATTGATATCATTTAGGGTTTATATTATCTTAGATACAAAGGTAATGATGGTAACACAAGTTTATCAAAGAGATAACCATGGGATTAAAAAGTGATTTGGGGAATAAGTGATTAATGGGATGACCATATTTTTTTGCTTGTAAGTTGATCGGTATGTGAGAACCATTGAGGTTTAAACCTACTTAAATTTCATGTTATTAATGTTATTTTGGTTATATGTATTTTTATATTCTGAATTATTTAGTTTTAAATTTGTGTATTACTATTGAATTTTAAAGATTATTATATCATATGAAGGTTTATTCTTTCTGGGAATTATCTTACCATGTGAAAACATTTTTTGATGATTTCTAAATACATGAGGGATATATTGTTATCCCATTTATGGTTATATGGTCTCTAAAATTTTCTTTTAGTGATTCAGTGATAAATTATTCATCTTGAATACACATCATTTGGAGAAAAAGATGATATTGTGATATAAATTGAAAAAAAGGATAAAATTATTCTCCTCAAGTAAGTATATTTCATTACTCTCTTAGTATATATGAAAAAGGAATTCCCCAACATTAGGAAAAGGATCTTGAAATAAATTTTTTTCATGTGATCATGATTTTTTATGATATCAATGACATTTTTCATGCCTCTTTGGTTTAGTATTTTTTGGTTTTAAAATTTCTCCGGACCTTGTTCCCTATCAACATCCATCATTATTTGGGTGTTTTATTTTTCTAATATATCCATGTTTCAAATTACATCCTATGTTATCCTTTTTAAAACCCCCATATGTGTTATTCTAGATGACCTTTTCACATCCCTTTCTCTTTTTCATGTGGATTTTCTAATAACCATTTTTAAAATGTGGGTTTCTATGAGAGAATTTTCAAATGTTAAAACTTTTATGATCAAGATGAATTTCAAGGGTAAAATTTATTTTAAGGGGGTTATGATGTAATAACCTAAAATTTTAAAAGAAAAAAATTATATTCGATAGCATAAAAACATGAAACAATGAGATTAGAAAATAATGTGGGACCCTAAGACTTTATGATATATTTATTTTTAAATAAATAAAATATATATTATATTGTGTTATACAAAACCCATAAATTTATATGCTCTATAATGTATTCAACATGCAACACCGAGATTAAACAACCCATGATATATGTAGCCATTTTAACACAGCCATTTTAACCCAGCCATTATATTTGTGATTATGAATAATATTAACCAATTTAGTAAATATATATATACATAAATTTTCTACAAAATATAAATTACTAATAATTTTTATCAAACAATCAATAAATTTTTAGTAAAGTGATTTCATTGTTCAATATTTTTTTTATAAAAAATGATTTTCTATTAATTTTCATGAAAAAACTATATTAATTTTTTAGAAATTTGTAGAAAAATTATTTGAGAAAAATAAAATCAATTTTGGAATTATAATATAAAAATTTACTCTGGATAAAATTTTATAATTTATCTGAAAATATTGATTTTTCAATGAATAGTGAAAAAATACCTTTTTTGTATAAAAATCATTTCGTTTCAATAAATAAAGTTATTTAAATTCCATATTATGATTTAATGTTTTCACGGCCCATCTGAGATGGGCCTTTGCTATTACTCCCCAAGCCCACCCCCAATAGGCTATGGGCTATTGACTAGCACGGAGTAGGCATATCACTACCATGGGAGTGATTTCCTTAGTACCTGTACACACACATACATATCCAAGCCCACAAATTCTAAAATGAAAAAAAAACTATGTCAAAAATGCACACAAACCACTATAACCCAAAAAAGAGTACAATAGTGAAAGTGATGAAAAGTAAATTGGGCCAGAATACACTCCCATAAAAAATAAAGTCTATAAAAAATTTCTTGAACCTCATCCACAAAAAACCATCCCTGAAGGTAAGGTAGTGGGGCTACTATCTCAAGGTGTAGGAACACAATGGTCTGTCTGATCTTAGAAGACACCATCCTGTCCAGGTCTTCCCTAGACTCTATCAAAAAGTTGCTCATCTGCACAAGATACGACCCATGTGGGCCATGCCCGTGTAGAGGTGAGTATAGAAATACTCAGTAGGACACCCCGAAACAAAAAATCAGTAAAAAATGAAGGTACAATCATATATGTACAAGTATATATCTACATCTAATAATAAGAATATCCATATATACTCAAACCATACCACACAGTCTAGCATAATTCATAATCACAGCATACCACCACTAGGGATATAGTTTAAAGATTCCACGAAGCACTCATCTAGGATAAAAAACTCATGAGTCTCATAGCACCGATGACATCTATATGAGAAGTACTATTTCTCGGTAACCATCATGAGAGAGATATACACTAAATGATCTAAAGAGAGGTATCATACAATAGATGAGGATCACAACCAGGGCCATGGGGTGATACCAACTACTCAATCTGGATTAAATTTCTAAGTATAGGATTGATACTTGGTGAAGTGGGCCATGTCAATACCAAAGCATTTACCTAGGGAACATAGAAGGAATATATGATATACTCTGAGCCTCTTAGGGGATTGCAAAAACTCTATCTCGGAAGTCCTTCTCAAGGTATCATAATCCTTTGAGTAGAAGATGATACCAAAAAACATTCAAAGAAATAATAAAGGGAATGAACCCTAATGAAACTTGTTCAATATACAATGGAAGAGGGAATCCATTCATGTAAAAAATAGAGGGTTCATAGTGAGTAGTATTCTCACCCGCCATGCTCCAAGACCACTAGTACTGCACGTGTAAACAACCCATGCCACTAGAAATATATCTGAGTTAAAACCCACCATTAGTGTCATAAGGATAGTATCATATCAAGGGTCCCAATTCCATTTAATACTCATAAATCGGGCACACTGTTTGAATGATATGACACTTAGTGAAAAGTTTTAAGTCGGGTCCGGTCTTGGTTTGATCCAACCTGCTGGACCCGACCAGACCCACTGGCTATCCTGACCTGGTTCAGATGACCCAAACCATTCCAGTCTTCTGGAACTGATCCGACCCAGCCCACTGGGCCACCTGGCATGGCCTAGTATCTCTGGTTTGGCCCATATGCATGCACTCTAGATGTCTGTCGCATGCGGTCCGCCCCCAATGTGTGCCCCCTGGTTCCCCCATGGTGTCATGCCAAGTCCCATGAATCTGGACTGCCACATCTGCACATGCCCCATGTACTCCACCTGACCATGGCCTCTATACCATGTGGGATCTCAAATGGCCTCGCCGGGCCACATGCCTCCTTCGTTGGCCGCTCCGTCGACGGCTCGCCGTCCGCCAGGACTGAGCCGCCGCTCTCCTGGACTGACTGGAGCCGCATCCCCATCTGCCCCTATGTGCCACTGACTGCACATCCATACACCAACAACCTAACCAAAACTTCCAGCTGCATTACAGTCACACCCTTTCAGCATCATCGTGTGGTCATATCATTAATCTCAAATCATTGCAATGTGAAACGAAGGTGCAACGATGGTTTATTTCAAAACCATGAAGAACGCTAAGAACATGAAGAAAATCAGGAGAGTAAAGAACATGGAACAACCCATGAAATTAACCTTGACCGTTTTTCATTCTGGTCTCGACCCATTCTGTAAGATCAATCACAACATAAAATCAAATTTCTAAACAATCAACCCCGATAATAAATCCTGAAAATATAATCCCAACCCGCAATACGGATGAATCGTGAATCAATCCATTCATTGATTGATTCATGTTCATCATAGGAATGATGAATGAGGAAAAAGAACAATTTAAGCTCACTCCCTACCTCATATTGGAACAATATTTGATGGAGATAGAAGATGCACCATTTTGATTCATCGATCCCTGATCCACTGAATTAGAGTTTGTGTCCATCTGTCAATCTTATATCCAATTTCTATTTATCTTTCTTCAGATGGATCCTCTATAGGTAATCTATCTCTAGTGTCATAGAAGAATTATAGGGTCGTTAGGATAACCATGTAATCCTGACACGTATTTTAAAAAAGGGAATCACTATGTCGAATAAAAATATCTCTATTAAAATATTTTTATTCCCGTTACATCTGAAAAGTACTTTTCATATTTGACTCGCATTGGAAATTTTTTGGTCATACCAGAGGTAAAATTGCTACTCTGAATGTAACAGTGCTCTCATTTTATTTATATGGGAACTCGTTAAGATGTTATTCCAATTTTTTAGGAAAACCACTCACGTGTGCTATTTAATGTTTAATATTTGTCAAACATTTATTTCGGGAACACTAGGCCCTGAAATCACATGATGTCTCCATGCCTGGTCACAAAATAATTCTATATCATATTTAAAATAATACATGTATAAATCATAAACTTTACATTATCCCCACCTTAGGGTTCTACATCCCTAAAAACCAAAAAAAACAAGACTACTCCAAAAGATGTGGGTACTATGCATGAATCCGAGCCCCTGCTCCCACGTGATCTCCATGAGATTATCTTGTTACCACCTAACTCACACTAAGGGAATCACTCACCAATGAATGATAATATCATACTAATCCAAGATCTCCACTGGGTAATCATCACAAGTCACTACATCCTCAATGTACTGCTCGCCCCATTGGATGACATGCGATGAGTCATGCATATACCTCCTCAAATGTGACACATAGAAGAAATCATGTACCCAAGGAAACATCTAGGGTAGATCTAATTGGTAATCTACCTCGCCAACACTACTCAGTATTTGAAAATGTCTGATGAAACTTAGAGAAACTATGTCCCGCCGACCAATTCAATGAAACCCACATCAAGGTGAGACCCGAAGGAACACATGGTCTCCCTCCTCGAACTCTATATGCCTATGTCTACTATAATTATATGAATTCTTATGGATTTGTGCAGTCTCCATCTTCTCCTGGATGATCTGAACATTCTCTGTAAAATCTTGCACTGACTTCAGGACCATGAGTGCTAACTCAGATATATTTTTATAGCAATGTGGTGACCTGCAGGGTCACTCATACAAATCCTCTAATGGAGCCATAAAAATGGTGTAGTGGTAAATATTTCTGTATGAAAACTACACTAGTGGTAGGTGATCTTCCCAAATAAGAAAAAAGTCCAAGATACATGCCCTCAACATATCCTTCAGACCTTGAATGGTCCTCTCCATATGGCAACTGTCTGGGGACAAAATATTGTGCTCAAGCGTAACTAAGTCCCAAACACCTCATAAAATCCCTTCCAAAATCGGGATTTGAAAAAATAAACATGTTCTAAAATAATCATAAATGGAACTCTTGGAAGATGAACTATCTCATGTACATATAGGCACCCTAATCTCTATTCTAATCTCTTCTCCTAGATAGGATGCAAGTGGGTTGACTGGGTAAGTTGGTCAATGATCACCCATGTGATATCTTGTTCCCTAGAAATGCATGGTAAAATTATTATGAAGTTTATCAATATCCTATCCCACTTCTAATCTATCACATTAAGGGTTTTTTCTATACCCTCTGGAACATGTTTCTTAGTATTTACCTGCTAGCACGGAAGGCATTGAGAAATGAACTCTTCCACTTCCTTCTTCATCCTAAACCACCAAAACTGGCGTCATAGATCCTAGAACATATTAAACACACCAAGATGTACCACCAAATGATATATGTGAAACTCTCTCAAGACCACCTCTCGTAATCCCATTGGTACAATTGTGCATCCACTAAGAAGAAATACGTGCTCCCTACCCTTAAAATATCCATCAAAAGTATGCCTTGTAGATAACTGAGCACATAGAGTCTCACAGTCAGTATCCCCAAGTTGTGCCTCTATGTGTTTCTGTAAAATTTTAGGGGTAACAACCATCGACTAGAGGTAAGCTCCACCATATCCATTCATAAAGGATAACTGAAATGAGGCCAACTTCTCTGACGCCTTGTCAAACAACTGCGAAATTGATCTCTTATTGAGAGCATCTGCCACCACGTTCCCCTTCCCTGAAGTATAGACGATCTAAAAGTCATAATCATGGAGGAAATCCTACCACCACATCTATCTCATGGTAAGATCATTTTGAAGGAAGATATAATTGAGACTCTTGTGATCATAGTAGACGATAAACCACTCTCCCATCAGGTAGTGTCACCACATCTTCAACATGAAGACTACCACTGCCAACATGAGATCCTGGGTCACGTAGTTCAACTCATGTGGTCTCAACTAGTGTGAAACATAGGAAATCACCACTATAATATGCATTAGAACACAATCAAGCCTAATTATTGATGCATCACATAACACTACATACTCGACACCCTCCTTCGGTAATCTCAATATTGGAGAGCTCGTTAAACTCTACCTTAACTGCAGAAAATCCTACTCAAACTTCTCCGTCCACATGAATTTATTCCCATTTAGGGTCAATGATATCATATTTTTAGATATCTTAGAGAAATAAGAGATCAATATTTGGCAATATATAGCCAACCCATGGAATCTCATTACCTTCATCACACTCCAAGGTGTATCCCATGTTAACACTGCCTCAACCTTAGATGGGCCCACTACCACTCTATCTACTGAGATAACATGTCCTAGTAAGTTGACCACCTGAATCTAGAATTGGAACATTGAGAGTTTCCCATTAATCTTTTGATCTTTGAAAACATCCAAAACCATCCTTAAGTGTCTCACATGATCCTCCTAGATCGAGAAGTACATAAGTATATTGTCAATAAAGACTACCATGAATCGATTTATGTAGGGTTGGACGATCTAGTTCATGATCCCCATGAACACTTCTGGGGATTAATTATGACAAATGGATTCTAAAAGTATTCATAATGATAGTAGTGGAACTTGAAAGATATATTTTGTATATCCTTGTCCCGTACTCATTTATGGTGATAGCCTGATCAATGGTCAACCTTCAAGAACCATCATTCCCATCTCAATTAATTGAAGAGGTCATCGATCCTAGAAAGTGGATACTTTTTCTCCATAGTCCCTTGGTTCAGGAACCAGTAGTCCACAAAAAACCTCTATTTCCCATCTGTCTTTTCGGAAAACAACACTAGTGATGCCCAGGGCAAAACAATGGATCTTTTGGGGCCCTTACTCTAAAATTTCTCCAAATGCACCCTCTTCTCATGAATATCTGTGGGATACAACTGATATGATGGTGATGATATCAGTGCTATCCCAAGGTGTATGTCTATGCATAAATCTATCTCCCGATGAGGAGGTAATACTAGAACATCTTCAGGGAATACATCCTCATACTCAACCACTATTGATGGTAACGAGAAAACTCATAACATCTGATGAACTAAGGGTTAGGGTTTCAAAGTGATGAGTGATCAGATGAGCCCTCCTATGCATGAGTCAATCCTGTGCTTCATGGGGTTCCTTTTCACCAATAATAGAAAACATTATTCCATCACTACAAACACACCACACCCTTTGCCTAAAGTATTAAACCTGGGCATGCAACAAAGATAACCAATCCATACCTAGAATGATTTCATAAGGCCTCAATGCTTCCACCAAGATATTCCAACTGAAGCTATCACCTCCATGGGTAATGTAACATTGTCGGCATAGTTGTGTGATCATCTAGTCTCCCTTAGTATGTGTCTCTAATATTAAGGGTCGAGTCAATGGTTCTATCAAAATATCAACATTTCAAACAAGATATGTAGCGATAAAGGAATCACTATCTCATGTTTCTATATGTATGAAAGATAGAGTAAAGAAGAAATAGATCATACCATGAATCATCTCAAGATCCCTAGGTTCATAAGACTCAACCACATGAAGCTGTTCTCGTCCCTATCCTCTTACTCTATGACCCTTTCACATACCACCTGGGGGTGGTGGTGGTAGCAAGTCGAAACATCGACCACCTCTAACTGCTCTTCCAAATCCTCTTCTATGTTCGCCTCCATAAGGATCTGCCTACTCGTACCTTTTCCTCTACCTCAATGTACAATCCATTATTGAGTGAGATATCCCTTTACATCATAGGTGTAGAATAGATTCTCCCTAGGATGTCTAGATCCACCCTCTGAACACTAAACTGTAGATACTCTATCTCGAGACCTCCTCCTGAAACATCTCATAGGATTAGATCCCTAAGATTGATATCAGATCCCTACTGTCGAGGTCTTTGCCCCTGCCCATCCTCAGTAGACTATCACCATTTGTCTCTTCTCATCCAGAAATCTCTGGACCACCAAATCATGCTAAAGCACCACCCAACATAAGTAGGAGTTTTCAGAGGGATAATACTGGCTTGAATGTCTATACGCAAACCTCGCTTGAAATTTCAAGCCCAGAATTATTGATCCCTAACCATATCCATCGAGTACCTGGAAATGATAGTGAACCTCGATGAATAATAAGATGATATCAAATTTCCCTACTAGATTTGAAGAAGTTCCTTTATAAACACAACTCTCAGTGTAACTGGAAAAAAGTCCTCTCTAAAGAGGCACTCAAACTCTGTCCGTTAGTGAGTTGCCTCATCATGAGTCTGGTCACCCAAACTCCACCATCTCCCTATTGATCCATGCAAAAGGCTCAACTTCAAGATCACCATCTTATCAGTTGGTGTCCTTACTAGACAGAAAACTAGGGTGACCACCTCAAGCCAGTACTCAACCACCTGAGGTTCAGGCTCACCTAGGAACCTGAAGGGTCTCTATCTTTGAAACTCATGAAGTGCACTTATCCTGTAATCCTCATCTTTTTGTACTAAAGGTATCACACACTTATCCAAAGGTAGAGGTATATCTTGTTAACCACATGTAGGTAACATCAAGGAAACTGGTCCTTCTATTGAAGCCTCATCACTGAGGGGGTCATCCTCGTGATTGAGATACTAAATCCTAGCTGGTATGCACTATAGAGGCATCCTGTATGGAAATAAGATATACCACGATCAATGAGTATATCTGGATAGATTTCCCAAGAATGAAATGGAAACCAAAACCCATTCCTATATGATAAATATACCATTATTTTCCTTGCAACTAGTGTTCCCACGTACCGTATTAAAAATCGGGATATCAGAGTCTTGGTGTATGGATACGTCATTCGCCACACCAACACTAGAGTCCCTACAATAAAATTTAAAATCGAAACACAAAACACTGTTTCGTAAATATAAGCTCATATAAACTTAGTCCTAAGGTAGAACTAACCACCTCTCATACCACTCTGTCACGACCAATCCCAGAGGGGCCCGTGCCATGACTCCCCAAGCCCACCCCCAATAGGCCATGCAATGGTGACTAGCATCGAGTAGGAATGTCACTAACATGGAAGGTATTTACTTAGTACCCACACACACACACATTTCAAAGCCCATAATATATGAAATGAAATAAAATTAAGTAAATAATACATGAAAACCACTACAACTCACAACCAGAGTATAATAGTGAATGTTATGGAAAGTAAACAAGGCTAGAATACAAGCCCAAAAAAAAGAAAGTCTGTAATCATGTTCCCGAAACTCATCCCCAGAAAAACCTACCTGAAGGAAAGGTACTT
This sequence comes from Viscum album, assembly GCA_963277665.1. Taxonomy (NCBI): domain Eukaryota; kingdom Viridiplantae; phylum Streptophyta; class Magnoliopsida; order Santalales; family Viscaceae; genus Viscum; species Viscum album. Next base: position 657,800,083 of record OY728163.1, read on the forward strand.
GGTCCATTGTATGAAGCCATAGGAACACTATGGTCTGTCTGATCTCACAAGGCTTTGTCTATTCCTAGTCTTCCATGGACTCTATCAAAAGGTCTCTCGTATGCACAAGACACAACATGTGCGATAAATTCTCGTGAAAGGGTGAGTATAAAAATGCTTATTAGGATACCCCCCAAAAAATGAAGGTACAATAATCTCTACACAAGTATATGTCTACAACATATAACAATAATATCCAGATATACTCAAACCATACCACATAGTATTGGGTAAGTCATTAACACTACATAAAACCACTAGGGATCCAGTTCAATGATTTCAAATAGTACTCATCCCGAAGAACACACTCCTATGTTTGATATCACTGATGAATTCCATCCAAGAAGTAATGATTTTCAGGAACTGTCTTGAGAAAGAGATACACTGAATTATCTGAAGAGAGATATGATACATCACATGAGGATCACAGCTTAGGCCATGGGATGATACCACAAACTCAATCTAGATTGAACCTCTAAATACAATACCGATGCTCGGTTATGTTGGTCATGTAAATACCTAAGACTCTACTAGGCCAGGAAGAAAGAATAAATGAACTTCTCTGGGCCTCTTAAGGGATTAAAAAAACTCTATCTTGGATGTCCTGCTGAAGGGATTATACTCATGTGAGTAGAAAGTGAGACCAACAAAAATTTAGTGAAATGATAAAGGGAATGAAACCTAATGAAACTCATCTAAGATATGGTGGATGAGGGAATCAATTCACATATAAAAGAGAGGGTGAATGGTGAATAGTAGTCACACCTGTCATACCCCTTAACCCCGGGTACTACCCGTGTAAACGGCCAGGGTCACTAGATATATATCCATGTTAAAACACACTATTGATAGTATAAGGACCATATCATCACAAGGGTCACAACGCTGTTAACAACTTGTCAATTGGACACACAGTTTGAAATATATCACTATTTCAGTGAAAAGGTATGACCCGGGTCTAGTCCTAGTCTGATCTAACCTACCAGACCTGGCTCGAACAACTAACAAACCGTTTCTAGTCCGGCCAACCTGACCTAGTCTGGATGACTCGAATTGGTCTGGCCAACTTGACCCAGTATGGCCCTATCCATTGGGATGCATGGTGCAGCTCGACTCCTCTGGTATGTCCCATATGCATGGAGGCTAGCTATCTACTGCACATGGTCCGCCCCAACTAGGTGCCCCTAGTTCCCCCACAATTTCGTGTTATGTACCACACAATCGACCTTCCATGTCTGCATTTACCCAATGTGATCCATCTACCAGAGGCCTCATCGCCACTGTAGGCTCCCACGTGGCCCCTCCGTGTCGCATTACTCCTCCTACGACCACTAGGCCGACAGTTCGCTGTCCGCCTGGACCAAGCTGCCGCTCACCTGGACCGACCAAAGCCACCTCCCTGGTCGTTGCTGTGTGCCACCACCTGCACTGCCATGCTCCATCGTCCTATCCAAAACAAGCCTCACCATTTCTGTTGAACCCTCCCTGCATCGTCATGGGGTCAGATATTCAATATCAGATTTTTGTGTTTCTAAACAAAGGAACAACGATCATTTGTTTAAAAACCATGTAGAACGTGAAGAATGAAAAGAACATCAGGGAATAAAATCACATGAAAAAACTCGAGGAATGAACCTCAACCTTTTTTTGTTCAGACCTCAATCCATTCTATAAGTAAGATCAAAAAAGTGAATCAAATCTCTAAACAATTAACCCCGATAGTAAAACCCGCCAATTTAATCCCAACATGCAATACGCATGAGCCGTGAATCAATCTAGTTGTCGATTGATTCATTTTCTTCATAGTAATAAGGAATGGGGAATAAAATAAATTAAAACACACACCCTACATCAATATGGAATGATCATTGACAAAGAGTGAAGTTGCACCGTCATTATTCAATGATCCTTGATCCGCCAAATTAGAGGTTCTGTCAATCAGTCGTTCTTTGATCCAAGCTCTGTTTATCATTCATCAGATGGATCCTCTAGAGTTTCTCTCTCTCCAAAATCTTAGAGGAATTCCAGGGTTATTATGATAACCCTAGAATCAATGCAAGGCATAAAAAAGGAAATTTGAAGCATCGAATAAAAATATTTGAATTAAAATATTTTTATTCTCGTTAATTCTGAAAACAAATTTTCATAGTAGACCTACACCAACCGATGTTAGGTCACTCATAGGGTAAAATCATAGAGTTGAATGCAATGGTTCTGTCATATTTTTAATACATGAATCTGTTTTGAAGGTATTCCACTTTTTTTAGGAAAACTTCCCAAGTGTTCTATTTAATGTTTAATATTTTTCAAACATTTATTCTGGGAACGCCTGGCCTCAGAATCACATGTCGTTCCATGCTTTGTCTTGAAATAATCCCATATAATATTTAAAATAATACATAGAGAAATACAATTCTTTAAAAAAGTAAAATAAGTATTATTTAGTTTTATTTTATCTACTTAAATTTCCATTGAATAAACCTTTTATTGGATTTTAGTATAAGTTTATTTTTGGTTAACAAAAGGGGTTTTCTAAAAACTATTTTAAAGCACATAATGTTTCTCAATTTTAATTAATTAAAATAATACATAATTAGAAATTTTATAAATAAAATATTTATAATATATATAAATACATTTTACTGATTATTATTAGACTTAGATTTAATATAAAATCATTTTATTCTTGAAAAATATATTTCTTAGAAACCATATTTTTTACAATGTACATATGTTTTGTTTTAAATTAAATTTTTGAAAAAATTATAAATTTTATTTGAAAAAATAAAATCAATTTTTTACATAATAATTTTGGAATTTTATTTTGGTTTATTTTTAATAATTTTTTGAAAGACACATTTTTATGGGTGGTGAAAAATGCTGAATTTTCTCTTTGAAAACCCACTTTCTCATCACGTATGAGGGACTAATTTTAAATAAAATTTTACCAATTCTATGAATTTAATTTGGAAAAATTTATTCCCTATTTATAATAATAATAATTTATATTTTCTAATAATTTCTACATAATTTTGATTACCAAAACTAAAAGTGAAAATAATACAAATATATACTGCGGTTAAGGTAAAAATGGATTTACCAGGGGTTAAACTTAAAAGATAATTGTTAAAATGAACTAAAAACCTGTATAAAATATATTTTATAGAAATATTTATACATTATACCTTATATTATCTAGAATATTCCATTATGGGAGCCTTATGACATGAAAAAATATGTTTGCAATTCATTCCTTTCATAAATTTACAAGTGTGCTACTCACCTGACTTATAAAAGGCCAACCTACATCCTTACTAATTCCAACCTTAAATTTTTTTTGGATAGTATGTAACCAAATCAATTCAATGTTATAAATCCAACCTCATAAGGCCTTTTATGAATACCTAAGGAGGATACCGGATGAAAATGTAACGTTCTTCAATAATGGTTTTTATTTTATTTTTTCCTCTACCTCCTTCAGTTATTATTAAAACATGATGACATAAAAACATAAGTATATTTCATTTAATAATATTTTTTATATTAATTACATGACCTAAAACCATATCCACTTCTATAAAATGGTTTATAAAATCATCATTCATTTGTAAAGCGGATTACCGCCTCACGAACTGATGTCATTCATTTTTCCATAACTACCTCTCACAGTTGGGTATTATGATATATATAAAGTATATATACGATATTTAAAACATAAATATACCAATATTGTAATTATATATAATCCTTTGAGGATAAAATAACATCACTCATGTATAAAAATGAATACCATCTCATGAAGTGGTGTGATTCTTTTTTCACAAACTCTTTACATGAAAGGAAATTAGGATAAAAAGAATGAATATATGTGATATAAATGACATAATTATTATATTCATAACATATTTATAATTATTAGTAGATAATTAATAACTTTATTTCTTACTCTAATAAATGATAACATTGTTTGTGTACACAAGGACTGTTGCGTTCATGAAGTAATCTAATTCTCATTTCAGCATGACACCACATGGAAGATATAATAAGTATATATAAATAAATAATATGTTACATATGATATTATGATATTTTTTGAAATATAAAACATTACTTACCACCTTTCCATAATGATGATTGAAACATGGAAATATTACTCATGCGTACATACGACCTACCATTTCCCTGATCGTAATGTACTTAATTTTTCATATCCATGTTTCATGATTGGTTTTAAAAGTATAATTGATGTATAAATCTGATAATTATGCAATGATTATTAATATGTATATCATTTATCTATATAATATCCCCAAAAACAAGAACTTCCGTGAAAAATCATGAATGAGAAAACAAGACAATTAACACCCAAAATAATGAGAATAATGAACGAGTATCAATGAATGGGTGAAAAGATATTATAAAAAGACCATATATGATATTATAAATATTAATATAGATTTTTAATATGTTAATAACTTTTTTAAAACCACTATATAGTAGGTTAAATCACATTAAAAAAAGGAAGCATATGTAATGGATTTCTTAACTCAATTTCTATTCATTTGGTTAAACATCTACTTCATTGATTATTTCATGATAATATTAGGTGTATAATGAACTTTAATTATTTTTTGTGATATTGAAACTTATTTTTCTGTGGATATAAATTTGATACATCTACCCATTTCATTGATTAATCACCACTTCACTGATATGATCCTTTTAATTTATTTCTAGTCTCTCTTTTATTTCTACGAGACATAAAAATTCACCACTAGTTTCTTTTGTACATAGTATATAATGCAACTTTGACATGTTTTATCATGAATACCATTTTTTAGGATATTTAAAGTTCCATTGATGTTATTGGGGATTACTGTAATAACCTGACCACAAAACTTATATATTTTATTGATTTTAAACTAGAATTATGTTTATTTTATTTACAAATAACTTTTAGGTTTAATGTTTTAGAGAGTTAGGATAAACCCTTACATAGTAAGCCCATAAATTACATGTTGAATTTTATACTAAGTATCCATTTTCACAACAAAATAAATCCTTTTTAAAATAAAAAATATTTCCTTTTCATATAAATTCTTCATAGTTTTTCCCTTGTTATCATCCTTTTCTCTATTCTCACAAAAATCATTTGAAAAACAATTAAAAATATGGTAGGGGCACAAAATATTAGTAACAAACATAAATTCTGGGAAAATTTTAGTCCGGTGAAAAAATCGAAAACCCATATAATATTTACCTTTACCTTAACATTCATTAGGATATTGAAATAAATCATTTTCTTAGAAAAATATATAATTTTATCCCAAAAAAATCATTAAAATCTATAGAAATAAAAATAAATACTTTTCAAAAACATATATAATCACATTCATAAAACCCTTTCAAAACCATTATTAAATTGAATAATAATACAGTCGACTTCAAATATATTTACTACATTGTGTAATATAAAGATATAATGGGGATAACTTTTTGTATAAGCTATGTCAGCCTCACCCGTGAGGTATAATAGGGCTCAACCCTTCGTATATTCCACATCTGGCTCACCCATTTCTCATGTGCTATAATGTGGCTTAACACTATGTATAAGATATATTAGGCACACCCATTTTTTAAGGGCTAGATTGGGGATCAACCCTTTTAATAAAATATATCAGGCTCACCTGTTAGCTATAATGGGGATGAAACCTTCATTAAATAGAGTAACCAATATGGGAAACCTCCAACTCCAATGTACTCAATGCATTAGATGTTATCATGTAACCACACATCCTTAGTTTATCATGAAACCACCCATCATTGGTTTATCACATTTCCATCCATAATTGGTTTCTCACATAACGACCCATCATTGTTTTATCACTTTACCACCCAAAATTATATAGAATTCCATAGAACCACATCACAATCATAAAAAATGAATACTTTCATTATATAAATATTTATAAATAAAAAACCCTTTCGTTTTTAATCACGTATTTTTAGAAAAAACCATGCACATATAAAGGAAAAAAATTTAATTGCAAATAAACCAGAAATATTATAAATTATGGTTCAAATAATTAAGGCATCATGATGGAGGGAAAAGCCTCTCATGGCATATTTTGGTTGAAAATCCATAAAGAACAACTTTTAGAAAATTAAAAAAGAATAATTTAAAACCATTTTTAAAAGGTAAAACATGAGTGAAAATGACATAAAAATCATGAGATAATATTAAAAAATAATGGGAATCAATTTTGGAAAATATATACCTAGAAGAAAATAGTGTTTTAAGAATGTCTCTTATAAACATCACTACATTGAAGGGAGACTCAATAAAATGAATTTGTTATAGTTTTCACTCACAATAATTCAAAATATAAAAGCTTAAAAATAATATAAGATATTAACAATTCATTTCACACATAATATTACCATTACATAATCAAGATGTAGATGTTAAACAGAAATAATGGAAATGGGGTTAAGAAATCCCTTATATCACCTTTGACTTTCTTAAAATGTTTTCAAATATAATTTATAATTGTTTAAATAATGTTATTAACTCTTTAATGGAATATATTAATATTTATAATAACTTATGTGACGATTTTATAAAATTTCATGACACATTAATTAATGATATTTCATTATTTTCATGGTTTCAAGTGTGCTTGTTTCATGGTTTCAAGATCTGTTCATTTGGGTATAATTATGGATGTTATTATAAAATGGGATTAAGTATACATAATTGGAATAGAATACTATTAATTAACTTATAGGATTATTAATGTTCCCATATATAATTTTAAAATCTTACATGAGGATGATTCATTAGATAAAACATTAGTGATAAATGTTTAGTTTATTTTGGCAATTTTTCGGAACATCACAAAATAATTTTGTTTTATTTAATATTATGTGTATAGATTAATTTTAGAACATTAATATACCTATTTAATTATTATTTAACTATTACTAAATTTTTATGACCAGACATGGAATTTGCAATATAGAACGAATATAATCATTATTCACGGAGGTGATTAACTGACATAACATGGACAATAGTTTAATTTCCATTAATAAGAGGAGTTGAGAAGTGAAATTTTTCTCTCACAGTTTCACCAATATTCATTGATACACTTTCTTATCATCTATTGGTGTGCACTTTTTCCATGCATTCCATCTTTCCAAAGGTAGGTGACATTCATCACTTTCTCAGTGATGCCTACTTGTTGATTGAAACAAGATTATGGGATATTAGTTCCTCCTTCTATGGATTTCTACATGGAACATGTATAATAGTCTAGGTCTCCATCATATATTAAGATGTGTTCATGAACTTATAATGAATTCCATCTCTTTATGGATGCCAATTAATTATGCTGCTTTGGTCTCCACATTCCAAGGGGTCTTAAGAGGGAAGCAACCTTCGGTTAGGGTAATTGTCACATTGTGTAATGACCCAAACATTTATCAATGGAATTTATACCTTATAGTAAATTCATATAGTATAAATCAAATAAAATCACTTATAAGCCATAATAAAAACATTATACATGAAGAATTAGTGAATTAAAAATAATTTATAGAAGTTAAGAAACCTATACTGATGAAATAGTAACATGACCTTAGGATTAGTTATACGACCCTTACAAATTGTAAACTAGAAAAATGAATAGTAACCACACCCATGAATGTATAAATAAAATTTATGAATCTTATAAATGAAATTATGGTATAATTATATAATTGAATAAGTAATTAAATGTTTTAAAAATTATTAATTAAGTGTTGGAATTTTTATAAGTCATAAATATAAAATTACAATCTTATTATTAATGTAATAATTTAAAATAAAATTTATTTTCCAAAAATGTATCCATAAATTAAAATTTCTATTTATTTTAATTTGAATATAATTTTATGATACCTTAAGTAATTTTTCAAAGTGTTATAAAATTAATTATAATTTTAAAATCTGTATTTTCCAAGTAAATGAGGATTTTAATTGGAAATTAAATTACTCATATTTATAAATTTGTATTCATAAAATTGAGTTCGTTTTTAAATTTCACATGTCAGAAAATGTTTATCATGGAATTTTGGTATTTTTCTGAAGTACTTGAATTTTTGATGAATAGTAAAATTTGATAATTTTGGACAAATGAAAAATACAAGAATTTTTTAGTAATTATTGATATAAGGATTATGTAAACAAATTAATAACGATACATAATTCATTATTTTAATATAATTAGAGATAATTATCAAAATATTCATATTCTTGATCCAAAATAATATTCTAATGAATATAATATCGAGAAAACACCTCTCTCCTCCACTTTAAATACCACCCCTCACACCCACTTCTCCTCACACATCTAAAGCCTTGATCCTTGAATAAATTCTAAAAAATACTCTTCCTTAGTCCCCCCACCATGTCCAATATCTTGTGTTCTCATCAAAAGAAAAATCCAAGATGCCTTGAGGATGATTTTAAGAGAAGAATTCAAGAGGTAAATCCTCTATCTCTTTCTTTTAATTTCATATCAATTTCCTTTATTTTATTATTCTATCCTCACATACATTAATCCAAATTTAATGATAACCCAAATATCTTACATATACTATAATTATATCATGTTAATGGAATATCCAACATTAAACTCCTCCCTCTCACTCTTTTATTATAAAATTGAACTTGTCACCCATGATGTGTCAATTTACTGACATCATGGGTGATGCACTTTCATTTTCCTTAAAAAACTTCAAGTTTGATACTAAATCTATTAAATATTTTAAAAAATATTTTAATTTTTATTATAAAACACTATTTTTTCCTTAACTATTATTTATACATAATATTAAATGATAAAACAAAACATGTTCGTTGTAGTCGAAAAACCACCAAAATTAACCTAAAGCGGTCATCATTAACTTTTATCTAATTATTAAAACTCATGATATATAAATAAATTATTTATAACATCATTAAATTTTTTTTAATATAATTAATAACATATAATAACAATTCTAGATATTTATCCTCATCTAACATGAAATTCCATTCATGTACACAAGTGAACTGATCATGAAAACCATGAAAACGAATGCTCCCGAATGATGAAATTAAACTCTAACTCATCAAAAAGACCATAAATGGACTTAATAAAATAATAATGAATCAAATTATTATATAAAATGTCTTTTATTTTTTAATTAATTAATCTAATGTGATTATACAAGATATTAAATTGATGGAAGCATTCAGACTCAAGGTAAGGGGAATTCTAGAACCCAACTCTGTTTCTCTGGGATTTCCCTCTGTCATAAAATTTTTAGTACGGTTATTCATTAAAAATAATTTCTTCATAATTAACTTATCTTATTTTGGGATATACATGTCATATACTAGACTTCATGATAAGAACAATGTTTTTCAAAAGAACTCTTATTTCATAAAAGAACATATTTTACTTCTCAATATTGTTTCATCTTCACTCAAGATTGATGATCCATATATCAAGTATGTTATTCCCTCTTTTATTTTGGAATACAATGTTTATGAATTCATTCTTATGAAATGAAACCCATTCCTTTAAATGTTTTATTTTATGTCCAAAATTGATATATTTTCATTATGGAATTCATGATAATTTTAAGGTTATGATGTGATGGGTGCTCTTGGAATTATAGAGCACATAGTAAATGTTATGATATGACAGATGCACTTTGAATTAAATAGAAAAAAGTAAATTTGATAATGTGATGGGTGTAACTAGAATTATATCGTTCTCCAATTCATTTGGTAATGTGGTTTATCTAATGAGAATAGTGAAATATGTGTGAACACGATACTAGGTCTGTTTATAACTGTCTTTGTTAGTGAACCACTAAGACATGATGTTTCATTTTTTTTTCATTACCACATTCCATGACTTTTCTTAATGCTTACTCTCATTATTATGATCCTATGACTATTTTATGATGCTAATAATTATTATCACCCCATGTTATATCATTTCATGTTCTTATATAACCTCTAAATAAGATTTTTTCACACCCATTTTTGATGTATATCCTCAGGTGATTACTTGTACTAAGGAGAATTAAATGGCCAATAATAATATATAGTAGAAGGAATTAAATAAATTTTTATGTTTTCTATGGTAAAAGTTTTGTTCGGTACTAGTTTTCAAAAGACACTAAACCTTTGGATCCTCATTGTGTAATAACTTTATGTTGTTTTTCTTTAAAATGATGTAATAATAATGTCAGAAAAAGAAGGGTTTCTATAGTTGGTATCAGAGGATGGTTTTGTTAATTTGGGAAGTAGTATTATAGGACCTTAGTGAAAAACCATTAGTATAAGATGAATTATAAGTAAGCACCCAAGAAGTATTGTTTTATAAAATGATAAACATAGGGATCACACAAGATATTACTTTATACTTATTTGAAAAAAGGAATAAATTATTTATCCATGACTTGTTGACTTATGTTTTTTTGTAACCTTTTCTATTTTAGAAAATGGTGGGAACTTGGAGACATCCGGACAACAACTCGTGCAAGGATCAATGCTATGATTTCTCTAACAACCACCCCAATGATTTTGGAGGTTCTATTCAAAATTTAATGGTGTTTCTAACCCAGCTATTTTAGGTTATTAATAATAACCTGAATAATGTAGAATGGTTGCATTCAATTAAGAGGGAGAAACTACCTATCAAGGGTTTTATACAACAACAACCACTGACGTTTAGTGGATTTTCCAATCCACTACTTACAAAATAGTGGCTCAACTCAATAGAAAGTATCTTTTCTGTTCTTCACTATTCAGATATGGAGAAGGAAAATATTCCTATTTATCATCTAGATGGAGAGGTTGGTCAATGGCAGGAGTTTCCTAAGAATTCTAAGTTGAAGGATGAAATTGAATATATGGAGTTGGAATACGTTAATATAATATTTCTTAATAAATATTTTCATTAAAATTTTCATATTAATATGGATATAGAATTGATAGATCATGAATCTACTTTTGAAAATCTTTTAATGGTATGGGTGTTGATTCCCTGTAAAGAAGCATACCTCACTCAAATGGTAGAGTTAAAGGAAGTTATTCTAGGATCGAAATAATGATATAGATTCTCAATATACAAGAGGGGGGGGGGTGAATTGTACACTTTTATAAATTTCCTTAAGAAAGGAAAGATCTAAGTTTAAAAAAGTTAAATAAGAAGATTCAAAACACCTCTAACACCAATTGGAAATTGGAACAAGGAATGAAGTTACAAACTTCTAATTCTATACACTTGCTTGAATCAAGAAAGTGATTCTGAAAAACAAGTTCCGGATATATGGATCTGGAAATTTAAACTTAACTAAAGTTTACAATATGAGAATCAACACTAAAGCGTATAGAATCTAAATCAATCAGAGTACAAGTGTAAGGAAATACAAGAATGTTATACTTTCCTTACAATACAATATGCAGCGGAAAAACAAGTAGTACAACTACAAGTGACAAACAATAACTCTTTTAACCCAAAGAGAAGGGTATCCAACAACCTTGGATAAAGGTCCCTCGATTTATACTTTCAAGCAAGTCTATCTTACCCACACCAGGGTAATCCCTTGATACAAAGATCAGAGTCTCTGTCTTTCTATCCCCGCAAGCCCTCAACTTCAAGTTTAGTTGGAACCTCTGTCTTCCTCAGCAAGGAAGCCCTCGAACTTCAAGGTAGTCAGTACCTCTGTCTTCCTATCCCCGGAAGCCCTCGAATGTAATCACCAACATTCGGAGTCGCATGAATCAATCTGAATGAGCGGTTTATTATGCACAAAGTATGAAAAGCTTATCTCTCTAGAAATCACCTTAATAGCATGTGGTCTCTAGATTGATCAACTCATTCTTGAGATCTTTCAAATGAGCTTGTATTTATAGGCTCGATTGGCCCCCTCTCCAATGGTCATATTTTCTTTAAAATTCGGAGGGACCTGTACACGTGTAACTCAACCAATGGTTAGTTTGAAATAGAATAGACGACATTGTTTAATAACAAACTATGTATAACTGAATGCACGATATCGTTTTGTAATGGAGCATATGTAAGAAAAAGCCATACTAAAGTTCAAAGTGAAAGAAAATTAAAATTTCAGAGTCTAACCAAAATGAAATTTGGAGTCTATAAAAAGAAATGTTTGGATTCTGTTTTATAGAAATTCGGAACCTGAAATCTGTAGAAGTCCAGAGTCTGAATTTCTAAGGAAATTCGGAGTCTGGTTTCATCAGAGTTCGGAATCTGAACTTGAAGAGTTCAAAGTCAAACTAGTAAATGTTCGGATTCGTACTCCATAAGAGTACGGAGTCGAACTACTTAAGAGTTCGGAGTCGAACTTATGAAAGTTCTGAGTCGAACTTCATAAGAGTTCTGAGTCGAACTACACAAGAGTTCGGAGACGAACTTATGAATGTTCAGAGTCAAACTTCATTAGAGTTCGGAGTCAAACTACTTAAGAGTTCGGAGTCGAACTCATGAAAGTTCATATCCATAATTCGGAGTGGAACTTCATTATAGTTCACGTCCAGAATTCGGATCCTAAAAATAGAATACTCCAATACTTGACATTATATGATTCTGGGATTTGGAGTATGAATCTGGTTTTTGAACATAAGAAAAAAATATTTCTATTTATAAGAAAATATAGGTTAGGATATATTTCTTTAAGGAAGAAAATTTTCCTTATGAAGGTAAAATATATATTTTCTTAAGTATAAGGTGTTTGTGATTTTTAAAACAAGAAAGAATGGAAAAGTCATAAGGAAAACCTTGTTGACTCAACAATCTCCCCCTTTTTGGAAAGCACAAACATCCTTACAAAAAAAAAATACTTTGAAAAATTTCATTAGACTTTGAAATTAAAACTTATCTCCCTTTGTTCATGGATGAAAGTGAATACAACTAACTCCCCCTTAGGCATTGAAACTCTAAGGATTGTATTCTGAATTTCCGGAGTGGGGTTTTCATTATTAAGGGAATGAAAAACTTTGAAGTGAGCAACTCCCCCTTACATTAAGGATATTTTAAATTTTTCTTTTTCCTCTTTTTAGTGGTTCTTTTTACTTCTCCCCCTTAGGAGTAGTTCTTTTTCCTTCTCCCCCTTTGTGATTTTCAAAAAGAATTGAAGGGAATGGAAAAGAGAATATGGTACCCGAAACATTAGTTAATAACAACATACAAGCACCTAAATTCTCATTAGAGTTGGAAAAATAATTTACAGGAAAAGACAAATACAATAAAAGATCGGAATGGGTTTATTTTTCTTCCTTTTCCTTCAGGATCAGCTTCTTTAACAAAGTTTTGAGCTTCTTTAGGCCTCTTTGGTCTTTATCAGAAAAGGATTCTTCATCTTAAGAGTTATAATATTTTCTATCATTAGAATTTAAGGAAACATTGGTCAATGATTCAGCATTTCGTACCTTATCCATAAAGCAATGATTGTTAATAGGTAATCTGGCTATAGGACCAAGATTCTTCTATCCTGAGGATTCATAATCAGAAGATTCATAATCAGAAGATTCATCTGAAGAGTCACCACCACTAGCACTCCAGGTGTCATTATCTTTTAGAACTTTATTAGCTTTGGATTTATAATACTTCTTTCTGTTCCTTTCAGAATTCCTTTCTTTCCTTTCTTTCTTTTTGAGCAAAGGGCAATCCGGTCTAATATGTCCAGATCTCTTGCATTCATAACAATTAACTTCTCTATCTTTCATATCCTTCCTTTCCTTTTTCTTATACTTAGATTGGAAATTTCTCTGGCCAGCTATCTTGTTCATTCTTTGAGCAGGATTTTCTAACTCATTTTCAGAGACTTCACTCTCACTAGATTCGGATTGGATAATAACTTTCTTAGACATGGATCTGGTTACTCTCTCAGTAGTCTTGGATTTCATATGATTTGATGTTATGGTAAAAGAAACAGTACCATTTCCATTCTTCTTCTTGATGTTTTCAGCATCTCTTTTCATTCTTGTCTCATGTTGGAGGAGAGTTCCAAATAGTTCATCTAAGGAAATTTGAGTAACCTTCCTGTTCTCATCAATAGCTGTTCTTTTGGATTCCCACTCATTCGGCATAATATCATTTATTTTATCCACAAGAGCTTCATCATCCAGACCTTTCTTTCCCATAGCCTAAATACTGTTCACTATAGTCATAAATCTCTGTTGGACTTTAAAAAATGGTTCACCATAAAGGAAAATTAAATCCATGGTATTCAGCTCTAAGAATATCTCTCTTAGTTTCAAACACTTTAGAAGTGCCAAAGTGTGTAACCTCTAACTTCTTATAGATACAATTAGCTTCTTCACAAGAAGAAATTTGGCTATATATATTTCTAGTCATTGATCATAGTAAGGTATTGTGTACCTTGTAATTGAGTTGATATTCTTTCTTTTCTTGGTTAGTGAATGTTCTTACTTCCTTATCAGGAATTTTATAATCACTAGTAAGCATAACAAAATTATCCACTCCTGTATTGATAACGAAAGTCTTCATATGATATCTCCAGTACTCATAATCGTTCCCATAAAAAATTGGTGATTTTTTAGGATTTAGGTTGTCAATATACCCAACATTGATTATTTCCATTCTAAGAAAAACTTCGGTAACCAAACTCGTTAGTATAAAAATTTCGTAACGACAAAGTTCAGAATGAGAAAATTTGGAATGAACAATTTGGAATAAAAATTTGGAATGACAATTCTTTTAAGCAAGGATGAAGATTAATGAAAAAGTGAGCAAGAAAAACTTATATGTGAGTATAAGTATTTCATAGACCTCCTTTGATACCAATTGTAGGATTTAAATAATGATGTAGATGCTTAATATACAAGAGGGGGGGGGGTGAATTGTACACTTTTAAAAAATTTCTTAAGCAAGGAAATCTCTAAGTTTAACAATGTTAAACTAAGAATATTCAAAACACCTCCAAAACCAATTATAAATTGGAAGAAGGAATGAAGTTACAAACTTCTAATTCTATACACTTGCTTGAATGAGGAAAGTGATTCCGAAAAACAGGTTCCGGATATATGGATCCGGAAATTTAAACTTAACTAAAGTTTACAATATGAGATTCTACCCTAAAGCATAGAGAATCTAAATGAATCAGAGTACAAGTGTAAGGAAATACAAGAATGTTATACTTTCCTTACAATACAATATACAGTGGAAAAACAAGTTGTACAACTACAAGTAACAAACAATAACTCTTTTAACCCAAAGAGAAAGGTATCCAACATCCATGGATAATGGTCCCTTGATTTATACTTTTAAGCAAGTCTGTCTTACCCACACCAGGGTAAGCCCTCGATACGAAGATCGGAGTCTCTGTCTTGCTATCCCCGTAAGGCCTCAACTTCAAGGTTAGTTGGAACCTCTGTCTTCCTCAGCAAGGAAGCCCTCAAAATTCAAGGTAGTTGGCACCTCTGTCTTCCTATCCCCGGAAGCCCTCGAATGTAATCACCAACATTCTGAGTCACAAAAAGCAATCTGAATGAGCAATTCAGTATGCACAAAGCATGAAAATCTTTTCTCTCTAGAAATCACCTTAACAGCGTGTGGTCTCTAGATTGATCAACTCGTTGTGGAGATCTTTCAAATGGGCTTCTATTTATAGGCTCGATTGGCCCCCTCTTGAATGGTCATATTTTCCTTAAAATTTGTAGGGACCTGTACACGTGTAACTCAACCAATGGTTAGTTTGAAACAGAATAGATGACATCGTTTAATAACAAACTATGTATAACTGAATGCACGACATCATTTTTTAATGGAGCATATGTAAGAAAAATTCATACTAAATTTCTAAGTGAAAGAAAATTAAAAGTTCAGAGTCTGACCAAAATGAAATTTGGAGTCTATAAAAAGAAATGTTTGGATTCTGTTTTATAGGAATTCGGAACCTAAAATCTGTAGAAGTCCAGAGTCTGAATTTCTAAAGAAATTGGTAGTCTGTTTTCACCAGAGTTCAGAATCTAAACTTGCAGAGTTCGAAGTAGAACTAGTAAAAGTTCGGAGTCATACTTCATAAGAGTTCGGAGTCGAACTACTTAAGAGTTCGGAGTTGAACTTATGAAAGTTTGGAGTCGAACTTCATAAGAGTTTGGAGTCGAACTACTTAAGAGTTCGGAGTCAAACTTATGAAAGTTCGAAGTCGAACTTCATAAGAGTTTGGAGTCGAACTACTTAAGAGTTCGGAGTCGAACTCATGAAAGTTCGTATCCATAATTCGGAGTGGAACTTCATTAATGTTCACATCTAGAATTCGGATCCTAAAAACAGAATACTCCAATACTTGACATTATATGATTCTGAGATTTTGAGTATGAATCTGCTTTTTGAACATAAGAAAAAAATATTGCTATGTATATGAAAATCTAGGTTAGGATAGATTTCCTTAAGGAAGAAAATTTTCCTTATGAAGGTAAAATATATATTTTCTTAAGTATAAGGTGTTTGTGATTTTCAAAACAAGAAAGAATGGAAAAGTCCTAAGGAAACCCTTATTGACTCAACAATTATTAACCTAGAGGAAATTCCCATAATGAGGGAATACATTGATGTATTTCCATAAGAGTTACCGTAACTCCCCCTAGAACATAAGGTAGATTTATCAATATAACTCAAACCCAGAGTTAGACCTATCTCTAAGTGTCCCAATTTGACAGCTCCTATCAAACTGGAGAAGTTAATGAAGAATTTGGAAGAGCATTTGGACAATGGGTTCATACACACTAGTTTATCTCCTTAGGGTACGCCAATGCTCTTTTCTAAGAAGGATGGATCCTTGTGGATATGTATCAATTACAGGAAGTTCAAAAAGATCACTATAATGATCAAGTATTCTCTTCTAAGGGTTGATAAAATTTTCAATCAGTTATAAGGAGCTCATTACTTCTCAAAGGTGGATATTTATTCTGGTTATCATTAGATAAAGGGGAAGAAAGATTATATTCAGAAGACTTCCCTTTGTACATGGTATTGGAACTATGAGTTTTTGTTGATACGCTTCTGACATACTAATTCCCCTACAATATTCATGGATTTGATGAATATAGTCTTTAGAAATTAGCTCAAAAAAATTTAATTGTGTTTATCGATGATATTATCATGCACTCAAAGAGTATGTAGGGGCATGAAGAACATCTAAGGCTTGTGTTGGTGACATTAAAGAAAGAGAAGTTGTACTTTGTGTTCATCATGTGTGACTTTTGGATATATCAACTCACATTCATGGGAGATGTGATCCCATGTGAGGGAATTTCTATGGACACTTCAAAAATAAAGGCAACTGAGGATTGGACCAGACTCTCTAGTGTCACAAAAATATATTTTTCTCTTAGATTATATGGGTACTATCCACATTATGTGAGAAATTTCTCATGAATGTCTATCCTGCTAAATAAGTTTACAAGGAAGGGGTAAAGTATGTATGGGTTGAATAATGTGAGGAAAGCTTCAAGGAGCTAAAGATAAGGCTTATCAATACACCTGTACTCACATTACTGAAAAATGTAGAAAGTTTTGTGATATAGAATGATGATTCCAAAAAAATCTTGGGTTTTGTACTAATGAAAATTGATAATGTGATATCCTATACCTCATGGCAGTTAAATATCCACGAGAATAACTACCCAAATAATTATTTGGAGCTAGAAGCTCTGATTTTTCCTTGAAAATCTATAGGCACTACCACTATAGTGAGAAGTGTGACATATATACCGATCAAAAGAGCCTAAAGTATATATTCAAACAAAAGTATATCAACCTGAATCAAAGGATATGGTTATTTATAATCATAGAATACAATTTCTCTATTTACTACTATCCTAGAAAGGAAAACAAGGTAGCTTATGCTCTCAGTAGAAAACAACCTGCTACTCTATTCATTTTGTAAATTAAGAAATACCCTATCTCTATGGTTGTAAAAAGTACGGATTTTGAAATAATAATGATAGGTAATACATCTAAACTTTACCAAATTATTTCCCAACCATCTATCCATGATAAGGTTAAAGAGGCACAAAGGGATGATCTATAGTTACAAAAGAAGGTGAATGCAGTAAAGGAAGGGAAGCTGCAAGAGTTCCATATCGATGATGATGGTGTGATTTTGTTTGGAAATATGATTTTTATGCCTTCATCACCAGGGATAAATAAAAATCTGTTGGATAATGCAGATAAATCCACTTTCTCTATCCCTCACAAGATTACCAAGATATATTGTGATCTTCAATAAAAATTCTAGTGAGACATATTGAATAAAGAGATTACAAAATATATCTAATGGTTCTTGATATGTCAGAAAGTTAATGTAGAGAGACAAAATTACAATGGGATTATGAAACCATTTCCTATACCCATGTGGAAATGTGATAATGTCACAATGGACTTTGTCATGGGTCTATAGAAGACATCCAATGGAGATAATGAAATATGGGTTATAGTGGACTGACTCACCAAGGCTGCCCACTTTATCACTACTCAGGAAGATCTATCACTTGAAGAAATTTAAAAGATATATGTGAAGTAAGTGTTGGGGATTCATGGAGTTCCACTCTCAATTATCTCTGATCGTGATCCTAGGTTTACATAAAAATTTTTGAGGAGTCTTCAACATTCATTAATTATAGAATTAAATTTCAGCACACCCTATCACCCCCAAAATGATAACCAATCTGAAAGGTCTATTTAGATGCTTGAAGATATGATAAGATATTTCGATTTATAATTAAAAGGATTATGGGATCATCATCTCCCATTGGTTGAGTTCTCATACAACAATATCTTCTTATAGAGTATTCATATGGATCCATATGAAGCTCTGTATGGAATGAAATGTAGAACTCTAACATGTTGGGATGAAGTTGGATAAATAAATCTACTTGGACTTAATCATGTGCCAGATATGACATAGAAAGTTCAATACATCTGAAAATATATCAATGATACTCAGAGTTGGTAAAATAACTATGCTAAGAACTATTGAAGGGACTTGGAGTTCGATGTTGGAGATAAAGTATTCCTATGAATATCACCATGGAATAGATTCATGTTGTTTGGAGAGAAAGGGAAGATAAGCCCAAGGTACATTGGCCCCTTTGATATCCTTGATTGTATATGAGTCATGTTCTATTGTATTTCACTTCCACCGAATATGGATCATGTTCATGATGTGTTCCATGAATAAATCCCAAGGAAGTACATTCCAGATCCCTCACTTGTACTGAACTTAGAGGTTATACAAGTAGAAGATGATCTCTCTTATGAGGAGAAACCTTTAAAGATTATAGACCGGAGAGATATGTTTCAAAGTCACAAGAAAACCAAACATTTTAACGTTTTTTGTTGGAACCATAAGTATGAAGGATCAACAAGGGAACTGTAGGAGGCGATGAAGGATAATTACCCTCATTTATTTATGTAAAATAAAATTTCGAGGGAGAAATTTCAAAATGGGGGATGAATGTAACAACCCAAACATTTATCAATGGAATTTATACCTTATAGTAATTTTATATAGTATAAATCATGTAAAATCACTTCTAGGCCATAATAAAACATTATAAATGAATAATTATTGAAATAAGAAGTATTTCTAGATGGTAAGAAACCTATATTGATGAAATAGTAACTTGACATTAGGAATAGTAATATGAACCTTATGAATAGTAAAACATCCAAATGAATAGTAACCCTACCCATAAAATTATGAATAAAATTGAATCATATTATAAATGAAATTATGGTATAATTATATCATTTACAATGTAATAAATTGTTCTAAAAATTATTAATTAAGTGTTGGATTTTTTATAATTCATAAATATTTAATTAAAATTTTATGATTAATTTAATTATTTAAAATAAGATGTATTTCCAAAAAACGTATCAATAAATTAATATTTTTATGTCTTATGATTTTAATATAATTTTATGAGGTCTTAAGTAATGTTTCAAAGTGTTATAAAATCAGTCACAATTTTATAATCAGTATTTTCCAAGTAAATGATGGTTTTAATTAAAAATTAAATTACTCATATTTAGAAAATTAGTTTCATGAAATTGAGATCATTTTTTAATTCTACACATTAGAAAATTGTTAGGGTGATTTTTTGGGATTTTTCTGGAATACATGAAATTTTTCTAAATAGTAAAATACTCTAATTTTTTATAAATACTAAATACTGAAATTTTTGATTCATTAATGATGTAAGGATGATATAAGAACCTTAATCTTGAAACATAATTCATTATTTTAATATATATATATATATATATAATGACAAACTATTCATAGTCTTTAGCCAAAATAATAGACTAACGAATATAATATTGAGAAAACACACCTCTCCTCCACTATAAATAGCACTACTCACACCATCTTCTCCTCACTCATATCAAGCTTTGATCCTTTCATAAATTCTACCCAATACTATTTACTAGTCCCTTCCCCATATCCATAATATCTTGGTCTCATCAAAAGACCAAGACTTGGTTTATTTAGAAGCATCTCCAGAGGAGAATTCAAGAGGTAAATCCTATGTCTCTTTTGTTAACATCCATTAAATTTCATTAATTTTATTATCATCTCATCACCTCCCTTGATAAAAATGAAATGGTAACTCTAGTAACTTACATATATAATAATTATATCATGTTAATGTAATATCCAACATTAAAATCCTCCCTCTCACTATTTTATTATAAAAATTAAATCATCACCCATGATGTGTCAATTTATCGATATCGTGGGTGATGAACTATCATTTTACTTAAACAACTTCAAGAATGTCAATAAAAATATTAAATTATTGAAAATATATTTTAATATGTATGATAAAACCCTTGTTTTTTTTGAAATAAAATTTATACATAATACTAAATGATAAAACAAAATGATTTCATTGTGATAAAAATACCGCCAAAATTAACCTAAAGCGATCATCCTTAAATTTTATCTAATGATTCATCCTCATGATATATAAAAAAATTCTTTATAAGATATTATAAACTTTTTTAATATCATTAATAACATATAATAACAATTAATGATATTTACCCTCATTTTATAGTAACATACATTCATGTATAAAATTGAACTGATCCTGAAAACCATTAGAATGAATGCTCCCGAACGATGAAATTAAACTCTAACTCATAAAAAAGATAATAAATGAACTTAATAAAACTATAGTGAATCAAAATAATGTATATAAGGTTTTTTATTTGTTAATTAATTAATATAATGTGATTATATAGGATATTCAAGTGAAGGAAGCATTCATACTCAAGGTAAGGGGAATTCTCGAACCCAACTCACTTTCTTTAGTTTTTCCCTATTTCACACTATTTTTAGTATGGTTATTACATAAAAAACATTTATTCATCATTATATTATATTATATTGGATATTCAATTCATCTAATTTAGTTTATTAAAAACACAATGTTTTTCAAGATAACTCTTCTTTCAAAAAAACACACATTTTACTTCTCAGTATTATTTGATCTTTCGTGAAGATTGATGATTCATATATCAAGTATGTTATACCATATTTGATTTGGGATGAAAAATTTTATGAATTTATTCTTAATAAATGAATCTTATTCCTTTAAATGGGTTATTTTATGTGAAATATTGATATATGTTCGATGTGGAATGACTGATAATGTAAATGTTATGATGTGGTATGTGCACTTGAAATTATATAGCGTAAAGTAAATGTTATGATGTGATGGGTGCACCCATAATTATACAACACAATATAAGTGTTATGATGTGATGGGTTCACCCAGAATTATATAGTTCTCCAATGCATTGGGTAACATGATTTATCTCATGATAATCGTGAAATATGAATAAACATGATTCTAGGTTTTTTCACAACTATGAGTGGTAGTTGACCACTAAGAGATGATGTTTCGTTTTTATGACTGAAAATTTATTTTTATTAAAAATGAAAATCAAAGTAACAAGAAAGAAAGACCCCTAAAGGAGGATGGAAGTGATGCATCCCAAGAGAGTCTTATTTAATTACAACCATACACTCAAGCGAAAGAGATCCTAAGCTATCAAAGATAACAAGATTCTCAGCCACATTTCCTAACCACAAAAGGGAGACTGCCATGAAGTGTCCTTCTCTCTAAATATGATGAATATTTTTCCTGAAGTTGGTTCCCATATGACACCTACAAAACAAGTAAATCAGGTCCCACAACAAACGATATCTCCCTTTGATGTCTCTCACATGAACTTCTGATTCAGACTTCATCACTACCACTTGAAAACCATACTCCCTGTAGAGTGTTATAACTGTTATAAGAGCCTTCACCTCCACACCTAAGGAGTATCATGTCTCACAGAAGGAGCTGAAACACATGAGAAATGAGCCTAATGAATCTCGAAGGACCCCTACACCTCTCATCAGACCTCCAATGAGAGATCCATCCACATTTAACTTTGAGCCACACTATGGGGGTATCCACTTTATCCAGCGTCCCTCATTCATACAAGGTGTGTAGAATCCGTTGAACAGGTTTCTTGACATCACCAGAATCATCTTACCATTAATAAGTGCTCTGAGTTTGAAGAGAAGATAATTTAGGCACATCTTGAGGATATGGTAAGGCCTTGTGGAGCCCATTCAAAACTGGTTGTGGGCCTCCATATCGTCCAACAAATGGAATCCAAAATGATTGCACGAGTCTTTCACTCTGAGGCCCTACATTCCACCCCTTGGAACCAGGATTCCAAGAATCCCTGGATCGAAGGACGCTCATTATCATTATAGGGATGGGCTGAGAATAAGGACAAGAGGTAGTGATCCCAGTCGCTATGAAATAATAAATGTAGGGTAGATCCAATTTGTAAATTCTTGCAACAGAAGCATCATGACACCTTGTTGATCCCTTTCCTTTGAATTTTTTCATATGTTGGGAGAGATTTATTCGTCGTATACAAAATAAGGATGTTTATGTTCACAGGAATATCCTTACACATGGTTTTAATGGACCACTCATCATGGTTCCTCTACGTATGCACAAGAGCTACGTAATCCTTATAGGTGAACCTTCTTGAAGGTGAACACATGAAGCATCACCTGTCCTTCTCATCGTTTAAAATAATATCATCATAAACCCTAACATGCTTTGGGGTGACAATAATGTGAATAAAACTAGGTAAATCACATGCTTCCATGAAAGTGATCTATGGGAGATCGCAAAGCCTCCTTTATGAATTGTCACATTCCATGTCTTTTCTTAATGCTTCCTCTCATGTTTAGGATTCTATTTCTATTTCATGATGATAATTACTTTTATCCCCCCTTGTTATATTGTTTCATGTTCTTATCTACACCCTTACTGGGATTTTAGAACACCCCTTTTTATTTATATATGTATGTGATTACTTAAACTATGAATAATTCAAGGGCCAATAAGAAGCTAGAGAGGAATGAATTAAATAAATTATTATGTATTATTTTGTAAAAGTAATGTATAGTCTTAGTTTTCCAAAGACACTAAGCCTATGGTTCCTCATTGTGTAATGATTTTATGTTGTTTGTCTTTAATATTATGTAATTGTGATGTATGAAAAAGTAGGGTCTCTATACATTGGGCATTACTGACATATCAGGACACTCGATCATTGGTCACTTGTATTGTTTCTCATAAGATTGAATATCATAGGTGCAAAAACTGAGGCATCTGTCATCGATCACAGGGTATCTGATGCCAAAGGTATATCTTCCTTGTTTTTCCTCAGGATTCCCATGATTTACATGAGGTAGAAATGTAATAGGTAATGAGTTTAACATAGTGTAGAGATAAAGAGGTTGATCAAAACACCCAATTGAGGTGGATTAGGAGGGTGGATCCCTAAGAGGTAACATGTGAAATGATTACCAATGGATGGATTATAACTCCCCATAATGGAAGATTCAAGAGGTGTGTCCCCTAAATGGATGATGTAACATTACGAAGGCTGATCTGGACAACACTAGAGGTGGAGTTCGGTGGTGCACCCATAGTAGGAGGGATCCAAGGATAACCATTGGTTGGGATTAAACCTTAGGGAGGAAACCTATATACCCTATATAGGATACAAGGATTAAAACCCATGTTGTTTGATGGATGGTGTAGGGATCATGCATGGGAGATTCCCTTCTCAAGGGGATTTCTCTTTGTTGGATTTTGTGGATTGTATGGGGCTTATGCATGGGAGCTGTCCGGGTACTGCTAGGAGTAGTGATAGTGAGGATGGGGATTATGTGTAAGAACAAACTAGGTGTATAGAATGATCTCACCAGGATGTGGTGTCTTGGATAAAAATAATCATCTATGTGGAGGAATTGTAGGGTGGATTTGATGGAATAGATGGTTTGTTGGGGATGTTGTGCTTAAAGTTTAGGGAGATTTCTTGTGTATTTTAGTTAGTTATGAATCAAAGTCCACCTGGTTATATAGGGTAGTGGGTATTACGCATAAGGGGGAGGTCTATAGAGGTGCATCACATAGTTGGGGCTTACACATAGAAGTTCCCAAATTAATATACTTCATGGATGGGGCATACGCTTGGAAGCATCCCTTCGAGAGATGGAGATTGGTTATTAATCTAGGAGGGATTCCTCTATGGGTATTGGATGGATGTCATTTATGTTACTGACCTTTAATCCCATGTGAGTCATAATAGGTTTGGGAAACAAGAGGAAGTAGCAGATCTGACACTCATGTTTCAAAAGAAGCATGGACGAGAGATGGTGTGGGTATTACTCATAGTAGATGGCTAAGGAGGACATATTTCCATACGAGGAGGATCTCATTCCATATGAGGAAGATCTCAGTCAATTATAGTCTTACACAAATCACCCTATTAAGGGTGCATTATGGCTTATGTGTGGAAAATGATTGAGGATCACATGGTGACAAAGAATAATGGGAGAGAGATGAAAGATTGGGTTTGTAGGAAGATAGAGGTTCCCAGTTCCCATACCCTCTCTAATCCTATACATATGATGTCATTCCATGTGAGGAGGATTTCATTACCTATCAGACATACAAAGTAAAATCCTACGCCTACCATATAGGGTGAGATCATAGTTTAATGACATGTGTTGAGAATGTTGGTGCTAGACAGTTTTACTTCCAATAACTCAGACATGGGTGACTCACTCCTCCCCCCTTGGGCTTACATAACAATCTCACATTATCCCCTGGGAGGGGGATGTCTTTGGTAATGCTTGGTTGTAATGATGTGGTTGAATGATCACTCACGAGGTCCATATTAGCATACATGTGATATCAATCAAGATTCATTAGCATAAAATTCTAAAAATAAATAGGTAAATAGGAATCTCAATCCACACATGGAGTAGAGTGGGCCACTGGATTGGATGACAAAGGTCGCATAGTGACATACAATGCAACTGAACAAATCATGGAGGGGTGTTGAGGCTTAAAGAAATCTACCTTCGTGAATCAGTTTCAGAAGAAGGGAAGAAGCATGGTGAGGACTAGGAGGTGGACATTAAAAAGTAGGAGGCCTCACTGAAAGGTTTCTTGTGAATCTTAGGTACATCATGGAGGGTAGGGGCTCCACAAAGTAACAGAATTTAGAAAACATGGTGACCCTTCTTGGAATGAATTTACTTTATAGGAAATGAGTTCATCACGAAGGCTTAGTGATCCATGATTACTCAAGTACCTCGAGAGGGAATTATTCCTTTACAAAGGGCATAGGCCTTCACCAAAGGCATCCCCACATTTGGTGTAGGATTTTACAAACAAGGGAAATGGGGTTTCCCGATGTTCCAGTACCTTGGATAATTTATTTTATTTTTTATTTTTTGTGATGAGGTGCTTCAAAAATTGGGATATCAGAAGTCAAAACACCCAGGCATATATACCTTTTAGGCGGAGTGCACTAACTATTTTTAGGCATCAAGGTCTCATAATGTCGGGAAGTGTTCCGAGATGAAAAGGTGGGTACCGTGAAGGCTCCCAAATTCATTTGAATAATGGAGTGCTCCATCATGGACCTCACACATTTGAAAAGATCATCATACTCGTATAGAATTCCTTCACATCCTCATGAGATCACAGAGATGGAGGGATCCGCATGAGAGAGCTCTGTGAGGAAACCTATTAAGATGCTTTCTGGGTGTGATTTTAGCTTGGATTCCATCCCAAAAGGATGTGGCATCCTCAAATTATCTTGGGGTACATATTTTATCACAAAACAATTTACCCCCTTATAATGGGAGTTTATGGGAAAATAGGATTGGATTCTATGGGAGAATCACAAAATTTTTGAAACACCACCTTTCAAGCATGATGACCCATGGCTATGATAGCTCATGATGGCTACGACCACAAAACATGCCATGAATCCCAAAACCTATAAATTGTAGTGGGGGACATCAAAAAACACTAATCCTTCCTGAAAATACATTATTAGTCTCTATTTTTATGAATATAATTACCTTTATGATAGTCCTATGTAAATGTAAACTTTTTGAACCAGATTCCTCTGACCCATTATCTGGGAATTATTTTTAGTGAATAGAGAATCTTGATCCTCTATTGCTTTGGGAACTGTGTAGAGTATATAGAGTCTTTATGAACTGATGCTCCATAATAACCCCTCATGAAAGATCTAAATGAACATAAATATAAAAGCACCTATGTATCATATTCAATGGCCACCCAAGAAGATGCTCAGGTGGTCCATGAATATTTTGCCCGAATGGAAGGAATGACCAACAATATCATGATTGGGGAATGCATTTGAATCCAATATAACCATGAATATTTGATCGATTTTTTTTTTCAGAATGTTAGAAGGGGTATCCCCTATGAAAGTGGTTTTCATTACATTTATTTGTTCTGAGGGATTTCATCTTTATCCCATCAGAAAACAAGGGACAAACTAGCTTACATGTTTAGAGACACACTAAGGTAGTGCCAGTGGTAAAAGGCCACTGATAGTCATATAGGGAAAGATCACACTACCATAAAAGTTGTCTATATTTACAACCATACTAATGATTTTTATGAGAGGGAATTAGAGGTGGAGCCATTTATTCCACAATATTATAAAATCACCAAGGAGGATCAAGGATATTCAGAGAAAGGATGGGGTGATGACAGATATTTTCACCATGGTTGTAACTTTTCCATGGAGTGGTCCTCGACTTATTGGGTGTATGAGTCATGTGCTGAATTTGGGGTAGGAGATCATGCCAGAGATACTGACCAGGTGGTCACCAGGGAATAAAACATTCCATCACCATCATGGGGAGATCAATATTAGTCTCCAAGACCTCCACCACATCTATGAGATCCACATTCTTAGGGTGATGTATGATGAGTTTCTCCCCGCAAATAATGTGTGGTATGATCAATAACAACTATCATGTTTGGTGATGGTCTTATTGTATCTGGTACTAGGAACATATAATGAAAAATATGGGATGATGGAAGTCCACATAAAGTAGTAGTTTGGATACATTATTAATTTCCCTATATAGGAGCTAGCTGAGGGTGAGGAGCCAACCCAGTAGTTGCTGAAAAGGCTTCACAACTATTCGTGAGGAGACTAGTGATTCAAGGAAGGATCTTACTAAAATATCCTAGGGGATATTCAATTGGATTTATGGTGTAGAAAATCAATACCAATCCCCGAACCATATTTAGGTTGGCTAGGTTCATCACTACACTCATCTATGGGTTGATGCATCTAGTGAGAGATGTACACATGTGGGTGTGGCCAAGAATTTATATAATGGTGGAGATGTTAGAAACAAGACAGTGCACAAATTTTGGGATCCTTGAATTGGAAAATATGTATAAATTAATCTAAAATATCAGTGATGGAAAGATGATGCTACATGTGTGTTGGATGTTTGACTTCTTGAACAGTTGGACAGAGACACACATAGGGAGCTATGAGTATCCAAACCCAATATCCCATCCAGAGATAAAATTCTAGCCAAAATTTTTGAATATCCTGGGAAGGTTATCGTTCAAGCTAGGATTGATGGATGTGCTGATGAAGGTCATGCTGGAAGATCATTTCAACATTCACCCATTTCCCCTACTGACAGGCGTAATAACTAATGACAGATTAAGGACTGAGGATCATCTGTCATACTAGCCTTTATAGGTGGATTACTAGTGGAAAGGGTTGATTGTGAGCTGATATATGATCCATAAAACCCGCATCAGTTCAAAAGGCCATTCGGGTGCCTACAAAGGTTGAATATGAACGTTCACTATGGATTATTTCATGTAAACCAACATTTAGTGATAAGACAACTTTGTATCATGTTCATGGGTGAATACATAAATATATTTTATGAGATACCACCACCAATTGATGCGTTCAAGATGATCTATGCATATACTAATATATGGGAGGATACTTACCTAGGGACAATGTTGAGATATTGTAACATCTGACTCCATGAGGGAGTAGTCTCTCTACCATGGGATTGATGCTAAAATTTGGTAAGAGAGCATTGTAGCGGCATGGTTGGCACACATCATGGAGGTGGAACAGTGCTGGAAGAGAAAAAATTAGGGAACACACCCCATCCAGAGATGAAGGAAGAGGAGAAAAAACACCAGGCTCAACACTCCTAGTTAGGTAGACATGGGAGGAAGGGGAACCATCCTTGGGGTTCCATAGGACATCTGTCCAGGCTCCTAGAAAGATGTTGTGTCAAGTGGAAATCCCTGATAATTCCATATTTCTTGAGGTATGGGACCCATGGTTTGTCCAAATGTAGTTCCAAGGTCTTCATGGGATGTGGGAAAACCTCAATAAGTTTGGGGTTTACATTTCTAGGATCATTTATTCTAGGGTCGTCTTTTTAGCCTTGATAGAAAAGAGGGAGTGGTTCATGATAGAGTTGGTGGATCTAGTGCACTCATAGGGAACTACACACCCATTAACTGATCAAGGGAAGGTTATGTTGGGAAATATATCACCATAAAAACTATTTTTAGATGATATTGCAGAGAATTTTCCCCTTCCTGAGCAATCAGAATCTTCTTGGTGGGAAGATTCCAACAAAGGGAGACCCCCCTAAAGAGGGGAAAAAGATGAGCAACCTCATAGGGATTTGATGAAGTTCTAAAAGTAAAATTAAAATAATTACCCCATGTTATTACTTACCTCATGATTTATCTCGATTAATAAATTAAAATTTGTCTCATACAGAGGGATATTTTATGAGATACCCCTATAGATGGAGATAAAGTTGAAACAACAAGTGTGGGGGAAGATGGCCTGGAGCCTTTTCTTCGCGCAGAATGAACCGGTGGGATGACTGAAATTTGTGAAGTTAGGGAAACCAAACCAATATCTATAGACCATTCATCCATATATGGGGGTGATTCTATGGTATTCCTATGGTGAAAAACTGAGAGCATGATCTACCACCGCTCGAATTTCATATGTTCTCTATCTTACAGATGAATCCTTATTGTCTTCCAATCAGATTAACTGATTTATTTCCTCTAGGAAAAGTACTAGGACTAGAGTTCACTCATATTTCAAATATGGTTGGAGGATTTAGGGTCCTTTTTCCTATAGGGGTTTCAATCCATGAGAATACAACTTTTAGATCTGACTAGGCCATGGCCTCTAGTTATTAGTCAGTTGCGTCAGTGGGTGACACCACTAGTGGGGTGATACTCAGTGATAATAGGGACAACATTATTGAGGTGGGGTCAAGTGAGGACAACCAACCCCATGAAATTTAACCCAGACCATCTGACAAGATACCATAGGAGGATCCTAACATTGAATGATTGGCTTTGTTTTTAGAGTATGAGCCTAAAGATCCTGAAGAGTTGGAAAACTCTGATCCTAACGCGGATGAGGAAAGTCAAATCATCTAACGCAGGGTGTGGACATGACTCAAAATATTCATTGACCAAACCCAATAGACACAATGGGTGATCTGAATGAGTGTAATTCTACACTGGTTGTGTAGTATGTGTTCTGGAGGGATGAATCCTCGGGGTAACCATGTACTGAGTCCCAACAACCCCACCAAAAAGATCCTTTAAATCATCCAACACTTAGATAAAACATGGAATAAAAAAATTTAAAATAACATTTAGTAACATCAGGAGGATAAATAGGTGATCTATTAGTTTTATGAACAAATGAACAAGAATTACTCCTTCATCTACAATCAATCTGAACTTTCTATACAACTTAGGGACCAAGCAGCTGATCTTCGGGCTGAGTGGGACCACGAATAGATTAGGAATAATGTGCTTCATCCAGTGGTTGATGAATAAGAACAATAGCTTAGGCAGTAGGAGAGAACCTCATAGGCCACACTCCAGAGGTAGGAAGATCTAAAGAACTTAATTGAAGAAGATGATACATAGAGTTATCATATTAAAACTCATGAGAGGATCCAACATGTGGATTTACTTGCTACTAAAACAATATTTTTCTAGATCATTGATAATTTTCTATGTGAATTGAAAAATTATTTTAATTGAATTAATTATTAAACATCAATCATATTTTTGATACAACTAATGACCAATCCCTAAGATCTTCTGTGTCATGGATGATGTGAGAAAAAAGGAACGACCACATAATTGTTCACTTCATATGAGAGTGTCAGATAACCATTTAACACTCATGGTATTCTATTCAAGATTATCCACTCAGAGTGTTCTAGATGAGAGAGTCTTTGGCTAGAGAACATGGATCTTGGAGTAAAACTTTCTTTTTCCAACATGCGCTAGTGCACAAATGGGATAATGTTAGGGGCTTTGGAATTAATACAAATAAGGGGAAACGAGGAGTGTTAATCACAATACCCAAATCTTGGAACACAAAAGGGAGGCATGGAGAAGAGGAAAAATATTGACCTTATTTGAAACATAACATTCATACCATTATCCTGAAATGGGGACAATGAAATGAGGATCAACATAGAACTATATGGGAAACATGGAAGCTATCTCAGAATGTCATCTAGAGTCTTCAGGAATTTTGGCCAAGGATGTTAGGTTGGCCTTAGCCAGAAACCATTCTATTAGGGGGGTCCATTTAGAATGGAAAGTGTATGAGGATCCAAATGAGGGGCACATGAATCATGGGAACAAAGTGAAGGATTGTTCTGATGGATTCCAAAAAACATGAAATTGTGCCTCTGTGTCTTAGAACTCACTGGTGTAAGTGTGTTGATCTATAAAAAGTTCAAACCCATTTTATAGAGGTGCATTGTCTCAAATGCCGAGCAATAACAGAATATGAGAACAATGCACTAGATGACCAACACTGAGGGGGAGGAATTCTTAGGCGAGGGTATGGGATTACTTGTAAACTTTTATCATGAAAATGGGGATGATTAACACTTAGTTTAATATCATGTAGTGAGGATGATGAATAGTACAATTTAGCATCATGTGATCAGGACGCATCCCATAGTTTAATGTCACGTGACCAATACATTCCATATAGTTTATGATCATACATACTAAACCCTATATAATAGTTTAAATTCATGTTATACTAAATATGGGACCATATAATTCTCCTATAAAACATGTGAGTAATTATAGAAATAAACTCAACACGAACAATCCTTGACAGACTTTCATAACATACAAGTATCAGGGAATAATTGGGAATAAGGCTTCCCAAAAAGACATATGTGATGTGGTGGGTTGAAAAATTGATATGAATGAGGGCCAAAATGCCCATGTGCCACACCACATTTCCCAACGAGGTTCATAGTTTACAGTCATAGAGTTTGGACCACGAATACCTTACGTGGTTTGACACACGGTACCCTCCCCACAAGTACTCTTATGCCCACACGATCCATGCTCAATATGGGAAACAAGTAATGGTACATGGTATATACTTGAAATGTGAGATTTCACATTAATGGTGATAATAAGAGTGTAATAACTCCATGATACATAAAAATGGAAGGGAAGTAAGTCAATAATTTCAAGGTTTGGATGAAGAGGATAATGGTAGGTAAGGGCCGATTATTAACCATGTTTGTAACACATGGACCATAACCACACCATTAAAGAGTTAGGAGAACAAATTTAGGATCTAAATTTGATAAAATTTGAAAAACAAGAACCATTATTTATTACCTAAATTCCATTAGGGCATTGTCCTAGGAAAGGAGGTGATCCATAATATGGAATGAGACGCTCACTATTAGGGGGTACAACTGGATATTAATGATGAAGGTACTATGAAACCAGAAATACTTGAAGTCTAGAATGGTATTTTCAGGGAATGGGAATGAATCCTAGTATTTTGGATAAAATTTAAGGTTTTGTTACATAGACCATGGCAGATAGTTTAATATCATGTCTCATGGACTATAAGAGAAACATTCATTACAATGGTATATATATGTGGCACACAAGAGATAATATCTAATGTGAATGAGTTTCAAAGGATCCCACATAACACATAGATTCCTTAATATTAATTGCATATAGTTTAGGGTCATTGATCTTGGACTATAATTTATTCCAAGAGGATGAAGGTTTGAGTGAGTGTACTAATGGGCCCAAAGATGAAATGTGTGGGCATCACTACTTATCCAATGAGAATGGGAATCAAGCCTTACATAGTTCTAGAAATGATATGAAGTTTATTATCATGAGGTGAGGATGAAGATGAACAAACATGAAAAAAGGAAATAATACATAGATGGACCCAAGATTAAAGGTATCTTCATCACTATATATCTTTCTAATGTATGAATAAAGCCATACATAGTTCTTGAGAATATTTTAAAAGGGGGCTAGAATTGGTAGGGGAAATCCACTCTAGATAGAGAACTTATGCATCCCATGATTATCTTGAGGCATATTGAAATCATTCATGGAATGGTTGTAGTTTAATTTCGTTTTTTGATGATGTTGACTATTAATTTAAGGTCATAATATTCAGACCATGGGGGATGCTATCTCAAATGGGTATGTATAGTGTGGGATTATGAAAACCCCATTGTAAATGAGGCCCAAGGATGCTCTAAACCACACAACAGATCCTAGAAGAGGCCTGCATACAGTTTAAGTTTAGGATTCATGGAATATAGGCTCCCAATTTATGGTCATGGATTTCAGAAATGGGGGAGGAGACTCCCGAAAATGGGTATATGTGGAATGATAGAACAGTGAATCCAATATGAATGAAGACCTAGGAGGAGTGGTGAGGCACCAAATTTTATCGTAGGGTCTGATTTTGAGATCAAACCAAAGAGATCTGTATAGGAGGGATGTAAGGAAAATCTGACATCTAACGTGAATGTTGTAAGGAGAACCATGTTCCCTAAATAGGGCCTATGGGTGAAAAAATAGGAGTTGAATTTGTTCCTAGGCCCAAAGAAAAAGTTTATGGGCATCAGTGCATATCCTATAAGGATGGGAATCAATCCATACATAGTTATGAAATCTCGTGCAGTTTAACATAATGCGATAAGAATGTAGGTACCCAATGTGAAAAAGAATAATGATGTGGTTACACTCGAGATTGATGATCTTGGAGTCACTATGTATCCCATGAGGTCGTGAATCAATCCACATGTAGTTCAGAAGAGAGGATATATCTACCCTGGTTTGAACTATTCATAGGGATAAAGGAATTCGTTTTTTTTCATTTTTATTTTTGGGTGGCTGGACCAAGATGGAGAATCTGGGTATCACAACCTATCCTATATAGATAGGAATCAATCTTTACATAGTTCTTCACATCTGGTTTGGTAGATTAATAGTACCAAAGGTGATGTCCTCTCAGAAAATAACTTCAAAATGTTGTTCCATTTTTCATCATGCGACATGGATGATGATGTCATGGTTTAAGGCCATGTGACAATAATGGTCCATTAAGTTTGATAATGTGTGGTAAGGATGGTTATGTCACAGTTTAATGTGACGTGATAAGACTGGTTCATGTAGTTTGACATCATGCAGTAAGGATGCTGGTTGCTACAAAATTTGTCATTGTGATACTAGGAAGTTGGTGGTAAGGGTTTTACAAAGGGCATGTGTATGGAATGAAATCTATAACATGATGTGAATAAGGAAAATGAAGGCCCACTCCACACCACACACTCCCAACTAAAACCAACACATAGTTTCTAGTCATGTTGTTTGGTCATAGCCACCCACTTTAATGATGTGTTACTAGGATGTTGGGTACATTCCTTTTAAGGTTGTACATAATGGAATATCAATTCTTTTTAGTTTATCATCGTGTAGGTTAGATTATAACACTATTAAGTTTAAATTCACATAACTCAGACTATACGGTTTTTATTTTAAGGTCATAGAATTCCAAAAATTGGATTTTAGTTTAAGGTAATAAAATGGAAACTTGAATCTTGGTTTAACATTATAGAAATGGAACCTATATCTTAGTTTTAGGTAATATAATTTTGACCTAGATCTTAGAATATTGTCATAGAATTATGACTTGGCCCTAAGTTTAAGGTCATGGAATTCAGACATGGCTCTTAGTTTATGATCATTGAATTTAGACCTATATATTAGATTAAGGTCATAGAATTAAGACCTAGATTTTAGTTTAAATTCATAAAATTCTGATCTTGATCTCTGTTTATGGTCGTAGAATTTAGTCCTGGGATTTCCTATTTTATGCAAGTTAATTTTTTAGGAACTTAACACTGGCTGGTGGAGTGATACACTCTCTATCTATTGTTACCAAAGAGTATGTGCCGTTGGGATGGACCTTGTGAGTGATGTATGGTCCTTCCCACTTGGGTTCCAACTTTGGTGGCTTCCTACTGAGTATCATTGAAATTTAGAGAGACAATACATTATCACCTTGGTGGAAAAAGTGGAGGAAACCCTTCTTTTTGAAGGATTTTGATATATTTTTCAATCACCACTCTAAATTATGAAAGGCATGTATATTGTTATCATCGAGGGATTCCATTTCATCCAGGTGGACCTAAACTATTTTTTATGTCGTCTGATAATCATATAATACTGTTCTGAGCAAAGGTATCTGAATCTTGATAGGAAGGACAAACTATGTTCCATAACCTAGTGAATATGGGGCCATATGGGTGGAATAATGAGTTGTCATCTAGTATTCCCAGAGTTAATTGGTGAGATATTCTGGCCAAATATTCCTTTTATAGACCACCATATTCTTTAGAATGTGGGAGAGGGGTTTTTTTGAATGACTCAATCTGTCTATTAGCCTATACTTGGTAGTGGGAAATATGATTGGAACATATATTTAACTTGGAGTACAACTTATTCATCACATCTTCTTTGAATATGAGTCTATTCCCAGTAAGAATAACATTGGGGACTCTAAATTTATAGATTATATGTAATATCATGAATTCGACAACTGATCTAGCATTGACTTCCTTGATGGGATTTTCTTTTTCCCTCTTGGAAAATAAATATTCTATGGAAATAATGAATCTACACTTGCATGATGTTGCTCGTATATATGTTCCCATGAAATTGATCCCCCAGAATAATAAGTTCCAAGAATACTTGGTATTAAAGCGGTGCTCAAGAGGTCTATGCAAGAATTTTCCATGGATTATACATTAATGAAACCACTTGGAAATCAAAATAAAGTCATGGACCATAGTGAGCCAAAAGTATCCCAACCTTTGATTATGATTGGAGAGTTTCAACCATGCATAATGAGCATTGAAAGACCCAAAATAAACATCCTACATGACCTGAGGGAACTCATCTCCATTAATAAAATAGAGGATAATTCAATAAAAACTATTTCTATAGAGAATCTTCTCAAGACTGGGACAACTCTGGAGGGTGAACAACATTGTGCATCAATGGATTCACTCACGTTCAGCTTTTTCTGGTAGTAGACTAAGTTGATATAGATACTCGACAATGAAAGTATTTCAATAGGAGGTTCATTCAGATGTAGGGGGGATTTGTAGTTCCCTATGTGGGTGCGCCAATGGTTAAGTGGTTTACATATTAGCTATCATCATCATCGGGGTTGATGAGAGCGATAACCCTTTGGTGTGACAGAATAATGAATAGGTTATGATGGTCAGGATCTATGAGAGAAACTACACGACTATCCATGGAATCATCTTGACCATTATGTGACCAGAAAACATGAGTTACCATTAGATGAGAAGAGAAATTGTCCATCAGATGGTGAGTGTGCATTAGCAAGGGAATGATATCTAGTTTCCTGACAACATAGTCATAATTTATCTTACTTATGACTAACATAGAGTCTCCCTTGAAATGAATGTGGGAAACATCAATATTGAGGGCTATATTGAGACAAAAAATGAGAACCTGATACTCTTTCAAATTGTTGGTGTGTCCCACTGATAACATGAATAAATTTGGAAATATAGTATATGTTGGGGTGATGAAGATAATCCCCAGGCCTACTCTGTTGAGTCCAAAATCATTGAGACTTATACTGGTTGGGATCTAGGAGGCACCATCAAAATGCTTCTGCTAAAATAGAGTATCTTAATCCACTGATAGGATGTACTTGTATGGGAATTCGTGATCGAGGGACTACTTCGTTGGGGCTGTAGGGGATGCCAAGAATTCCACCAATGCTTGACCCTTGATATACTTCTATATCGAAAACCTGATGTCGAACAATTGAAGGATCACTACCTAGAAAAATGGTCTTCCTATCACCAAAATATGGTTTAAGATATAATTTAGAAGATCCACATGATACAAAAACTATATATCATGATGCTACAGGTAGTGCTACTACTTCTATACTAAAAAACCGTCCTGACGCATCCTTCCTTGATAGGAGAGTATATAGAGTCTGTGTCAAGGAGCATGCAAATGAGATATTATAAACTGTTCTCTATCCTGTAGTTATTTCAATAGGTGATCAAGGAGATGAGGGATTTCCTCGTGATTGTCACATATAGGACCAACAACTTCTCTAAGATAGGTGGAATCATAATTGGAGTCTATAGAAGGTATTTAATGATCTCCTCAAATACGACCAATAACTCTTCATTCCATTGGTAGAAGACACCTTTCTTCATGAGCCTAGAAAAGAGATTACACATTCCATCAAGTTTCCTAATGAATCAGAATATGTAGGCTTAGGGGACTTTAAGTGCATAGAGCTCATGGTTATTGATCAGAGGAGGAATATGAATGGTGGCCTTGACCTTCTCTAGCTCAATCTCATTGCCTATGCACCTAATGAAGAAGATGTTAAAAATCCCAGAGGTATCCCCAAAGTTACACTTCAAAGGGTTCATATTTGGATGCTTGGAATGGAGGAACAAGAACAAATTCTCAAGATACCTAAGATGGTGGTGGGAATGGACTAACAAATTATCCACATAACATTCCTCTAACATCACGGATATCAATCTGAAGATGTGTTTCATGGATCACTGATCAGTGGCTCATGAATTGTTTCCAGCAAAGGTCATTAATTGATCAAAAAATGGTAATTTTTGTCACTCTGAAAGAGGTATACTTGTCATCATTAGGGAACATTAAGATCTAATTGTATTTAGAGTATTCACCCATGAATAAGAGAGAATGGAACCCAACTATGTCATCAATCAAAAAATTTGTTATTGGAGGGGTAAAATCATCATTGATACCATGGAAGTTGAGCTCCTGGAAGTTGATACAGACTTTGATATACCCATTCCTCTCCATAAATGGGAAAATTTTGTATAGATAATTATGGTACTAAGCTTCCTTGATGAATCTAGCTTTGATAAGCTTGTTATCTTCAACCTAGACCATGGAACATTGATACAGGAGAATTTTTCTTAGAGGATGACTGAACCCATGATGATTCCCTGAGAGAAAAAGATGGTGGATGATGACCTGTGAGTCTAGTCCATGTACTACTTCATAGATCCAGGTGAATACATCATGATCCTGCTATAGAAAATCTACATAGTTCCATTGTTTCTCTGCATGCATTCCTTCAATGATCAGTGTTGGACTCATATCTATCTTTGTGAAAAGATTCACCTAAACTAACTCATCAATGGTGGTTGAGACACCTTCATTACATGTTGGAGGAGAATCTTCTAGATAATCTTCATCATCTGAGGTAGGGAGGTTAGTGGGAGGATGTGGTTCATCCAAGCCTAATAATTCTGGAGGAACACTGGAACATGCTAGAGTTGATATAAAATATTTATTGGGGGACTCCCGCTCTATATAAACATTGGTGAAAACAGTAGTAGACCAAATTCCACTAGGCCTTTGACTACGAGGTCCATGATTGAAGTCAAAGAAGTGGTGTTGGGTCAGTTTTTGGTAACTCAACATGGCTCCATGGAACAGAAATAGGTTATGGAAAATGGTGTCCATTGGGAAGACATCTTGATACTTCATAAGAGTTGGAGTTTCTGGGATCACTCATGCCCATCTTGTGTAGTATTTTGAGGTAATATTCAAATATTCCTTGTACTTGGGAGCATGTATCGTTTTCCTTTTGGAAACAATGAAGCAGTGTCCCATGTCTAGCATCGTAACCTCCAATAGGTGAATCAAGAGGTTGAAAGTGTCATCAAATTATATTCATGGGTCATCCATAGTGGTCGCGTTCTTATCCTCATTAGTTTGTAATTTCTTGTACTTTCTTTGGTAACAGATGAAATCTATATAACGATATTAAAAATATTCAAAGGGATACACATCATGTTTTATTATGCCTAATTAACCGTTGATGGTGTACTTAAGGCACAGATGATATGACGATGGAACTATTACAGGTAGATGCAGCCAGGGCTTACCCATCAATGCATTATAGGTGGTATCCTATGCGAAAACCCTAAATTTTGTGTTCTCTTCCAATACATCAAATCGGTTCTTAAAACATATTCTTTTGTAAAACCTCTATTGAGTCCTATCATAACCCTATATCTTCAGGTTAGAGAGATTCAGATATACTTCAGTTAGACCCAACTTGTAGAGCGTTTGGGTTGGGATGAGATCGATCTCGGAACCTGTGTCTACTCAAAAATGAGAGACTTCCATTACATTTAATTGGATGATGATATATTGTAGGCAGAAGATACACTATACAAGAAAACCCTCATCTTCACTGGATAATGAGATGATGTCTTTCAATTATTTTTTCTCGACCTTCGCCACATAGAATGCCTCTATAGATGCAACCTATATTTCAAACTGTATGGGGGATATTTAAGGTTTTTTTGAGTTCCTTATGCATAACTTCTTATAGGTATAGGGAATATAGGATTAAAATCTTTTTTTGGAATGCTGGTGTGCTGATCAGCACATCGTACTTCCATGAAAGGCACATGTTTCTACCCGCAAGGGGGTTTCTCTTTGGTAGGAGGTAAGGAATGAATTTTTGGTCGAACCTGTAGATTCTTTCTGGTGTTGTAAATGTGATTATTCTCATTTGATAACTCACCCAAGATTAGAATTGGATGACTATTAGATGGATGAGAACTAGCACAAGCTAGGCGCGACTGATCATGATGCAGTTGCAGCTTTGATTCTGATTCAAGTACCACAATCGGTAGTGGTAGTTGATTTGGAAAGATAGGTTGTGTGCATTGTGACTTCTGAGTCCCACATATATCCTTTTATCTAGTCTCGGTAGCATATAGGACTTGTCTAGAAGCACTAGCATGAGAATTTTGGTGATTCGCTTATCTTCATCTCATTCGACAATGGTGTCGATCAAAGGTACTTAGAGGGATCACATGATACTATTCATCATTGGGGATCATGTAGGGATCTACCACCTTAACGGTATTCATAGAGGAATACTCAAGTCCACCATCAAAGGAGTCTTCAAATGCTGGGTGGATCATGAGATAGGTTCCCATAACTAGAGGAATGATTTTATTGAGCTTACAAGACAAATTTAGAATAGGTAGTGAACTTTTGTTTTCAATACATTGTCGGTGGATACTATTCTGAGACCTAAATTGAAACGACATGGATGCAGAAGCGATAGTTTAAGGGGGAGAAACAACTACATGAGGTGCATGAAAATTAAATAAATAAAATATAACCCCATGGTAATGAGAGAATACTCTATAAGTAAACTAGTAATCATACTTATGTGTCCCATGGTTGGAAAATAGTTTCCATTCACCTTGTAACACCCCGACCCCGCTAGGCTAGATCTGGTGCATTACTTGTGATATTAGCATGGTTATAGGGAATTAAAATCCCGAAGTAACGATCAGTTTAGTAGTATTGAAGAAATTAGATACATATAATTAACACAAATTACATTGGATAAGATTACAAGATACAATACATAATGAAAAACAAAAATTGCATCCACAAGCACTCAATAAATGACCTCCTCTTCATAACCTCTTGAAGGTAAACAATGAAAGGGGTGAGCTCAAACACTCATTAAGGGTTAAAAATAGAGGAAGCGTGAGTAAAATAATAATTGAATCATAATCAATCAAACATAATTAAAATGGCATAGTGAATAAATGAACAACTAATGTCATTAATAAAATGAGAATGAAACTGCATCCATAGATTTTGTCATAGTGAAAACCTCATGGATAGTAATAATAACTGATAATGAATAAAGATAATTCTTATTAATTGGACATCATGTATTTGGAACATGAACCAAAATACCGTAAAAATGGTTTAGTTTTATGGGTAGAAACTCGTCTGATTTTTGGAAACAAACTCAAAGGGTCTGTCGCCAAACTGTTTTGTCTCATGAGACATAACGATGCATCGAGGGGCTGTAGTTGGCCCCACCCACATCTACATCCAAATAAGTATTTATAAATATATTCAGTAAAAGAGAAATATGTATTTACATTATCCTTATAGAATAGAGGATACAGATTCAACAACATTTCCACAGTCAAAACAACATTCGAAATAAATACTGTATGTAAAATGGTATACAGATTAAACAATAATAATATCCATGATATGAGGATATGGATATTTAAATGGAATATAATTTCAATTTAAAAGTGATCTCAAATGGTCATTAGGTACACCACATAATAAAGAGTAAGTGCACAATTACTAAGAAAGTCACAACGAAGTGAAAATTGAGACAAAGCTTGTTACCTTGTCGTATTCAATTGAGTCATATGACAAAATTTAATAACCACCAAAAGAGTCACAAAATACAATAAATATAATGAGAACCACAATAACATATGTAAAATGGCAGTACACATATACCACATATAAGAAATAAGAGGCGAACAATGAAAATCCCACAGAATTGAAGGTGAGATGAGAAAACCTCTTACAAATATTTTGGCACGGTAACGAGTGTTATTGAAAGGTCTTAATGAGAGGTAAAAGGGTATCATTATTTATATGTAAAAAGGGAAGTATGGGGGTGGTTAGAGAACATACCCTATCATTAGAAAATTTAAAAAAAAGTACACAAGATAGGGTTGATCCTTGAATAAAAGTGAGAGAAAGGATCCCTTACCTTAAGCTTGAAGGTGTTCTTGACTTGTTATTAAAGACCTGAATAAACAAATTAGGATTATTAATACATAAGTCCAAAACCTTATTTATATGTAAATAATTTATTATAATCCTTTTTAGTTCATTCTAGGCTTTTTTTGATTGGATATAAGGTTCAATTTTATTGTTCGGGCTCTCATTTGTTTACTTGGTTTTAAATTAATTGTTCACTTATATTCAAGTATGGATAAATATATAAGATGGATGTGGTTGTCCAGAAATGAAGTTATACACTATTAGTGAACATCCAGGAGATTTCACAGTTTTATGTTTAATTCGTGTTACTTAGATTGAGGTCGAATTTATATATATATATATATACAACCTTAGTGATAACCGTTTTGGTTATTCGGTGGGTTTGATTACGATGAACATGTTTTTCTTTATAACTTAATACCATTTGTACAAAAGTATTACAGAACTAGAAATAGGATATATTACATAATAATCTTGTTCAACCATAACACAAAAAGGTTTCTTGACCAGAATTAAAGATTATAATAGAAATCGATAAATCATTGTCCTTGAATGTGCTAAATTAGCACATGTCAAATGATGCTTTCATTTCCTTCAAATAAAAGTGGTTAAAGGAGATAAGATAATGGAATATATACCATTAGCATTAAAACATTCTAGTACATGTATGTTATTGGATTTATCATACTATTTTGGTTAAGGGAGGTGAGAAAAGAAATAAAAAGAACATAAAAGAAAAGAAGGGATTTGAAAGAGGAATTTACCTCTTGAGACTTCCTCCTTTGAGAACTTCTTAAGAGGAGAGGTTTTGGTCTTTTTATGAGACCAATGCTTTCTGGACGTGGGGTAGGAGGTTGGGAAGGTATTTGGATAGAATTTTGAGAAGGCAGAAGGCTTGAGAGGAGTGAATGGAAGGGGGTGAGAGGGGGGTTTTATAGTGGAGGAGAGGGGATTTCTTAATATAAAACTCATCAATTTATTATTTCCTCTCAAGAAAACCAATAGTGAGTATTCCATGACCAAAAATAGTAATATATGCATGTGAATTCGAACCAATTGGGCTTACATCATTAGATCATCATCAATGACTCAATTAATCCATTATTTATCATTTATTGTGAATTATTGGATTTTACTATTCATCAAAATTTAAATATTTCAGCAAAATCCTAAAAATTCACCCTAACCATTTTTCAAAGTGTAGAATCCAAAAATGTAGTCAATTTTTCAAAAATAATTTTTTAAATATGAATAATTAGATATTTAATAAAATCATTATTTAATTGAAATATATAATCACCTAGAATATTCATCTTCATCTTTAGGGTGTCTAAATTCATTTATACACTCAAGGGTATGGATACCATTCATAAGAGTCATATTACTATTCATAAGGGTAAGTTACTATTCCTAAGGGTAGATTACTATTCATAAGGGTAGGTTAATATTCATTGAAAATTAAGTTAATTCTATCAGACTCTAAATATCAACTTGAACACAATCGTGTATATCAGATATTTAAAATTCAAATCACAGAGTTGGTAAGTTTACGTTTAGTGGCTAAGTTATGGCTATCCTCTATAAGTAACCATGTTTTTTTCCATAGGGGCTTAATGATTCGTGAAATATAGTCTACCTAATGAATACAATATATTTAAGATAAACATACCATAAGATGTTTGGGGTGATACATTATTCCCTCCTTCGGAAATTTCAACCTCCAAATTTTATGTATAAATCCCACCAAAAAGATGTGGGTGATTCCTTTTCATAACATCCTCTGGTTCCCATGTTGCTTCTTCCATATTCTGGTTTCTCCATAGAACCTTCACTAGGCGAGTAGTCCAATTTCTCAATATCTGCTCCCCTGTGTCAAGAATTCCAATAGGCTTTTCATAATATGAAAAATTAGGTTCCAATTCAATTTCTTCATATGTGAGAACATGTGTTGGATCTGGCATGTATTTCTTTAACAATGACACGTGGAATACATCATGAACTTTGGAGAGATTTGACGGAATCACTAGACGGTAAGCTATAGCTCTGATTCATTTCAGAATTTCAGATGGCCTGATGTACATGGGGCTTAGTTTCCCTTTCTTACCGAACCTTAGGACACCCTTCCGTGGAGATACTTTCAGAAAGACATGATCTCCCACCAGGAATTCCAAATCCTTTCTTTGATTGTCAGCATAACTCTTCTGCCTACTTTGGGCTTCCTTAATATGGGTTTTAATTTTCTTCACCTTTTTCATGGTCTCTTCAATAAGTTCTGGGCCTATAAGTTTTCTCTCACCAACTTCATCCCAACAAGTTGGAGTTCGACACCTCTTTCCATATAATGCTTCATACGAATCCATTTGAATACAAGAATGGAAACTATTGTTGTAGGCAAATTCCACCAATGGTTAGTATTGATCCCACATACCTCGGAAGTCAAGAGAGCATAACCTCATCATGTCTTCTAGAGTTTTTATAGTCCTTTTATATTATCCATCGGTTTGGGGGTGATAAGTAGTACTCATACAAAGCTCAGTATTCAAAGATTTCTGGAGACTTTTCCAGAACTTTGATGTAAATTAGGGATCTCAATCAGATACAATTGATAGAGGTGAACCATGAAGTCTTACAACTTCATTAATATACAGTCTTTCTAGGCACTTGAGTGTAAAATCCTCTCATATAGGAAGGAAATGTGCTGATTTTGAGAAACTATGAACAATTACCCATATTTAATCATTTTTTCTAGGTTTCCTTGGTAGTCCGGTGATAAAATCCATCATAATGGTATCCCACTTCCACATAGGAATAGATATAGGTTGTATCAGTCATTTAGGATTTTTTCTCTCTACCTTCACTTGTTGACAAACTAGACACATTGATATGTAGTCAGCAATTTCCCGCTTCATATTATCCCACCAGAAATATTCTTTCAGATCTCTGTACATCATGGTTCTACCCGGATGTATAGAGAAATTTGAGCTATGGTAATCGTCTAATAGTTCCCTTTTTAGCTCAGGTATTGATGGAACGCATAACCTCTTCCCAAATTTCAGAACTCATTCTTCATAAACGAAGTCAGCAAGCCTTCCATCCTTGACAGCATTAATTTTCTTATGCATATTCTCATAATCATATTGAGAGATTTTTATTTTCTCTAATAAAGATGGTTTAGAAATCATCTGAAAGAGAAAATATGTTTCCCCTTCTGTAACAATTCCCATATCCATCTT
Source organism: Viscum album (assembly GCA_963277665.1). Classification (NCBI taxonomy): domain Eukaryota; kingdom Viridiplantae; phylum Streptophyta; class Magnoliopsida; order Santalales; family Viscaceae; genus Viscum; species Viscum album. The sequence continues at coordinate 657,844,924 of OY728163.1, forward strand.
CAGTAGATCCCTGAATATAGGATCTCTTTCAATCCTCATTTGAGTCAGAAGGCCATGATCTTTCCTGCTTAATGCATCTTCCACCTTATTCACCTTTTCAGGGTGGTATTCTATTGAACAATAATAATCTTTTAGTAACTCAAGCCATCTTCTTTTCCTCATGTTGAGTTCTTTTTGTGTTAAAATGTATTTCAAACTCTTGTGGTCCATATAGATCTCACATCTCTCTCCGTAGAGATAATGCCTCCATTTTTTCAGAGCAAAGATTACTAATGCTAACTCAAGATCATGAGTTGGATAATTTTTCTCATGAGTCTTCAACTGTCTTGATGCATAAGCAATAACTTTATCATTTCTTATAAGGACGCAACCCATCCCATTCTTTTATGCATCGCTGTATATCACAAATCCATCACTTCCAGATGGAAGAGTCAAAATTAGAGCATTGACCAATATTCTTTTCAATTCTTCGAAGAATTTTGTACACTCTTTTTTCAACACAAACTTAACTCCTTTTTGTGTGAGCTTGGTTAGTGGGTTAGCCAGTTGGGAGAAATTCTGAACAAAATGCCGATAGTAACCTCCTAAGCCAATAAAACTGCGTACGTTGATTATGTTTGTTGGCATGGGCCAATCATGGATTGCCTTTTTCTTCGCAGGATCTACTAGGATTCCATCTTTAGATACAATATCTCCGAGAAAAGAAACTGATTGAATCTAGAATTCGCAATTGCTAAACTTCCCATATAATTATTTTCTTCTAAGAGTTTCTAGAATAATCCGCAAGTGATTCTCATGATCTTCATAGATTTTTCAGTATACCAGGATATCATTGATGAACACCACAAGAAATTTCTCAAGATATTCCTTGAAAACTCTATTCATTAAATCCATGAAAATAGAGGGTGAATTAGTTACTCCAAATGGAATCACCGTAAACTCATAATGCCCAAACCTGGTTCAAAATGTTGTCTAAGGAATATCTTCCTTCCTTACACGCGGCTAATGATATCCAGACTGAAGATCGATCTTCGAAAAGTATTGGGCTCCATGGATTTGATCAAAAAAATCATCAATCCGAGGAAGAGGATACTTATTATTTATTTTAATAGCATTAATTTCCCTATAATCAATGTATAGCCTCATGGATCCATCTTTCTTCTTGACAAACAGAACCGGGGCTCCCCATGGAGAAACACTAGGTCTAATAAATCCTTTTTCACTCAAATCCTTTAGTTGTTTCTTTATCTCCACTAACTCTATAGTGGCCACCCTATAGGAGTCTTTGATATAGGTCTCGCACTAGGAATTAAATCAATAGATAACTCAACTTCCCTCTCCAGAGGATGTCCAGTTAAATCCACTAAAAATAAATCAATGTACTCTTGCACTATGTGAAAGTCTTCAATTTAATGATTTTTCCTCACCCATAGATGTTGGTTTATATTCCTCTCCAAGTATTTCATTCAGTAGAGCTAATGGGGTGGTTCTTGATAAGAATCAGGTGGCGATGTTTCTGCCCTAAAGACAAGGGATTCTACACAATTTTCAAAAATTACAACTTCCTTCTTCTTAAAATAAATCTTCACATCATAATTTGACAGACAATCCATGTTGAGAATTATATTAAATTCAGTAATTGGTATGATGAAAAGGTTAGAAACTAAAGAACATTTTGGTGACTAGAGGGGGACTAGTCGGCATGCCTTTATTGCAATGATACATCCCCTAGGAGTTTTGACTGACAACTCCTTTATTAAATCAATTTGGAAATATCTAATTTTCTTGGAAAACTGAGAAGATATAAATGAATGCGATGATCCATAATCAAATAAGGTGTTGGCTAAGTTTGAGGAAACAATTAAAGTACCTGCCACCACATCATTAGGAACTTCGACCTCCACAGTTGTAATCGCATAAGCTCTCCCTTGATCTCTTGGACTTTTCTGAGTCAAGTTTCCTTGCCATTTAGGACACTCATTTTCATAGTGTCCCATCTCTCTGAAATTGTAGCATTGAATATCATTGAATTGTTTCTTCCCCTTACATTCATCGGATCTATGACCCTTTTCTCCGCACTTATAACAGACTCCCATTTCTTTCAAGCATTTCCTAAGATGATTATTTCCATAGTTCTCACATAATGGTAAACTATTTGTTCCCTTTCTCTTATTTGGTGCTTCTCCTTTTCCTTTGTTATCAGATTACCACTTCTTATCTTGGTTTCCTTTGAAAATATTTGATCTAGCAAATTCCTTCTCTGTTTTGTTATCACTTGAAACAATTCCATCATATGATGAAAATGTTTGAGAATACAATGACCTCAGAAGACTTGGCTTAAGACTTTCAAAGAAATGATCAATCTTGTCTGCCGATTCACGTACATAATCTACTGTATACCTGGCCAACCTCGTAAAATTAGCATCATACTCTACAACACTGTCCTCTTCCCTTTGTTTCAAGGTAAGGAATTTTCGCTTCATTTCAGTTCGTTGCTCACGAGGAAAATATTTTTCGAAGAATATTTCCTTAAAAGTCCTCCATTCTATATCTTCTATTACTTCTTCCTCCATGGTATTTTGAATAAGTGACCACCATTGATCAGTATCTCCCTTGAGACAATATACTGTCAGTACTACCTTTTCATTTTCATTGCCTCTTAACGTCATGAATATCTTTTCAAGGGACTTGATCCATTTCTCAGCAAACACTAGATTATTAGTCCCGCTGAATGATGGGGGCTTCTTCCGCATGAAACAATCCAACACAGATGTGGAATGGTTATTTGTTACAACTTCAGTAAGTTGTCCCAAAATGGTCATGATCTGATCTGCTCCAACATTTACTGTGTTGACTTTCTCAGTAGGGAGATCCATACCCTACCCACGAGTATTGATTCCCCTTCTTCCATTAGACGCCATCTCTAGATAATGTCACACACTAGATCAGGGTATGAATCATAATGTGTAATCTTAACATAACAAAATACTTAGCATAAATTAAGTTCCTATGCATGGATAATGACATAATCAGAAAAATGGTTTCCTTGAGGAATAATTTACATTTCAATCCTTCATAATGGATTGTAAATAAAATATGAATTATCCTTAGTGTATCCCTCGAGAGTGTCATAACCAAGAGTGCCGCAAGGCCCTTTTTCGTTTACTAGTTCCCGTTCGATTCTAGCTCAAAGCAGTGTTTTCAGGTTTTAACCCTAGATATATCTGTGCCAGATCCACCTATACCTGCTCATATCCAGATAGGGAAGTATTTCTTGAAAGATCCATATAATTTATTCATTACCAAAATATGATTATGTTCTTGTATGTTTTATCCTAAAATACTATCTTAGGGATTTTTTCCCTACTGTATGTTTCCTACTCTAGTTTCCATGTTTCCTACTAAACTTTCTCTGATACCAACTATAACACCCCGACCCCACTAGGCTAGAGCCGGTGCATTAATTGTGATATTGGCATGGTTAAAATGAATGAAAATCCTGAAGTAACTATCATTTTAGTAGTCTTGAAGAAACTAGATACATTGAATTAACACAAATTACATTGGATAAGGTTACAAGATACAATACATAATGAAAAAAAACTGCATCCACAAGCACTCAATAAATGACCTCCTCATCATAAACTATTGAAGGTAAACAATGAAAGGTGTGAGCTCAAATGCTCATTAAGGGTTACAAATAGTGGAATCGTGAGTACAATAATAATTGAATCATAATCAATCTGACGTAATCAAAATGGCATAGTGAATAAATGAACAACTAATGCCATTAATAAACTGAGAATGAAACTGCATCCATAGATTTTCTCATAGTGAAAACCTCATGGATAGTAATAATAACTGATAATAAATAAATAGAATTTTTATTAATTGGACGTCATGTATCTGGAACATGAACTATAATACTATAAAAATAGTTTAGTTCTATGGGTAGAAACCCGTCTGATTTTTGGAAACAAACTTGAAGGGTCTGTCGCCAAACTGTTTTGTCTCATGAGAACTACCGATTCATCGAGGGGATGTAGTGGGCCCCACCAACCTCTACATCAAAATAATTATTTATAAATAGATTCAATACAAGAGAAATATGTATTTATATTATCCGTATAGAATAGAGGATATGGATTCAACAACATTTCCACAGTCAAAACAACATTCAAAATAAATATTGTATGTAAAATGGTATACACCTTAGACAATAATAATATCCATGATATGAGGATATGGATATTTAAATGGAATATAATTTAAATCGAAAATTGAACTCAAATGGGAAGTAGGTACACCACATAAGAAAGATTAGGTGCACAATTACTAAGCAAGTCACAACGAAGTGAAAATTGAGACAAAGCTCGTTACCTTGTTGTATTCAATTGAGTCATATGACAAAAGTTAATAACCACCAAAAGAGTCACAAAATACAATGAATATAATTAGAACCATGATATCATAAGTCAAATTTCAGTACACCTATATCACATATAATAAATAAGAGGTGAACAATGAAAATCCCACAGAATTGAAGGTGAGATGAGAAAACCTCTTACAAACTTTTTGGCACGGTAATGAGTCCTATTACAAGGTCTTAAAGAGAGTTAAAATGGTATCATTATTTATATTTCAAAAGGTAAGTATGGGGGAGGTGAGAGAACATACCCCATCATTATAAAATTAAAAACAAAAGCACACAAGATAGGGTGGATTCTTGAATAAAAGTGAGAGAATGGATCCCTTACCTTAAGCTTGAAGGTGTTCTTGACCTGTTATTAAAGACCTGAATAAACAAATTAGGATTATTATTTCATAATTCAAGAACCTGTTTTATATGTAAATGATTTATTATAATCCTTTTTAGTTCATTCTAGTCCTTTTTTATTTGTTATAAGGTTCAATTTTATTGTTTGGGCTCATTTGTTTACTTGGTTTTAAATGATTAGTTCACTAATATTCAAGTTCGGATAAATATATAAGATGGATGTGGTTGTCCAGAAATGAAGTTATACAATATTATTTAACATCCAAGAAATTACATGGTTTTAAATATAATTTCGGCAACTTAGATTGAGGTCAAATTTATATATATATATATATATATATATATATATAACCTTAGTGATAACCGTTTTGGTTAATCGGTGGGTTTGATTACGATGAACATGTTTTGCTTTATAACTTAATACCATTTTTACAAAAGCTTTACAGAACTAAAAATTGGATATATTAAATAATAATCTGGTTCAACCATAACACAAATGGTTTCCTGACCATAATTAAATATTATAATAGAAATCGATAAACCGTTATCCTTGAATGTGCTAAATTAGCACATCTCAAACGGTGCTTTCATTTCATTCAAATAAAAGTGGGGAAAGGAGAGAAGATAGTGGAATATATACCATTAGCATGAAAAAATTTCATTACATGTATGTTACTAGATTTGTCATACTATTTTGGTGAAGGGAGGTGAGAAAAGAAATAAAAAGAACTTAAAAGAAAAGAAGGGGTTTGAAAGAGTAATTTACCTCTTGAGACTTCCTCCTTTGAGAACCTCTTAGGGGAGAGGTTTTGGACTTTTGATGAGACCAAAGCATTCCGGACGTCAGGGAGGAGGTTGGGAAGGTATTTGGACAGAATTTGGAGAAGGAACAAGGCTTGATAAGAGTTAATGGAGGGGTGAGAGGCGATTTTTATAGTGGAGGAGAGAGGGGATTTCTTAATATAAAACTCATTAATTTATTATTTCCTCTCAAGACAACCAATAGTGAGTATTCCATGACCAAGAACAGTAATATATGCACGTGACTTAGAACCAATTGGGCTTACATCAGCAGATCATACTCAATGACTCAATTAATCCATTATTTATCATTTATTGTGAATTATCGGATTTTACTATTCATCAAAAATTTAAGTATTTCAGAAAAATCCCAAAAATTCACCCTAACCATTTTTCATCATGTAGAATCCAAAAATGAATTCTATTTTTCAAAAATAATTTTCTAAATATGATTAATTAAATATTTAATTAAATCATTATTTAATTGAAAAATATAATCACTTAGAATATTCATCTTCATCTTTAGGGTGTCTAAATTCATTTATACACTCAAGGGTATAGATACCATTAATAAGAGTCATATTATTATTCATATGGGTAAGTTATTATTCCTAAGGGTAGGTTACTATTCATAATGGTAGGTTACTATTCACCAAAAATTAAGTTAATTCTATCAGACTCTAAATATCATCTTGAACACAACGGTGTATATTAGATTTTTAAAATTCAAATCACAGAGCTGGTAAATTTAATTTTAGTGGCTATGTTATGTCTATCCCCTATAAGTAACCATGTATTGTTCCATAGGGGCTCAGTGATTAGTGAAATATAGGTTATTTAATGAATATAGTGTATTTAAGAGAAACATACTATAAGATGTTTGGGGTGCTACACACCTTCATTGTCACCATCATTCTCAGTAGAGACACAAGCAACCACTACCCAAATAGGGCACAATATGACTACATCATTGTCCACATGGTCATAGAACCAAGATTTGAACACATATCATTGCATTATGGTATGTCCAAGTATCCTTTGGTGTGGGAAATAGTTAGGGATATTGGTAAGATCAACCTCATATGGATTTTTTCACTCTATAAACTTCAGAACCACTCATTCCAAGGGACTGTTGAAATAAAAAAGGACCTGTGAATACTTAAAAGAGTAGTTAAGGTTTCTCACATCTGGGGAGGGAGCTCTAGGATCATATCCCTGAAGAGGTGCACGATCCTGATGGGGGTCTTGATCCACATTTTCTCGTCTAGGTGGAGGTGTTCAGATGGGTAGAGCCTACTGATTATACCCTGGGGGATGATGAGCTAGGGGTTTCTACACATATCCAGACAGTGCTTACTATGGATGTTCTTGGAATGGTTCTACCAATAATATGTCTAAAGACCCTAGAACCTCTATATTTACTATGGTAGCAGTCTCTTCCTTGGAAGTTATTCTTTCAGGTGCTGAAAGAGTCAATGGACATGCCTTGTTGGCATGCAGCAAGGCTACTTCTAAGCACTGGGCTTTTTCAAAGAAATATCACAATCCACCTGGGATGTTCATTTTGATGAGGTAGGGGACCATATCAATCTTAATATTCCCTTCACACATCATTAATTACTTCTCTTCAGTTAGCGGCATGTCATGTGAATATACGAGGCCCTTACACTTATTGAAAAATTCTATGACACATTTATCTAGTAGTTTCTTGCATTTGAAGAGGTTAGAAATACTAGTCTTGTGGGTGGTGGAGCTGAACTTGTATAGAAACTGCCTATGGAGGTCTTTTTATCCCATGATATAACAAATGGGTAACTAACAGTACTAGAAGAATGTTGGACCCTCCAATGGATATAAAAAAATCAGATCATGGTGGAGTATTTCTACTCTAGGGTTGCAAACATGGGTCTACACCATGAAATCAAGTGGGATAAATGTTGCAGTGGGTCTTACATCTCTTTTATGGGAATCAAGGCAGGATTCCCAAAATACAGGGGTTCTTTCATATTTAACGACCCCGATATTTATAGAATAATACTTTTGATTTCCATTAATACTTATCAATAAGATATTAATTTTATGTTTAATTTGATACATTTTCTGATAGAATACTCCACATGCAATAATGTATTTCTCTGAAATCATACGTTGCACACAATGTTGAGTTATACTGAAAAATAATATAATAATATTATTAATTTAAATGGTAGTTAACGACTTGAAATTGTATTGGTGGGAAGGAACAAAAATAACAATATTATGATTAAACATGTTTGTTATTTTTTTACATTTATCTAATAATATTTAGAGGCTTAAAATGAGAGTGAATCCAATATTAAGCATAATACACTAATATTTTTAAAAGGTATTTTTACCGGCTTTTGTTTACGAATCCTTTCTAAATCTAGTTTAGTCACTTTTACATGTTACACTTGAAAAAACAAACTTCTTATTTAGAAGAGGGATATCAAAATTTACTTTGGGTAAGTTTTTTTAATGATAAAGTTATTTTTTAATGAATAGTGAAAAGTAATGCATTTTACGTCAAAAATGTCTTTTCATCTGATTTACTTATATGGTTAGATTATATTTTTAATTGGTTTTAAAGTGTAATTCGATTATTTTTTTACCATTTAATCCATTTTTGGTTATTGGAAGTAATTTCGTATTTTAATTAGACATAAAAACATGTCAATCTTTTGATAGTTATTATTTCTTAAAAACATGTTTTTTGGTTTTGACAACAGAAATTAATTTCTGAAACTTATGTGTTTTGAATTTGGAAAAATAGATTCCATATTTGGAATCAGGAGGTCCAAATTGTGTAAATATGTAAATTTAATTTTTAGACATTATGAATAGTAACTTCAGTAAATATTTTATTTACCATGGTTAAAAGGTAAATCTGGTAAATAAGGGTAAAAAATAATATTAAAATAATATTAAATTACCTTAACATGTGTCGTAATCATATTTTATGAAATACGTATGACAATTTCCATCCGTGGAAAAAATTTAGAACCCCATGGAGCTGCTTTAGTGTGAAAATGAGATTTAATTTCTTTTAATTTAAATATAAAGAAAATTTAACATAAAAAAATATCATTTAGTAAAAAAACATTATATGTTGTTATATAAGTAATATTTTCAACTATAAATAGTCATTATATATTTAAAAAGAGTTACAACAATATGGTATTTTATTTATAATTTTTATACATCATATAAATAAATTTATGTATGACACAATGATGATGTAGTGATTACCTTATTAATGAATGTTTTATATAAATGAGATTATTGAAATTAAAATAAATTTATTTCGAAACTTTTTATGGAATACACAAATTTTAGTGATAATCCTAACTTGTTATATTTGAACTAATGAAGGTTTTATGAAATAATCAATTTGTTATGGATTTTTTAAAATGTCAGGATATGAATAATATATAAATTGACATAAATGAGTTTTTAAAACAAATAATATTTTATTAAATGATTTATAAGTCCTAAAATTGTAAGATTCGGCCAAATGACTTAGATAATGTCTGGAATTTAATTATTGTACTAATTGAGGTTATATTGTCATTTTATTGTAACTATTTTAACAATGTAGTTTTAATATACAAGAAGACTTGGTAAAAGTTAAATTTGTTAACTACGGGTTAAATATAAAAGATAAGGTTATTTTTATGACCTAAACTTGTCTAAAAACCATTGGATAAGAATATTTTGACCCATAATCATCTAATATTCTAAATTTATCACTTTTTTCTTATTATAATTTATAAATCAATTAATAATAAAATAATATTTTGAAACATTACTAAAGTGCCCCTCCTCCCTCTTATAAAAGGACACCACCTCTAATCCATTACTCACACCTCTGAAGCCTCGTTTCTCATCCAAAATTAGATCAAATAATCTCCCAGAATTCCTCAATTCCTCCTAGAATATTTCTTCTAGGTAGAAGGCAATTCAAGAAATCCCTTCGGCTCAAATCAAAAGTAGTTACCTGATTTGAGGTAACGTCTTCTCTCTAGTTCCTTTCCATTATTTTTCCTTATCCACTCCCTATTCACTTTTTATTCTTTTTTTATATAAGAATACCGGTATCCTCAATATATTAGGTTTTTTATGATAAGGATTCTACCAACACTTACACACACCTCTATCTAATGTATTTAGAACATTTTATTTTTGTTGACGACGAACTACTGCCTCACGAAACAATGATTGTTCAATATTCTCCTACCACCTCTTAGGGTATAAATTATGATATAAATGTTATTATATATGATATTTATGATATTTATGTTATCTCAATGATTTAATAATTATTATTTAGAACATACCTTTATTCTGTTCATGTTTTATAAATACGATAATTTAATTTGAGGAAGTGGAGACTACAACCCCCCAAAGTGATATGACTCATTCATGCCATACATGGAAGGTATAAAGGATAGATTTAATGAAATCATGTGACATATATAAAATGTGATATTATAATGGAATTATAACATACCTATGTATCATTATGTTTTTATTTCTTGAAATATGAAAATGAAATGAAAGTAGCGTTCATGCGTACGTATGGCTTACCATCTCCATGAATGGTACATTACATTTATTATCTCCAAATGTTATGGAATATTACAAATACATATATACTGGATATATATATGAATATTATTATAGATATAATGGAATTTTGACCACCTGGAAAAATAGTAATTTTTACAAGATCATTTTCTACTCAAGTAACCAATATCGACAAAACCACGTGTATTAACTTAAATAATTATGTAATTTTTAAAATGCTGCAATAAGTAATATAGAAGGAATAATAAACATGAAAAAGTTTATGATGCAAGTAGAAATTAAATTATGTTTATTATTCATGAAATTAAAGAATAAACGAGTCATGTTGGACATGAGGTAGGGTAATTCATCTCAATCTCCATTCATTGAGGAAAATTTCAATAATATATACCTCCTTCTTTTACATGGTGTATAATAAATCCCTTTGACTTTTACTTTAATTAAAATGGAATCTTTTATCTATGAAGTGATTTACTACATTACAAAATGAACATTTTTATCATTTGTGGCAACAATGACCTCTCCACCACTGTAATTGTTATTAGGCTTCCTCTATAGGCCTTAATGTTTTTTAAAAGGAAAAGAAATCCCTTATTCACTTTTTGGAGAATTTTTATTGAAAATGGTTTTTGAAATGGGTTGATTATTTCAATATCTTAAAATAATTTCTTGTGATTTCTAATGAAATTTTATTACTGAAATGTTAATATTTTCAATATTTTACATTTTATGATTATATAATTGTACTTGGACATTTGACGGGTGGTTACATGATAATCCATTGATGGATGGTTATGTGATAAAAAAAATGGCTGGTAGTTCTGTGATAAAACAAGGACAGGTGGTTATGTTATAACCTCCAATTCCTTGGGTATTGAAGTCAACCATATGGTTATTACATTACGTGATATGTGTGGAAGTCGACCGTATGGTTATTTCATTTTAGTATTTTTATGTCCCAAGTTACCATTATATGTTATATGTTGCTTTCAATGGTATTTTTTGTAATCTTTTGATAACAAAAATGGTAAGCAATGAGCGTATTTTCAATGAAGTGTTTTTTATAATTCATAAAGGATAAAGGTATTAATTTAGGATAAAGTATTCATGGTTTACTTGTTGTTTTGAAAAAATAACAATTTTAATTATTTTTTGTATCCCTTACTAAGCTTCTTATGCTCATCCAATGTTTTGAAATGTTTTTCACAGGAATTAAAGATGAATAGGGTCAATGATGGGATCAATAAAAATGCATTTTGTTTAAATCATGGAACCAAACATGTCTCTTTTAAAAGAAATTTTCTTTTATGAAAAAATGGATAGTCAGTAGAAGTGTCTACTTGTAAAACTCAAGTTGTTATGTATATGTTATGACCTAATTCACTAAAGATATAAACCTAAAAATATCCTCAATTTTAATTATTAACTTAATTTAGGATTATGTAATTTTTATGTTTCGGGCCTTATAGTTGGTATCAGAGGTCGGTTTAGATAAATTTAGGAGTTAGGATTTTTTAATAGAATATCCATAAATGATTTTTACATTATGGTAAAATTGAAATGATATTGAATTTTAAGATTAGCTTGTTGCTTCATCTAAGATATGTCTATTTAGAATGGTTTTCTATAGAGGAAATAGGGAAACTATATTGAGAAGGAATAGAGAGGAGAATATCCTTCCAAATCAGCATCTAGAGATGGGAAGAATATGAATTGAGCAATTTGGTGCGGTGATGGCTTAGTTGACTCAGGCGATAAATCGTGGTGGTGTCTATGCATGAGCTCAACCAGATCAACCAGAGAGGAACATGTCTGTAGTGGAGCGTTTCATGAGGATACATCCCCCATCATTCAGAGGATCATCTGACCCTGTTCAAGATGAAGAGTGGATCAAAGCACTGGAAAAGATTTTCGACATCATGTGGTGGACAGACAATCAAAAGGTTAGTCTTTCTATTTACTATTTTGAAGGATAAGCTGACTAGTGGTGGTCGATGGTTAAAAATAGTATGGAAAGTGAGGATATTGATGATCTATGTTGGAAGTACTTCAAAGGTATGTTTCTTGAGAAATATTTTTCTAAGTCAGTTCAACGTAGGATGGAAAAAAATTATTGGAATTGAGGAAAGAGGATGACTCAGTGGCTAATTATGAATCCATTTTCACTCGACTGGAATGGTATGCTCCAAATTTCATCTGAGATATTGATAGTAAGATAAACTAGTTTTATATAGTATTTAAGTGATGATATCTAAAGGAATTAGCCTCCCTTGAATTCAATATCTATTAGAAACTTGTCAGATGTGTTGAAAAATAGAAATTTTGTTTTCTAATGACCAGGTATTACATGAGAGCAAGAAAAATAAGATGCACAGTTATTAGGCATAATTAATGTATTCATCAAAGAATTCTTGAGGTAAGAAAATTAAATTTCCATCTTGTGAGAAGTGTGGTAAAAATAATCCTGAAGAATGTCACTCAAAATCTAGGAAGTGCTTTCGATGTGGTAAGACTGGTGCTATTACACATAACTATAAGGAATATGTTCAATCAAGAAATGAAAAGCCAGCGGTAAGATGTTTTAGTTGCAATGAGTTTGGGAATTATGCTAATGTGTTTCCAAAATTGATTACCCAAGGTGTAATCCAAACAGATCAAAATCATAAGGGTGAAGAAAAATATTTTTCTACTATTTTGGTTGATGTGGGACCATCAAATGAAGTGGTATTAGGTACATTGTTTGTTTTTTCACATTATGCCAATGTGTTTTTCGATTCAGGGTCTTCACATTATTTCATTTCTGAGAAATTTTCTAAAAAAATTTGGAATTCCATATCAAGATATGAAACCTAAACTTTTGGTAAAAACACATGGAGAATATGTCGAGAGGAAAAAGAAATTATAAAAACCTTCACGTCCTTGTGTGCAAAAAAATATAATTGCAAACCTTATTATTTTACCTCTATTAGAGTTTGATGTTATTTTGGGTATGGATTGGATTTATTTGTATCATGCTGAGATTTAAAGAAGATATAACGAGGTTTCTTTTTCTAAAGAATTTCAGTTTATGTACAAGAATGAACCCTTACTTTTGATAAAATGTCAAGAAGGTGAGAAACTAGTAAAATATGGAAATTAATGTTACCTTGAACATATTATTGAAAAAAAATTATCTGTTCAAATTAATGATGTTCCAGTGGTAAATGAGTATCTTTAGGTTTTTCCTGATGAATTTCCTAGTATAATACATGACCATGAAGTTAAATTTACTATTGACTTAGTTCCTGATGGAATTCCAATTTCAAAACCCCCTTATCAAATGAATAAAATTGTACTTTTAGAGTTAAATAATTAATTGAAAGAGTTATTAGATAATGGTTTCATATGACCTATCACATCAGCATGGGGTTCTTCTACATTGTTTATTAAAAAAGGAGGATGGTTCAATGAGAATTTTCATTGATTATAGAGCCTTGAATAATATCACTATTAAGAACAAGTATCATTTTCCTCACATCGATGATTTGTTTGATCAAATCTAGGGAGCTTAGTAATTTTCAAAGATTGACATAAGATCGGGGCACCATTAGTTGAATTTAAAGGAATCATACATTCCAAAGACCATGTTTCATACTAGATATGGCCATTATGAATTTGTAGTTATTCTTTTTTGGTTCACCAATGAACCTACTGTATTCATGGATATTATGAATATAAATTTTCGTGAGTTCTTGGATAATATTGTTGTTGTGTTTATTAATGATATTTTGGTATATTACAAAATTAAAGAGGAACATGAAATTCATTTAAGGGTTTTATTGGAAACCTTAATGGAAAACAAATTGTATGGTAAATTCATCAAGTTTGAGTTTTGGTTACAACAAATTTCATTCCTTAGTCACATTGTTTAAAAAATCGCATAACCATTGATCCTTTTACAACCAAAGTTGTTGAATAATGGAAAAGACCCACAAATATAATAGAGATTTGTAGTTTTCTTGGATTGTTAGGCTATTACGGAAGGTTTGTTGAAAATTTTTCATATTTGTCTAGCCCACTGAATAAGTTAACTTGAAAAAGTGTTAAGTTCATCTAGACAAAAGAATGTGATGATTGTTTTTATGAAATGAAAATAATATTGTTGAATGATCCATTTTTTGAATTACATTCTAGAAATGGTGAGTTTTTATCTACAGTGATACTTTGTTGGAAGGACTTGGTTGTGTTGTAATGAAGAATGATTAGGTAATTTCTTGTTCTTCACATTAGTTGAAAACTCATTGAGTTAAATTACCCTAAACATTATTTGGAATTAGCTACTATTGTCTTTTCTTAAAAAAATTGGAGGAATCATTTTTATGGCATAAAGTGTGAAATATATACTGATAAAAAAAGTTTAAAGTATATATTCACTCAAAAATAATTAAACAATAGAAAGAGGAGATGGCTAGAATTAATCAAGGATTATGATTTCATGATCCATTACCATATGGGAAAGTAAAATAATGTGGGAGAAGCTTTAAGTCGAAATATTAATGCACCATTAACCATGATATGTTTGGGATGAGATCCTTTAGTTTTTGATTTGATGAATGTTGGATTAGAAGTTCTTGGTGTAGGGAATTCCTCAGTTTTTTTAGGTGGTAGTGCAATCATCTCTAGCATAAAAAATAAAGGAAGCACATAAATAAGATAGTGAGTTACAAAAAAAGGTATAATTGGTTCATAAGGGTAATTTACCTGAATTTAGCATTGATAAATATTGTGTTTTGAGGTTTGGAAGGAGGTTATTTATTCCTTGTGATTCACATTTGAAGAAAGAGTTGTTATGTGAAGCTCATAGTGCTTCATTTTCAGTTCATCCTAGTAGCACTGAGATGTAAAGAGATCATTAAGAGTATTACTGGTGGGATGGAATGAATATAGATATTAATAACTTTACTGGGAAGTGTTTTAATTTTCAATAAGTTAATGTAGAGTTAATGTCACCTAAAGGGATGATTCAACCTTTACCAATGCCAGAGTGAAAATGGGAAAATATATCCATGGTCTTCATTGTGGGATTACCGAAGACATAATGAGGTAATAATGCAATATGGGTTATTATTGATCGATGGACTAAATATGTTCATTTCATTCCTATTGGAGATACTTTGTTTCTACATAAACTTTCTCAGTTGTATGTTAATGAGATAGTCAGGTTTCATGGAGTTCCACTCTCTATTGTATTTGATCATGATATGAGGTTTACTTCTAACTTCTGGAAAGGACTTGAAGTCATTGGGTACTGAATTAAATTTTAGTATAGATTTTCATCCTCAATAATATGGGAAGTCATAATGAACAATTTAGACATTAGAAGATATGTTATGTGCTTCTTCAATGGATTACCAGGGAGTTTGGGACCAACATCTTTCTTTGGCTGAGTTTTCTTATAATACTAGTTTTCATTACAGTATACAGATTGCTCCATTTGAGGAATTATATGGAAAGTGGTGTCAAAATCCATCCTTTTGGGATGATGTAGGTGAAATAAAGTTGATGGGACCTGAATTGGTGTCAGATATGGTAGAGAAATTTCAATTAATTCAGAATAACCTGAAAATAGCTCAGATCAGGACAAAAAGTTATAAAGATAACTGAAGGAAAGATATTTCTTTTGAGTTAGGTGATCAGGTATTTCTCAAAGTTTCTCCATGTAAATGTGTGATGTGTTTTGGTAAGAAGGGATTGATGAGTCTCAGATTCATTAGACCCTATGAAATCCTAGAGAAAGTTGGATCAGTTGCCTACATAGTGTATTTACCTCCAATTTTATCCCAGTCACACAATGTTTTTAATGATTCAATGTTGAGAAAGTATATGCCAGATCCATATCATGTTTTGAGTGCAAAAGTTGTTCAGTTGGAAGAGAATATTTCTTATGAGGAATAACCTATCCAAATTCTTGACCGAAAATAGAAAGTGATGTAGAATAAGGTAATCCATAAGTAAAGGTTTTGCGAAAAAACCATACGTTTGAAGAGGCAACATGGGAATCTGAAAATGCTAAGAGGGAAAAATACACCCACTTTTTTTATATGTAAATAAAATCATGAGGACGCAATTCCCAAAATCCAGGAACGATGTAACAACCTAGTTATTTATAGAATAATACTTCTGATTTCTATTAATAATTATGAATAAGATATTAATTTTATGTTAAAGGGTATGCTCTGTCCGATAGCATACTCAACACGCAACAACCGATTTCTCAGAAATCTTAAGTTGCACACAATATTGAGTTATAAGAAAAAATAATATAACAATATTATTATTTTAAATGGTAGTTAACGCCAAGACATTTTATTTGAAGGAATGAATAGAACTAACCATATGATGAATTAACATGTTTATTAATTTTTTTTACATTTATCCAATAATATTTAGAGGTTCAAAATGATAATGAATCCATTTTTAAGCATAAATACAGTAATATTTTTAAAAGGTATTTTTACCATCTTTTGATGGAGATACCTTTCTAAATATAGTTTTTTTTCACTTTTGCATGTTCTATTTGAAAAAAATAAACTTATTCTTTATAAGAGGGACATAAAAATTTACATTAGGTAAATTTGTGTTATTTTTCTGATAAAGTTCATTTATAAATGAATAGTGAAAAATACTACATTTTAAGTCAAAAATATCTTTTCATATGATTTATTTATATGGTTAGATTATCTTTTTAATTGGTTTTAAAGTGTAATTAGATTATGTTTTTACCATTTAATACAATTTTTGTAATTATAAGTAATTTAATTTTTTAATTAGACATAAAGACATGTCAATATTTTGATAATTATTATTTCTTAAAAACATGCCTTTTGGTTTTGACAAAGGGAATTAATTTTAAATTAATTTAAGAAAATTATGTGTTTTGAATTTGAAAAAATGGATTCCATATTTGGAATCCGGATATCTAAATTATGTAAATAGGTATCTTTTATTTTTAGACATTATGAATAATAACTTTAATAAATATTTTATTTATTATGGTTAAAGGGTAAATCTGGTAAATAAGTGTAATAAATAATATTATAATAATATTAAATTACCCTAACATGTGTCCTAATCATATTTTATGAGATATTTAAGACCATGAAAATCATTGGGTCAATTTTAGGACCCCATGGAGCCACTTGTGTGCTAAAATAACAATTAATTACTTTTAATTTAATGTGAAGGAAAATATAACATAAACATATAGCTTTTAGTGAAAACAATTTTATATGGGGTTATATAAGTGATATTTTCAACTATAAATAGTCATTATAATTTAAATTTTTTTACTACATCATGGTATTTTATTTATAATATTTATACAAAAAAATAAATTTATTTATTTATGACACAATGATGATGTAGTGATTACATTGTTAATGAATGATTTAGATAAATGAGATTATAGAAATTAAAATAATTTTTTTGAAGGTTTTTATGACATCCCCAAATTTTATGTATATTTATGACTTTTTATCTTTGAATTAATGAATTTTTTCCAAAGAGTAATGTTTTTAGGGATTTTTAAAAAAGTCATGATATGAATTGTATATAAATTGACATAAAAGATGTTTTAAAACAAATACTATTTTATTAAATTATATAATAGTCCTAAAAATAAAACATTTGACCAAATAACATATATAATGTTTTTAGTTACATTAATTGACCACTTTACGTTCTATTAGAATTTTATGGAAACTATATTAACCATATAGTCAGAATATATAAGAAGACATTGTAAAAGTTAAATTTTTTAACTGAGGTTTAAAGATAAAAGATAAGATTAATTTTAGACCTGAACTTGTATAAAACCCATTTTATGAGAGTATTTAGATCCATAATCATTTTATATTCTAAATATATCACTTTGGTGTTATTAGAATTCAGAAATCAATTAATAATAAAATAATATTTCAAGACATTCCTATAGTGCCCCTCCTCCCTCTTATAAATGGAAACAACCTCTAACCCATTACTCACACCTATAAATCATCTTGGATCATCCAAAGTCTACTCTAATAAGCTCCCAACATTCCTACCTTCCTCATATAATCCGTCCCATAGGTAGAAGGTAATTCAATAATTCCCTTTGGCTCAAATCAAAAGAAGTTACCCGATTTGAGGTAACGTCTTCTCTCAAGTTCCTTTCTATTATTTTTCCTTCTCCACTCCCTATGAAATTTTTATTATTTGTATATATAAAAAAATCCTAAATATAATATTTTTTTTATGATTAGGATTCTAACTACACTTACACACACCTACATCTAACGGATTTAGAACATACTGTTTCAGTGGATGCCGAACTACTGCCTCACGAAATGATTATTGTTCAATCTTCTCCTTACACCTCTAATAGTGGCCATTATGATGGAACTGTAATTATATATGATATTTATGATATTTATTTTATATATATTATTCTGTAATTATCATTTATAACATACCTTTATTCTTTTCATGTTGTATAAATATGATAATTTCTTTTGAAGAAGTGCGGACTACTGCCCCCACAAAATTATACGACTCGTTCATGAAATAAATGGAATGTATAAAGGATGGAGTTAATGAAATTATGTAACATATATAAAATATGATATTATACTAGAATTATTAATTACCTATGTATCATTAATTTTCCATTCCTTTAAATATGAAATAGAAATGAAAGTTGCATTCATGCGTACGTAAGACTTACGAAGGATTCCATGGTTCTGTGTAAATCACTATTAGGTAAGAGAAGTATCACTTGGAACATCACATATACTATCAAAAAATTCAATACACTCATGGGTAACCACATGGAGGTCTCTCATTCATGGAGGGAGGGGAACATGGTTGTAGACTTTTTGGAATCTATGGCATCATCAAATCAAAGTATGTTTTGTTTCTTTTACTTGGGTTATTTTCCTGAGGGGATGAAATCTGTTGTTTATGATTCTCTAGGTTTACATTACATTAGACCACCATGAGGTTTTTTATGGGTGTTTTTTTATGGTGGCCTTTTCAAATCAATAAATATGTTAATTTTCAATCAGTTAGTCAACGAGTCAAGTCGGACACGAGGTAAGGGACTTTGTCTCAATCTCCATTCATTGAGGCATATTTTGATAATATATACCTCCTTATTTTACATTGTGTATAATAAACCCCTTTTAATTTTACTTTCATTCAAATATAATATTTTCTCTATGAAGCATTTTAAGAAATGATAAAAGTAAAGTTTTTATCATTTTCGGCGATAATGACCTCTCCGCCGCCGTAATCGCTATTTGGATTCCCCTATAAGCCTTAATGTTTTTTAAAAGGAAACGAAATCCCTTATTCCCTTTTGGGTGTTTTTATATTGAAAATGATTTTAAAAATGGGTTAATTATTTCAATATCTTGATATTATTTCTTGTGTTTTCAAATGAAATGTTATTAGTGAAATGTTGATATTTTCAATATTTTATGTTTAATAATTATATAATGGTAATTGGACATTTGACAGGTGGTTACATGATAATCCAATGATGGGTGGTTATGTTATAAACCAAATTATAGGTGGATCTATGATGAACCCAAGACGGTTGGTTACGTTATAACCTCCAATGTATTGGGTATGGAAGTCAGCCGTATGACTATTTCATTTAGAGGGATGTATGGAGGTTGACCATATGGTTATTCCATTTTAGTATGTTTATGTCCCATGTTACCTTTATATTCTATATGTTTCTTTATATGGGATTTGTGGTAAAAGTTCAGTTTCAAAAAGGGTAAGCAATGAGCATCTAT
Source organism: Viscum album (assembly GCA_963277665.1). Taxonomy (NCBI): domain Eukaryota; kingdom Viridiplantae; phylum Streptophyta; class Magnoliopsida; order Santalales; family Viscaceae; genus Viscum; species Viscum album. Next base: position 657,864,925 of record OY728163.1, read on the forward strand.
TTAGTGAAGTGTTTTTTCTCCTTCGTAAAGGTGAAATGTATTACTTTATAATAACATATTCATGGTTTGCTTGTTATTTTGAAAAACTAAAAGTTTTTCTTCTTTATTTATCTTGTACTGAGCTTCTTATGCTATCCAAAGTTTTGAAATATTTTTCACGAGACATAAAGATGAATATGGTCAAGTATGGGATCAAGGAAAAGTCATGCTATTTAAATCATGGAACTAAACATGTCTCTTTTTAAAGAGTTATCGTTTTATCAAAAAAAGGATAGTGAGTAGAAGTGTATACTTTTAATATTCATATTTTTATGTTTAAGTAATGACTTGATTAACTAATGCTCTAAACCTAAAAAGATTCTCAACGTGAATTATTAACTAAATTCAGGATTGTGTAATGTTTATGGTCGGGGGCTTATACATATAATCCACCCACACTGGATTCAGTTTTCCATCAGGTGATAATTTCACTTATTAGGCCTCAAGGGATTCAAGGTGAGCAGTGAGAGAAGCTATATCATTATCTTGGTGGAGATTATTGTCTTGAGGAGGATTCCTGATCACCAATTTTTTAGCAAGCTCATCAACATGATATAAAGGTTCAACATATTGTCTAGAAGCTTGTTGAGTATCTAGATCTACGGCTTGAGGAGCATCCCAATCCGAGTTCTAATGATGGTTATTATGTTTCTATGGTTTATTTGGATATTCATACCATGGTTTTTTCCCATAAACTCTTGTTTATACCCTTTTGGGATGCATGGGTTTTCTAGGATTGATCGGGGGTAACTGGATGTGATGGATTTGTGGATGCTCTTACTACCCTAGTGGAGGAGCATCAAGATTGTGTTGAGGATTTCCATAATCAAAATATCACTTAGTAAGTTTATCAATAAGGATATCTTAAAGGATCCCCCCATGATTTGAGATCTCTTATAGTATTCTGAATATAACAGGTTTTACCTATGTCCTCTTCCCTATATTGGTAATATCTGAGGGATTAAAGATACTAGTATACACTTTACCTTAGTTGGTATCTTGACCGATTGGCAATGATTCAGAGGGTTCTCCATGGCTAACTTCCTATATATTCATATGAGTAAGGATACCCATATGATACTCTACTTGATATTGTGGTTCCCTAAGAGGAATTTCCTATTAGTGAGATCATGAATTGGGGTCCTTTTCCTTGAGTAAACTATGATATGTAATATTCCACAAAACTATACCCAATGGAGTACCCACAACATCACAAAGAAAGTTAGACTACCATAGGATGAGACTGAAATGGAGAGTGGCATACATTCCACAGTCCTAAATCTTTACATGTGGTTACACCTCTTCAATAATTCTACAAAGCCTCCTGAAGCTCCAAACTCATCATTGTTGGAGGTTTTGGTAGTATTTTGGTGAAACAGGGTGCTGAGACACTAGAAGTGATTCCAACTCAACCATGCGACACTTATGGTCAATGTCATAAAAATAATTCATGATCATTGAGTAGACCAACTATTGGTCATATAGGATAAGATTCATTTCCTATATGGTCTAGAGAAGAAATGTGACCTTGTCTTAGGTGAGAAACCTCAGAATGTCAATATTGGTAGTTAAAATCAGCTAGAACACCTTGGAAAAATGATCTATAGTGAGGGTTTCCCACAAGATTGTTTTTTAAAAGTGGGTTCTAAATATTTGATGAAATAAGCTTCAACTATGGTAAAATATGGAATTGGAAGTGAAGCTAATGTGGATCAGTGTGGTAGTGAGCTAACTGGTGAATGAGTCACTGCATGATTCAACTAATTACTATATACTGAGTGGTATCTTGGAGTTGGTGAAAACCACATCATCACATCCCTACAGAATTGAGAACAAAATACTTCCTCATGTGTGAGGGTAGTAGAAGTAATTTTAGTGTTTACATGAAGTTTTTGTCTATAAAATCCTAGAATCATACTCTGTGATCTCAAATTGAGATAGAGAACAAAATAAAAAATGACAAAGATTATTTCACCATGAGACCTTGGAATAGATCCAAATCTTCCTCCACCTACAAATACCAATTAATGGATTAAATTTTCTTGTTTATCTCACCAAAAAATATGACGAATGTAACCTATTGGGATTATTCCCCAAAATATGGTATAGACTACTGGGGTGACGTAATCATCATTGAATCACAATGGCCTTCAAAATCAGAGAAGTGAATGGGATTGATGCCAACTTTGTTCTTCCTGGAGTTCTTCCTTCGGTGACGACGATTATCCCTTGTTCCAAGGGATGACTCTTTAGGGTTGGGAAGATCTTTGTTAATAAGAGGACCTTTATTCTTGTTGGTGTTGAAGTTATTAGGACCTCTGGTTTGGATTATTGGGATACAAGGAGGACCTATCTATCGGTTGATGTTTGAATAGAGAGGACCTCTGATAGGGTTGTTGTGATAGTGGGGAAGGCCTCCACTATTTATAAAGATATAGAAAGAAGGACCAGTTCTTTATTTGGAGATAACATTGATAAGAACTCTATGATTACTGGTGAAAACATCATGGTGAGGGCCTCCATACTAGTGGGTGGAATCATGAAAAGGACCTTCACATAGATCAAAATAGATACGGGGAGGTCCTACATATTGACTATCAATGAAGTGGGGAGAACCCGTGCATTGATAGGTTCTAGATCGGTGAGTAACTCCACTTTAACTAGTGGAAACAAGGAGAGGACCTCCATGGTGGTTGGTTATTTCAAAGGGAGGACCTCCATGTGGGATTGTGGTTGTATAAAGATAACCTCCATAATGGTTGCTGACGAATTGGGGAGGGAATCTTATTGTATCGATGCTGGAGTGGGGAGGAACTCCATTTGATATGGGAATGGAATGAGGAGGACCTTCATCTTGATGGTATGTGACACATGGAGGGAATCTATATCGTGAACTATAGTCATGGGGATGACCTTCGTAGTGGGTTTCGACTAGACAAGGAGGAACTCCACTTTGACCGATGTTGGAAACATGGGGAGGGAATAAATGTTGAGTGTGAGAGTATGAAGGACCTCCAATATGACTAGAGATGGTGTGGCGATGGCCTCTGTAATTAATCTCATCGTTATAGGTCATACTGTGATGGATGTCAGTGGTTCCAATGATCGAAAGAGTCAACCCACCTTGTATATGGGGTGGATGAGGTCTAGATTCCAACCGGGCATTGATGGGTCCCTTATCTGAAGAAACAGGAATCTTTCAAAGTGCTCCATGGATGGAAGGTTCCAATGGATATGTGATTGAAACTTATTTTTTTTCAAATAAGTCACCTTTTGGATTAGTGAGAACCGAACAAGCAATGAGAACCATAGGAAGGTCAGGTTTGGAACCACACCCAAGTCCATACCCACCAAAAAGAGAAACCAAACAACAAAAACCAAAATAACTTTAAAGAAAAGTGAGAACCATAATGCCAACACAAACCATTGTTGGGTAGGTAAAACTACATTTTCCCAGACCAGATCCACCCGAAATTTGTTCTAGGTCATCTTAACCTAGGATAGTGGAGAAGGGGTTTAAACCACTTGTTATTCGACATGAGGGAATGATCATTGGTGGGGTTGATGAGGCATGGTGGGATCCGTCTTTTCCATCTCCCAAGTATTGGTCCCAAAGCGGTTGGTTGTTGGAGTGGGGAGAAAGGACTCCCGATGTGGCCCTTGGGGGAAGCATTGTTGGCAAGGCACCGAATCCTCTAGGTCCTAGCCGGCCATGTCCCTGGTGGGAATGACCCCCTACTACTCATAAAATCATATGAGGGTTTCCATCACACTCCTCTGAATGATTTTTGAGGGTGATACAAGTCATGGGTGGCTGATATCTATGTTCATTGTGGAATTTTTTTTGGATGCGGAGTTATGAAAGATTGTCAAATTGTCATTTCTATAGACTCTACATCTGTAGACATGGGGACCAGGTTCCTATAGCTTGAGTCCAAAAAATAAGAAGGATTCATCTATCAATACATATTTCGGGTATGAAATCCCAAAATCTCCAACATCATCTAATCATACATAGCTAGACAGATAGATCCATGCCGATGATGTATCAGAATAGAATTTCCAATGATTAACTTGCCCAATATCTGGTGTGTTCCACACCATTACTACTATTGTCTTAGTGGGCCAATGTACTAGATATTTTGATCTAGAGACATGATCATATACTCATGTATAGAATGTCAATTGTCTCCATAATGAGGATAAGATATTCACATTAGGTTCACCATTTTTGTTTCTGACGCTTTCTTGGTGGTGCACCGCTGTGCATGCTTATCATTTGGTGATTTGCACTCTTTTCCCACATTTCCACTTTCCAAAGTAGGGTATAATTGATCACTTGATTAGTGGTGTATTCTCCTTGGTTATAAAGGGATTATGGGATTTCAGTTCCTACTTCAATGGATTTATCCTTGGAACTTGTCTCCTAGTCTGGGTCTCCCTCATAGATTAAGACATGTTGTCCAAACTCATTATTGGTTCCATATCATAGTGGATGTAGGTTAATTAAATTTATTATGTTTGTACATTCCAAGGGATCTTTATAAGGAATCAACCTTCTACTAGGGTATTAGTCATGTTGGGCATCGTTTTTATGTCTAGATGTAGGAATATTGGTCATATTTATTCTTACTCATAAGAGGGAATCTCATGGGAATAGAACCTGAAGAATCCCACATTGATCATGAGGTATCTTATCCAAAAGGAATATATTCTAAAGTTTTCCTCATGTAACCCATGTTTAACATAAGGTAGCATTGTAACTGGTCGCAAATTTAAAGACTTGTGGAGATGAAGAGGTTGATCAAAAAACCCAATAGAGGCGGATTAGAAAGGGGTATCTATAAGAGGGAAACCCGAATGGTTTATCAATAGGTGGAATAGAACTACCCATGAAAGATGATCAAGGAGTATTGTACCATAAAATTATATTTTCCCTATAGGAAAGATGATTTAGACACCATTTGAGGTGGATTATGGAGGAACATCCCTAGGAGGGGGCAGCATGGTTGAACATTGGTCAGAATTGATCCTCAAGAAATTTTTATACATACCCTATTTGAGAGATTGGGATAAAAACCCATGTATTTTGATGGATGGTGTGGGGATTATGCATGGGATATTCCCTTTTCAAGATGATTTCCCTTGGTTGGATTGTGTGGATTATGTGGGGAATACGCATAAGAGCTACCCAGTTGCTGCTAGGAGTAGTGATAGTGTGGATGGGTCTTACATGTTGGAATAGTGAAGGTTAATATCATGATCTCACCGTGATGTGGTGTCTTGGGTAAATATAAGGATGGATTTGGACGAAGTGTTGGGTGTAGTGGATCAAATGGATGGATTGTTGGGGGTGTTGGGATTTAACCTCAGGGAGGATTCCTACGTATCCCAATTAGTTGGGAATCTAATTACATGTAGTTCTTGAGGGGATTTGGGGATTACACATGTGGAGGAGGCCCTTGGAGGTGTATCACATGGTTGGGGATTACAAATATGAGTAGACTAGATTGAGATATGGCATGTTTGGGGATATTAATGGAATAAACCCATCAGGAAATGAAGACTGGGGCTTAATATAGGATGGATTCTTTTTTGGGGATTAGATGTATGTCAGGTCTATTACTAACCTCTAATACCATGTATGTCATACTCAGTTTGCGAACCAAAAGCAAGTAGTAGACCTGACGCTTGTTTCATGAAATAAGTATTGACGAGAGATGGTGTGGATCTTACACAAGGAAATTTATTGTGGAGGAAGCTATTTTGTAATATGAGGATCTCATTCGATGTGAGGAAGATCTCATTACATGTCAGTCATACAAAATAAAACCTTTCAAGGGTGCGCTGGGGATTACGTGTGGAAACTGACCAATACACACATGGAAATAATTCCCAAATGGAGAAGGTTTTAATATTGAGAGTGCAACAAGATAGAGGTTCAATATGCCCATCACCTCTCTAATACTATTCAATGGATGTCATTCCTTGTGAGAAGGATCTCATTCCCTGTCATAAATACATTGGGACATCCTGGACTTGTCACAGAGGATGATATCACTGTTTAACATCACATGTTGAAGACATTGGTCCTAGAATATTTTACATCCAGTAGATCAGATGTGGGGGACTCACTCCTTTCCCCTTGGGGTTACATAACATTCACACATAACCCCTAGTAGGGTGATGATTTTAGAAATTCCAATTTAGAACAATAGAGAGGAATGATCATTAAAGAGGACCATGTTAGCATACCTATGATAAAAAGAAAGAGTAATTATCACACCTATGGTAAAAATAAATAGGTAAAAAATAATCTTAGGAAACACTTAGAGTGGAGTTGACCACATGAATGGACAACATAGGTCTCATGGGAACTTGTAGTGCAACAGAACCAATCCAAGAGTGGTATGGAGGCCTGGAGCACTCGACCTTCATGATGATGTGTCAGTAGAAGGGAGGAAATGATGTGAGGCCTAAAATGAATGATTTATAAAGCATAGGTACATTCTTAAAGGTGTCTCATAAATCTTATATACTTTATAAGGGAAGAGGATCCATGAAGGAATGAGATTCACAAAATATGGTGACCTTTCCTAGGCATGAAGTCACTATGCTTGAAAGAAGTGCTTCGTGAAGTATTAGTACTCTACAAATCCTCAAGTACACCAAAAAGAAATCATATAACATAAAGGTCATAGGAATTCATGAGAGTAATCCACACCATAGGTGGAGGAAATTAGGAACAAGGGAAATGGGGTTTTATAGTGCTCCAATACCTATGATTATTCATTTTTAGTTTGATTCATGGTGATTAGGTAATTGATGAATTGAGAGATCAGAAGTTGAAATATGGGGTATCCATCCTTTTAAGGTAGAATTATCTAGGTATTTATAGGAACATGGGTATCATGATGTTTTGAAGGGCACCACAGAGTAAAGGTGGGAACTATGAAGGGCCATTGCTTTACTGGAGTCGTGGAGCGCTCCATCACAACACTAAAACTTTCATGAGGCTCATTAGAATGAAATAATTTTCTATCATAGCCTTGAATGATCATGTAGATGAAGTTACCTCTTGGAAATATCTCTATAAATAATCCCTTTAAGATGGTTTTAGGGTTTGTTTGAGCATGTATTCAGTCTTGAATGGATGTTTTCTCCTCTACTTATAATGGGGAACATATTTCAGTTCCAAAAATGGATATGAAATATTATATTAGAAACATAAAAATCCAATATATACATTATTTTATTTTTGTCATGAATTAATATATGAATAGGCTAGGAGAAATTATAAAAATAAAATAAATTACGAGAGGTAAATTGTGAAAATTACCTCTTGAATATCACCTCCTTGAGAAACCATTGGGGAAATTGGATTTGGTCTTTTGGTGATACCAATAACAATAAGATATGGGGAAAGTTAGGAGGAGAGGTTTGGGAAGATATTTTATGAGGTACATGGATTTTGAGTTGAAAAGGGGTGGTATTTATACTTGAGGAGATATGGGTTTATGTGACTAAAAGAATAAATATTTTATTTTTAAAGCCAACCATATTGAGGCGGCACTAAATTCCATTACTTTGGTAGAAAGTTAATATTTTATAGAATTTTTATTGTCTATAAATACCTCAAACAACCATTAAATTTTTTATTAATAAGGTATTTTAATCTTTTACCCTTTTAACTTTAACCCATTTCATTTTTTTACATATACCATGGTAAAATATATATTTTTTACCATTGTAACTTTTTTATGACTCAAAAAATGTAATTGAAATTAAAACCTATATCGGACCATGTTGTTAAATATATGGAGTCCATTTTACATAATAAAATTCACATAAATGGAAAAATTATATTTAAAATTAATCCCATAGACACAATGAAAAGTGGGTTTTTGAATGTGAAATGTTCAAAACATTGAAATGTTTTAATGTCCAATTTCAATGTTTAATTGATTAAAATGAACTAAATATTATTTATTCATGTATAATTGATCTAATTTTACATTACATCCAATTTAAAATATAATTTAACTATATAAATATATTAGACAAAAAATAGTTTTAAAATAAAATGCCGTATTTTCACTATTTATAAAAAAATTAAACTAGTTAGAAAAATACAAACAAACAACCCTATGATAAGTTTTATATTCTAGTTTCAAAAAATATGTTTATTTTGTAAAAATAATTTGACAAAATTTTTAATATTTATATTTATAATATGTTTTCCATCAAAAGGCAGAAAAATTACCTTTTTGAAAAATATTGTTTTTTAGATAAATATCAATCACATCATAGAATCAAATCAAAATCAAGCACAAATTGAAGAAAATCCAATTCAATTGATGATCAGAAATCAAAACCCACTGATAAATCAGTACCAGATCTTATCTAATCCACTGATACAAATCAATTCCCCTTGCCGTCACAAGACACCGGAGAACCGCACCTGCCTGTACCAACCCCCGCCGCAGAAAACTCCCCGCCACTACTCGAAGAAACCAGCAACACTCTCATCTGAATCCTTATCCTCCTCCCAATCCATGCTGCTATCGACCAATATTGAAGAAAACCACCCCCAAGCGGTCATCCTCCCTCCTTCTCCTGAGACACCGTCACTTCCACCCCTACTGCCTTGCCTCTGCTCTGCACCCGAGAGCTTCCCCCCTTTTTAAAAATATTTTATTTTATACTTAAAATTAAATTTATTTTTTTCACAATCATATAAAACATATTGGATGAATTTAAATACTTTTTATTGAATATATAACATATAAAGTTCATTAATATATTTGAGTAATAGTTGAAATTTTAATTTATTTAGATAAAATTCCCATGGGGGCATAAAAATAGTTTTTTTTATAAAAACACACCCTTTATATTCAATTGTTTTTATTTTTATTTATAATTTATTGGTAACCAAATAATTAATTTTATAAAAATGTTTATATTTTACTAATTTAGTTAATATCATTTATTCCCATCATTCTAATGGTTATGTGATAAAATTCATATTTAAATATTAGTATATATACATTTCTCTAAGCTTGAAATTTTGTAACTTGTATGATATTGTGCATAGTGTTTCCTTTTTAAATGATGGGATGTTACATTATAACCAACAATAATGAATTTTTTCCTCTCTATATGAAATATGGAAAATAATATTAGGGGGTTTAATTTTCAAAATATTTTTTTTGGAATCTTACATTGTAAAAAGGATCTATAAAACATCCATTTTAAAAGAGATAAAGGAATGTAAGAAGCTAACCTAAGAAAACACATACTAGGTTCACATATATTAAAGCATAGAAAAGGAAGATAAAAGAAAACTCTCATGAAATGATAGAGAGTGGTAGAGAATATGTTTTTGAGAAAGGTAACAATTATAAAACCATACATCTGTGATAGATTAAAACGCCATTGATATATTGGTATGAAAAGTAATCTCATAACATTTTTTTAAATAATTTTTATAGTGTTGAGGAATTATTTTATTTCCTGGAATAAGAATATAAGGATATATACTTACTTGAAAATCAAGATTTCATCCTCATATTCTCTCTAAATTATGGGTATTCATAATTAATTTTCATACCTAAAGAATCATAATTAACTTCTATAGATTAAAAAATCCATAAACTTATAACTATATATTACTCATAGCTTTAGTAATTTTCCAAAGAAATAGTGTTTAGTACAAGATAAAGTAATTTCACTAAATTAATAGTACTTTACATGAGAGAAAACTACTTTAATCTCTAAAATTATATAGTAATACCCAAAGTTCAACAAAGGATATTCAAAAAACAACTATACTCAAAATTCATCAAAATATTATCGATTAAAATTGAGACCCAATAAAAATGAGGATTTGATCAAATAGTCTTTCAAGATAATTTTAATATTATTCTTTAAATAAAATCAATTACTTTTTAGTTCTCCTCCCAAAGTGTAATTTCCCAAATAATCTTCAAGATATACTATTTATTTATATGAATAACCTGAATCACCTTAAATATTATATATTTCCAAATGATAACTCATCCATTAATTTCTCAAATAAAATCTGCTAGTATTCTATTTACCTTTATAATATAATGTTGTGAAAATAGTGAATCTCTTCAAAAATTACATTAATCAATTAGTCCCCAAATCCATTTACAATCCCTTGGTTATCATTATGATAAAACATGTGACCATAAAATAAACATATTTCTCTATGATCAAATCATTTAACTAAAAAGAAAAATATCCTACTAACCAGGACATAACATAGGCCAGTGTTAGGAAATGCACTTTTTTCTCCCTTCTGTTGTGGGATCACTCTCCCTGACCTTTCCGGATGTGATTGGTTGTCAACTCTCCCATGAGTTGTCTTTTTTTCAAAACTATTTTAATATAATCCGCATAAAACTATATACATGTACAAAAACTCATAAAAAATAACCTTAATATATTTAATATTAAATAAATGTTTTATCATCAATGGTTGTCTCATTACATCCATTATTTATCTCAAAAACTAAGAAATAATAATTAACTCAAAATCATATATCATATAAACCAAAAAGACAATAAATACCTTAATACATATGTACAGAAAATATAAAGGCATTGTTCCTAAAATAAAAGTTTTTATATTATAGGCTAAAGGGTTATATGCACATTAAAAATTATTACCTTTATACCACTTTTCAAATGTATTGATTCTAACTAACACAAGATTCCAAATGTACGAAAAGAGAACCTACTATTGAAAAATACCTAGGCATTACATGATTACCATTATATTTCTAAAATTCTAGTATATCATAAATTTGAAAACTCAATACATTAAAAAATTCTTTTATTCAACTTAATTTTTATACCATTTGACATTATTCATCATTTTATTCCTCAATAAATTATTCCTAAATTTACAAATATGAATTATATCATCATAATTCATCAAAGTAAACCAAAAATGTTTCATACAAAGAACATTAGAAAATAATTCCAACCATAAATCCATAATTCATGATCTTTTTGATATTACCTTTGTCTTTCATTATGTTTTTATAATTTAAAAGATTAATTCTTCACACCACTTATGGTATATCACTTTCATTAGACTTGTATGAGTTTAGATCTTGAAATAAAATTAAGAATATACCCTTAACCATAATTTATTTTGTAGAAATGAATATGTGTTGGATAACTCAATCAATTTCTTACAAGTGATTTGAATACTCATAAACCATTCAAACTAATTTGAACATGATTGTTTCATAATAGTGATCATAAAATCATAGGGGAGGGTTAATAAGGTTGAGAAATATCTCTTTCCTTACATCATGGAAGATGATTCTTAATCAGTTGAAAAGAGAATCAGATAAACATTAAATTAATTATTAAAGGATAAATAATTTATAGGGTTAATATAATACATTTAAATATTTATAATACTCTAATCCTTAATATTTATTAGATCCAAATAAATTAATAGTAACCAAAAAATTATTCATATGATAAAAACCCTTATGGTTATAGAGGATCTTTAACTTACTCTAAAACAACATCCTAACATCTAAAGTCATTTAAACCCTACTCTGATCCCAAATGTATAGAATTGAAATTAAACATTACATATTGTAGTGATTTTAAACTATAATTTTATATCTTTCATACCAAAATATCTTTTAGGTTGAGAGTTTTAGAGAGTTAGGACAAACCCTTACATAGAAAACCCATAAATTACAAGTGGACACTTATACTCAGTATGTATTTTTTCCACCAAAATAAACCCTTTTAAAAATAAAACGTGTTTTCTCATCATGTAAAATATTTCTAGTTTTTTTCTTTATCTCTTACTAACCTATATTATCCCTCAAATCTAGGGGAAAATATTTTTAAACTTGGGATGATCACAAAAGAATAGTAAGAAACACAAAGTTAGGGTAAAAGTTAGTCCAATGAAAATATCAAAACCCATGTAATATTTTACATCATCTCAAAGATTGTTGGGATTTTGAAATAAATGATTTTTTGTGAAAACACATACTCTTTTACATAAAAAATCATTAAAACCCATAGAAATAAAAAGAAAATTCTTTTTGGAATCATAGAGAATCAAATTAATAACAACCTTTCAAAACCATTTTTAAATATAATAACCATATTGTTAACTTCAAATATAATCACTAAAAAATGAAATGAAGAGAAATAATGGAGATCACATGTTGTATAAGCTATATTAGGCTCACCCATGCTCTATAATGGGGATCAACCCTTATTATAAGCCATATCAGTCTCACCTAGTTTCATGACGAATAATGGGGCACAACCCTTCTTATATGCTATATCAAGCTCACCCATTTTTCATGAGCTATAATGGGGATAAACCATTTGTCTATACTATATCAGACACACCCTTGAGCTATACTGGGGATTAAACCTTTGTTTAAATGGAGTAACCAGCATGGAAAACCTCCAAATATACAGTACCCAATGCATTGGAGGTTATCATATAACCACCCGTCCATGGATTATCACGAAACCAACCATCATTGATTTATCACTTACCCACCAATCATTGGATTATCATTCAAATACCCATCATTGTTTAATCATATAAACACCCATAATTATAAGAAATTCCTAAGAACTATACAATAATTTTAAAACATAAATACTATCACTATATATGTATTCATATGGAAAACAACCCTTTCATTTTAAAATATCATATTTTTTTAAATTAATGCACACATAAAAAAATGTATATGAAAATAACATTGAAATAAAGTAAATTAAGTTTCAAATAGTCAGAGTGTCATGATGTTGGGAAAATCTTCTCATTCCATGTAAGTTAAAAAATACCATTTTTTTCCAGAAAATTAACAAAGAACCACTTTAAAAAAATGAGAAATGAATAATATCGAACCAACTCATAAAAAGTAAAAAATGGGTGAAAATTAATTAACAAATCATGAAAAAATATTAAAGAAGTTTTTTGGAATATATTTTTGAAAACACGGACATGGAATAAAATGATAGTTTTAGGGATACTTTAAAAAGATAATTTTTTTAAACAAGTTTCTTATAAATATCATCACATTGAAGTGAGCATAAATAAAATGAATTCATTATTTTTTTCAAAAAATTCTAAAAAAAGTGTAAATAAAATAAAATATATTATAAATTCAATTAAATAATAATATTTTCATGCCATAATCATGTCATAGAATTTTAACCAAATGAACAGGAATTGGGTTAATAAATATATTATGTCACATTTTTCTTTATTAAAGTATATTCAAAAATCCTATATAATGGTTTGAATATTATTGTTAACTATTTAAAGAAATTTATTAATATTCATAATACTTTATGTTATGATTTTATAAAAATTTATGACGTGTTAATTAATATTTTTTCATTATTTTCATGGTTTTAGGTGGGTTTGTTTCATGGTTTCATGATTAGTTCATTTTTGTTTAATTATGGATGTTATTTTAAAACACGATTAAAACTAAAGAAGTGTTATGGAATAGTATTAATTAAATTCTTGAAGTATGAATGTTTCTAGGTATCATTTTTAATTCTAAAATGAGGAAGATTCATTAGATAAATCAATAATGATAAATGAATAGTTTATTTTGGCGGGTTTTTCGGACATCGCGAACTAATTTCATTTTATTTAATATTATGTTTAGATACTAGTTAACAAACATGAAATAGGTTATAATAAATCTAATAAAATTTTATTAAACTATAATTATATTTTTATGAGCACCCATGAAGGTAGTAATGGAAAAAAACAAAATCATTATTTACAGTGGTGATTTACCGACATAACTTGGAAAATAGTTTCATTTCTTGTAATAAGAGGAGATGAGAAATGAAATGTATATGATATATCAAATTTGAAAAAAATAAAATAAATTATGTACCATATTCTGATCTATCATTCAATTATGGATGAAGGAGGAGATGGGATAGTAGAAAACAAAAACAATTAACAGAGGTACTTTGAGAAAATTACCTCTTGAATATCACCTACTTACGAAACCCTTGAAGACTATAGATTTGGTATATTAGTGATAACAGAAAAACATGGATATGGGGAGAGTGAGGAGGAGAGTTTTGGGTATAGATATGAGGATATACAAGGATTATGAGTTGAAATGAGGTGTTGAGGGGTTGTATTTATACTTGAGGAGATGTGAGTTTAAGTTATTAAAATAATGAATATTTTATATTTAAAGCCAACCATATTGAGGTGGAATTAAATTAAATGAATTTGTATGAAAATTAATATTATATAAGATTTTTAGGGGAGATATATACCTAATATATCCGTTAAATTTTGTAGTTTTTATTTATTTTAATCCCTTTCCCTTTTAACTTTAACTCGTTTCATTTTTTATCCTTTACTGCGGTAAAATAATTTTTTTACCATGTTAAAATTTTTAATGAAAAAAAAATTAAATTGTACATAAAAAATAATTTGGTCCCTTTCACTAAAAATATGGAATTAATTTCACATAATTATATTCTAAGAATTAGCACAACTAGATTTAAAATTAATGTCTTAGACACAACAACAAAGCGTGTTTTTAAAGTGAAAAGTAAAAAACATTGAAATGTTTTTATATCCAATTTCAATGTGAAATTGATTAAAATGAACTAAATTGGATTTATTGATGTATAATTTAAGTAATTATACTTTAAAACAAATATAAAATATAATTAAATTATTTAAATAAATCAAATGAAAAATAGTTTTCAAATAACATGCATTATTTTTCACTATTCATCAAAAAATAAACTTTTTTTAGAAAAATACGAAAAATTCACCATAATCTATTTTTAATTGTATTATTTAAGAAATTAAGTTTTTCACATAAAAATAAATTTATAAAAGTGTCAAAATATATATTTAAAATGGGTTCTCCATCAAATGGTGGAAAAATTATCTTTTAGAAAAATACAGATTTTTAAGCATAAAATTAGATTTATTCTTATCTTAGGACTATAAAAATTATTAGATGAATTAAAAAATCTTAAATATATAAAATTAAAATTTCATTAAAATATTCAAATAATAGTTTTTAATTTAATTTATTTAAATAAAATTCCATTGTAGGCTAAAAATTGTTTTTATAAAAACACACCCTTTATATTCATTTTTTTCAAATTAATAAGGATCAAATGAATTAATTTAAAAAAAAATATTTAATATTTTATTTAATATAATTCATTCCCTCTATTCCAAAATCTTAGTGATAACAGTCACATTTATATAATAATATTTAGTTATATTTGTAATCTTGACATGGTGTATCATATATGATTTTAAGAATAGTGTTTCCTTTTAAAATGTTGGGATTTTACAATTAAAATTAAAAATATTACTATTGTGGAAGGAATTTTTTTCAATTTTCCTTCTTTGATACTTATGTAATGTTATGCACTAAACTTACTTTATGTGGTGTATATACAACCCCTTTGACATGTAATATCATGAATTTATTTATTAGCATTATATTTTATGTTTCATTTAATTTTACCCTTTCATGAGGATAATGAATCAAATTTTGAAATGTGGGAGGAGTTTTATATTACAATATCACGGTTTATCATGATTTTTTATGATTAATTTTACAATGTTGAAATATTATAATATACCTATCATAGATTCTCATGCATTTTCTTCTCCTAGGGTTATTCATTATATGTTACTTTAATATTACCATTTTTACAATCTTTGGTACTTAAAATTATTGATAATTTTATTAATAGATATCATATTTATTTCTCTCTTTGGTTGAAAACTATTTTTCTTCCAAAATAATTTATTGTAAAAGTAAGTTCAATTTTTTTGGAATTCTGCAAATGATTTATTAAATAAATTGTTTATCATGTCTGAAATTTTAATTTTTTTAAAGGAATATTCACACAATTTCCCCAAAAAATCCCATTTTGATTTTTCTGAAAAATTGAAATGAATCATTATTTTAATGTGTAGAACTTGAATGGAATTGTCTTCTATCATGAAAATTATTTTCATTGAATATTTTATTATAATTTTTCAAGTTTATAGTCAATGAATAGTGTTTTCAGAATGTAATATGTTTTAAAAGGTGTTTTTAAAAATGTGATGGATATTTTCATACAGAATTTTTTAAAAAAATTTTAAATATTCCTTTATAATTTTCCAAGGTTGTTTTTAATGAAAGTAATTTTGAAATATTATGTGTTTTTTAGATTTTAAAATTTTAATTTTCATAATGAAAATTTAATTTTCCTCAAAATATATTTAATGATATTTTAATAGTATTCTCATTCGTCAATTTCACAAACCCTTGATGTTTCACATGGTCCATTAAATATATTTTTTAATGGTACCATCCTTATTATTTATCATAATTGATTAATATTACCAAAAGGATTGGGGTCAATCCCCTTTATTAAAAATAAAAGAAAAAGACAACAAAAACCCCTTTTAAATTGTGTAAGGGAAAACCCATTACATGCCCATGGGGACAAAGGGGTTAGACCCTAAAAGAAGAGAGGGATATCCCATTAAATTCCCAAGGGCCAGAGATAAGTCAATGATCAGAGACCCAAGATGGATATAACCCAATACAAGTCGTTGATCCAATGGTCACATAGGAAAACCTAGAAAAACCTAAAAAACACTGCCATGAATTTACCATTCGCTAGGTCTGCTGATGCCACAACAAACCCACACAAGGTCACTACCACAAAATAATCAAACAACCATAATCAAAACCAGATTTATGAACTGATGCCATGAAGACAGGAAACCAGACCACAGATCAGGATTCATAAAATCTGAAAACGAAGCTTTTCCAGAACTGATCTTTCATCGTCTTAAGAGTTTGCATCGGCGCCTTCACCTCAACATTGATAATCGGTCATTTGAGGCAGCAAATTCGTTTCCATCCACCTGAACGCACCGCCCAACCACAAATCACGCCACCGTCGGCCACCACTGTCAACATGTTTTATCTATGATTTCCATGGATTTATAATGTTTCATTTGATAAAAATTGATATCACATGGCTCATGATTATTGATTTTTAAGAATCATTAATTTTTAAAAGAATTATTCCATGTTACCTAATTTATTAATTTGGTATTTATGGTTATTATATTTTTTATGATTCTCCCATGCACTCTGATTATGCCTCTGTACCCTTATTCACTTCTCATAGTCCTCAATTACTTTTAATTATTAATGCCTATGTTTACCCTTACCGAGAATTTGAGCTCACCCTTATTATTATTAATATTATTTAATTTATAAAGAATGGGGTTCAATATATTATGTCTTTAAGAGTATTCAAATGGACGATGATGTTGAATTAATTTGAAATAATAAAATATGGGTTACGTGGGAGAAATGATCATTTAACGTTATATGTATTATTTGGGTAGGATATTTATTATAATTATCTAAAACTCCAAAAAAAAGGTCCCTAAGAATGAAAGTAATCAATTTTTTTCTGTTTGAGGTTTTATGGTTTTGATGAAAAATAAACTAGGCTACAATTATTGGTATCAAAGCCGGAAATGTAATGATTATGATTTCACCACTAGATCTAGGAGTGCAAATTCTGGGATTTTATAACTATGATTTTATAACCTATAAAAAATTCATATGGTTTCACTTTTGAAAATAAAATTCTTAGAACGATACTCAGATCAATCAAGAAATCACTTACGTTCTTATATATCATTTTCCTATGAGCCAATGGCAACAAATATTGTATTAAAACATAGTGGTCAAGATTTTTAAACAAAAAAATTCTATTAATACTTTTCTTCTAAATGTATGAAGAATAACCATATGAAACATTGATAGTGTCTAGTACACTTACATTTTTATCATTTTCTTTTTCATTAATGTAAATAATTCTATATGTAGATATGTTCAAATCTGTTCCTCACATAGTTGTAGATCATTTCTTAAATTTAAATATAAAAATTCAAGTCAAGATTGAAAATATATTTATTTTTCCCTCAATTCCAAAAAAGTGTACCAATCAAAAACTCAATGACATTTATTATACATTAATAAAATTCCAATTTTGGTGTATAAGAAGGTTCTCCCAACATGGGAATTGAAAGAAAATACTCTTCTTTTTTCAAAGAACATCATTATCTCACTTTCATTTCTTATGTATTTGAGCCACGATATTTTTTCACAATATGACATCCAACCCTTTCATATGATCTAAAAATTATAACCCAATATGATATTTATGTGGTTTCCTTGTTTATATTTCCCCAGTAAATTCATTTTAATTTTGATGAAATTCTATACTTTTATCCAAGATACTTCGATAGACCAAGTAACATATTTTCTTACATTTTCTCAAATTCAAAAAACAAGTTTCATAATTTCAACATTTAGATGAATGTTTAACCCTGGTATTCCAACATGATATATTACTATATGTGGGAAAGTAGTCAATTTTACACATAAATTACCCATTTAATTCAAACAAGTTGTTTTCTAATGCATCAAGTTTTTCTATACAAAAATCCAATAATACCTTCAACTCATCAATTAAAGGTTCTATAAATACATTGATATCATTTATAACTGACTTAGGGTAAGGTATCAATAATGAAATAATAAATTAAAACTGATTCATATGTAACCATGGAGGAAAATTATAAATCATAAAAACAATAGTCAATATGCTATATTGACTAAATGTCATTCTAAATTGATAATCCCCATCAGTTTCTTGGATTAACCTAAAATTTCTTGAATCACATAATAACTTAAGATACTTATCCTTTAAATCATAACATGAATATAACAATAAAAGATAATTTATGGAATTCTTCACATCTATAGTATAAAAGGTTTACAAGAGTCTTCAACATATTTAAAAACAATACCTCCTTAGAAAGACATGATGGGGTATTCTCTAGTTTCTCAAATTCAAATTCATTTACCAGCATGTCAAGAATATCATATTCAGAATAGTTATCCTGTTCAACACTAGAAATTTTATTATCACCATTGACCATCAACTCCACTGGAAATTTCCAAATACATTTTTTATAATTAAACTCCATTTCTATAATATTGTGTTCGTATTTCATAACATCGTGATGAAAATAATTTTGATTAGTACAACTATGACATGTATAGGAAGTAATGTTATTCCTTTTAGGTGTTTCAAAATAAATATCAAATAATAAATCTATATAACATAAATAAACATTAAATGTTATCCTTAACTTCACCAAGTTATTATAACTAAATATATTATTTATGGAAGTTCCTCCATAATATTCAATTTCAAGAAATTTAAAACAATAAAAAACTTGTTTTTGGATATATATTGTTAAAATTTAATATATATTGTAAAACTAACTAACATGGAAAGTATATTAATAAACATACAACTATAAAAGACCATAAACAAAAATTTATTATTTTTTCTCATTTGTTCAGTCAATTTTTTACGGAAATGGAATAAAGAGATTGGGTGAAATAGGTAAATACTTAAGAAAATGAAGAAGAGGCTATGAAATGAATCAAATTATACAAAAATACAAGGTGATGGGCAGCGGTTTCCATGAAACAATAATTAGAGAGTTTAGGGTTTTTTCGGTACCATATAGGGCGCTAAAAGGGATTTTGGTTTCAGAACATTCACCCTAATGATTTTGGAACATGTGGTATTTCTCTTGAGAGAGGTGGATTTCGCAGGTGGATTGAATTTGAGAGGTGAATCTAGATGGAAACCCTTGTGGTGATGATTTAAGAATACTAGAGATCTAGCTTACATGTGACTTAATTAAAGAGGGTAAATGAATCTATGGATAGTGAAAGGATTAAAGATGAAAGATTGAAGATGAGTAGGATATCGATACAAGATTGATCGGGGGCTACATATAGGTGTGTGTGTAAAGAGTGTGTGAAAAATGTATTGCAGAATAAAAATACCAAATTTTATTTAACATTTTAAATTAAAATCATAATAAATATATATGAATATAGAAAAAATTATTAATTTTTTAAAAGTAAATAAATATAATATATAGTAATATATTTTATTAAAAAAAATAATCATGTAATTACCCATTACTAATTACATAATTTATTGATAAATAATTAATATAAAATTTTATAAAAATAACATTTTTTACAATATAAAATAATATTTCAATATGTGAATATAAATTACTATTTACATTAATTTCAATTATGTTTATTATTTTTTTATCAATTATAATGATTTTATTTATTATGTTTATTAAATTAGAATATCATAATGTTTAAATTTTTATTATAAAAATTATAAAAAAATTATTAAATGAAAAAAATTCGAAAATTTAAGAAATATTAAGGAGTTATTTTTCAGAAAACCTGTAAAATTGAAAATTGAATTTGTTCATAAAAATAATAATCTATATAAAAATTTTGGTTTCCAGAATTTTTTATTATGATTGAATTATTTACTATAATAGAATATATTTATGAAAAAAAATTTGATGGTAATTGCTATTATTATTAATATAATCAAATTGTTAGTAAAAAAACCTTAGTATTAGCATGAAAAAGTATAATATTTAACTATCAGAATAATATTTTTTTTGTATTAACCGATCAATACAAATAAATATATCTATTTTCTAAAAACAAGTGTTGATACTCAATTTCATTACTAATAAAACATAATATCTATTGGAATTTGTCATTTTTATCAATATATACAAATCCGTTTTTGTGGTAACCATTCAATCAAAGGAGTATAAAATAGGGTATTCACAAATCAAAGTAATTGGAAGAAAAGTAATTCCTAATAAAGGTAGACGGTTAGGAATGTCAATGGTAGTGATGGATCATATATTTTATAAAAAATAAAATTGAAAAATCCATCCTAAGGAATATGTTTTATTGTTTCAAAAGAAGATATCCCCATTATCACTAAGGAAACTCATAATGTTGTTGAAATAGATGAAAAGTTTTCAAGTAAAATAATTGTTTAAATAATATCACATAAGAATTGATCAATAATTGAATCATCTTATACCATTATTTCAATCCCAATATATATATATATAAATTATATAATAAATCATGTACCATAAATCGCGTGAGTGTAGAAGCTTCTAAATCTGCAAAAGAAAATGGCGGTCAAATCTAAAAACAGATTATAGATATCATTTTTAACATTGAAAAAAAAATAAAAAGTTACTTGTCGCATTCAAAAATAAATTTTTAAATGGTGAAGTGAAATATTTTGAGAAATAATTTTTTTAAAAAGAATATGAAATATTGGTTCCATTATGATTACATAAAGCATTCTATATGAAATATGGATACAATGTTAAAACAATTGATATTGAAAGTGAAGGAAGATTTTTAATACATTGAGAATACTTTTATTGAAACCCTTATAATAAAAACAATATTTTTTATTAAAACGATATTTTAAAAAATATGAATATAAAGGGACATATAGTTTGTCATTAAGGTGTAAGAACCCAGTAAAATTTCATGATGAAAAATTATAACTCATTAAATAAAAATTATGTTTCCCAAAATCCTTGTATCTAGGGTAATAATTGAATCAATAGCAGATTTAATGAGGTAATATTATTTTGAATACTATATCCTATGAAATTCAATTAAAGTATGATAAAAATAAATCAATTGTTTGTAAATAAACCATAAAAATGAAATAATTGTGCACAAAATATACTATGTCTCAAAGAATCAGAATTAAGTGTAAGAAAACCCATACATTTTTTATATCATTTTAATAAAAAACCCTTTCTACTTTTGTATCATTTGAATAGGATACCATTTAAAGAATGTTAATGACAATGCTATTAAAAAAACATGTGTATGGTTAAATTATTTCATTTAAAATTAATCACACCATGTTAATGTTATTATGGTATACATTAAGAAATATTTCTTAAGAAATTAAATTTGTGTCCAAGAAATGAATTCCTCAATTCCTACTTAGTCAATATATTCTATAACCTCCTATACAACAAAAGTAACCATCTTAATTAGAAAATTTAGAACCATTTGTATATCTATAACATTTTTTAGTCTTTATTTATAATTATTCACTACATGTATATTAGTTAGTTATTATAAATTTTCAATATCGTGTGTGAGTAATCTTGATCCATTCGATCTAGTTTTTATAATATTGGTGTTGTTATACATTATTCTACAAAATATAATCGTTCAAAGATCATAAAATATAATAGAATTAATGTTTTATAATTTTTTATAATTTTATAATTTCATTCTTTTGTATTTTTGGTTATGATCCTTAAAAGTGAATTTGATTATGAGCATGTTTCAATTATTTTTAGGGAATGGAGGGTTTTTTATTAAATAATGGGTTAATTTTTTAGATAACCATTCCAGAAAAAAATCATTGTTAATTATTTGAATAATATATTACCATAAGTTAAATTCCAATAGTGATCCATAATATAAGTTTACATCTTTGTTTAAATAGGTGGTTAAACAAACCCAAACATGAACATACAAAAATTAATGGATGAGTATGAAACGATTTAGTGGTATTATTATTATACAATTGAATAATCATAATATTTAGTGTTTATCACAGTGATATATCCTAATTTAATAGAATTAAAATAACAATATAAAATATAAAAATTAATTTAATTTTATGATGAAATCATTTTTTTCTCTGAGAAAACGCTTTTGGGTGGTTAAATTTAACACGGTTGTTTATTACTAATATTGTCAATATCTTGTCCAATTTATCATTATAGAACCATAATAATTTTTTAAAAATCATATTTTTACATTTAACCCATACCCATTACTTTTAATGAAAGCTAGTGATGAAAAGAAACAGATAAATCAATCATTCCATGTAGACGGTAGTTCACATGTATAGATGGATAATGACTTCATTTTCTATTGAACAAGTTAAAAGTGTAATATAGTTCAAAATTTATTAAAATAAAATATATCATAGATATAAAAATTATATATTAAATTCTTTATTAGTACCATCCTTTTATAGTGGGGAAGTAAAATGAATAACATTGAATCTTCGAGGCGGTATTTCATACAACACACAAATGACAGTTTTGTTTTTCTTAATAGAAATGGGAAGGGTGGATGATTATTAGGAAATAATTATAACAACATACAATTATACTAATGATACTTATTTTATTATATTAAAATGGTGTAATGTAATTTTTTTAATAATAAGTGAACGTAAATAAATTGAAATGAAAAAAGATTAGTTAGAAATTCATGCCTCACTTCTTGGATAATATCGTTTACAAAGGGGTTTAAGCCTTTGATATATGATATTTTTAGAGTAACAGAATATATTTAAGGTTTCTAAAAAAGTTTAAGATAGTTTTGTGTTGATTCTGGGATGAATTAGTTGGGTTTTTGTGTAAGGGTAAGTGAGGATGAGAATGTCCATTTTATATCTGAAAAGAGATGGCATCTTTTTAAATACCCAAAAACATTTAATAATAGGTATTCAATCTAAAGTAATGTGCAAATGAGACTCAGCCCAGTTAGTGAGGACTCCTTAAGTGCATCCGGGAGACCCTGTATCAAATCCAGGTGGAGGCTAATTTTCAGGGTTCTGTAGCAGTACTGTAGAAGTACTGTAGCAGGTACTGTGCAGAACTATAGCAGGTACTGTACCAGGCAGTGTTTGGCACTGTAGCAGCCGAGAATATTCCCCCGTTTGGGACTTCGAGCCTCGGATTTGGTCCCCAAGTCCTTTAAGGCCTTTAGCCCACCCAGGCCTTTTGGTCAGTAAGGCCTTTGGGCCACATCAAGGCCTTCGGGCCACCTTA
The DNA here is from genome assembly GCA_963277665.1 of Viscum album. Taxonomy (NCBI): domain Eukaryota; kingdom Viridiplantae; phylum Streptophyta; class Magnoliopsida; order Santalales; family Viscaceae; genus Viscum; species Viscum album. The sequence goes on from OY728163.1 coordinate 657,888,842, forward strand.
AGTGCAGATGCAAACCAGACAACTTATAAGGAACAAACATAAAAAGGAGGAGGAGCAAGGAGCATTCACTATAGTAGAAGCTAAACATGTTGCAAGTATGAGAGGGTATGGAACCTGTCATTGGGACAAGCCTGTTCATGAACGAGAAAGCCTAGCCAAACAGCCATGCGAAGGTGGAGAGCTGATTTCAGGATGAAGATGCTTGGGAGGAGTAGTTCCAAGTAGTTAGTCTAAGTTTTATGTAATGTTTGAAGCCTATGGACAATGAATTCCTCTATGTCCTATGGTCCATGTAATACTTACATCTACGGGCCTTGTAACGATTCCACCTCACCTCTTTAAAGGTGGATTATGAAAAAAAATCTAAAGTAATGTAGCTCAATCTTTTTAAGATAATTAAGAGGAGAAGATATATAGTTTATAAAGTCCACAAAAACCCATTCCAACTCATTTTCTAAACATGTTTGTGGACATTATTTCTGGGTTAATCCCTTTTTACCCCATTTTATTTTTACCGAGGAAAATAGTTTTTAACAAATTAATTTATAAATTACTCTTGAAAATAAATTGGTCATTATTACATAATTTTATCATAATTAATCAAAATTAGAAATAAATTTTTTTTAATTTAATTTTAAAAAAATGATAATAATTAATTTTTAAATACTAAATTTATAATTTTTTTTTCAAAAAGTATAATTTATGTTCTAAAATGTATAATATGAGTTTGTAAGCGAAGGAATTTTTTTTAAAATTATAAATTCACGTATAAAACAAAAATTTGGTCTCAAAAAATGATTTGGTTAATTTATAATTAATACTTATAGACTAATTATGTCATAATGTATTGTTATTTGTAAAAAAATTTATTTTCAACTACTCATATAATAATACTCATTTTTATAAAAATCTAAAAAAAATCTTCTTAAATTAATGTTAAAATTATAAATAAAAAATTGATTTAAATTTAATTTTTTCAATATTCTATTCTATCTTCTAAATAAAATCATAAAATATAAGGAGAAACATTTTATAGGAAAATAATATTTTAAAATAATTGTTGTTATTATTCTGAATTTCTAAAAAAATACCAATCAAGCTAAAATTAATAAATCATTATTAGATTTTATTAAAATAATTACTAAATAATAATATAATTATTTCTCATTGATAAAAAATGTAGTGCATTAAAAGATATATTTCTAAAAATAATAATTAATTACATAAATTTGTATAAAATATTATATATATATATATTAATATATTTCATAATTTACTTACTCATATTCCTACATATTAATTCAAATACCATGTTATAATGGTCTGGACATATCATAATCTCAATTTATTTTGATGTTTCAGGTGGAGAAAGCTATATAAAATATTATTTATTTATGGGAAATGTTCAGTGAAATACTAGTCCACTACAGTCACACTCCTCGACTATGTCATGAAATGAAAATGGCCACACATGCCACATGAGGTATGTCGCATCGATGACGGCCAAGGGAGATGTCTCATGGGACATTTAAAAGACCAAGGAAATCCTAGGCTGGTCCTCACACCTATTCCATGTATATATTTCTTATAGTATATTCACTAGGGATAAATGTACCTCAAGGGTACTCAGATGGACCACTAAGGTTGTCAAACTCAAGCCATATCACATCCCCTCTTTAGAGGCACACATGGATTTCTAAGCATGACCACCAAGAAATAACCTTTCCAATTTAACATAGGAACACCCATAAAGGTTTTACAAGGGTTATGGGAGCCCATATGTACCATAGGATTGGTCTTTAGCGACTGATTCCTACTTTCTAGGGCATAAGGACTAACATGGCCATGATAATTGTTCGGTTCATTTAAGGCATAACATTTAAATTAAAAATATGCAATTATTTAATTAAAACAGTCCAACATGATCAATGGTGTGACTATGCATAACATGAATCATAAATAATGTTAAATAATACATAGGAAGAGTAACAGGGACCACATTACTCATTTCGATGCTTTCCTATTTAATTATACAAGCTGGAAACTTTTCCTAGGCTTACCAAGCCTCATCAAATGTCCACCCCCTTCCTAGATCATCTCTCAAGATCATTCCTCTCTCAAATAAAAAAAAATTAATTAACTAAAACCAAAATAAAAACTAATTAAACAATTTAGAATATAATTCCAAATTTATACAATTTGGAATAATCAATGAAACGCCGGCTGAGTGGCCTCATCACATAAAAATTGCAACCAAGACATGTGGGAGGTCCAAGTCATGCTCCTTGAACCATATTAGGAGAATTAACTATCAAATGGAATCAATACAATAATTAATTTAGTTAATAATAATTGAAAAACCTAAGAAAATTCACCATGCGATGTGCCTTCACTAAGTCTCCATGCAACCACTTGTAGACGGTGTCACATAACGCCCTATCGCACGCAGAATGAATGCCTTTTGATGCTCAATTGATTCCAATAATATGTACTAGGATATACATCAAATATATATCCATATAGAGAATACATTAACAAATAATTATGGAAAGGGTGGCTGGAGAACCATACAGGAGAAATCATACATTAACGCAAAGCAAACACTACTAAGAATTCCAGTTAATCGATGGAAAATGGGAGGAGGGGTGGGGGGGGGGGGGTTGACACCCTGTATGTGTGAGAGAAATGAAGGGGATATGAGGGGATTCCACTCTCTTAAAATTTTATTGGTAAAAACACAATATCCCCCCTTTAAATACCATAATGGCTATGTCATTCTGGACAACTGACAAGTTGGAGGCCATCTATAGCATGAAGGTGGCTCTGGCCAGCCACCAGTTAGCCTGTGACTCTAGTATTCCATTGCTGATACCAGTTGGTGGCAGCCCAGCTGACCCCCAACATTCCTTCTTTGATCAAATTAACCTCCCATGTGCCCTTAGAGTCTCTTCTAAAGTCCAAAACACCTTTTCCGGGAGGTTCGAAATATTGAAATTCCTATCAAATTAAAATCCAACCCTCCA